>JARQOD010000001.1:721271832-721369580 GCA_033576555.1 Oophaga sylvatica
ATGCTAATTTTTGAGAAGGACCTGTATATGTCGTTACTGTGATCACTGAACCAGCATTTTTTTCTTAGAGCTAGCATTTTTCTAAAGTTCAGAGGCCTTGTTTTCTTTTTTAACCGACAGGCTGACGTGTACCAGGAGACAAGATAAGATGTTCCTCATTTTAGTCAGTACAATACACCCCCCCGCCTGAGAAGAGACGCTCTGTGCTAGGAGCTAAACAGGGCCAAAAGCCAAGAATGGAGTTTTTAAAGTGAAACTAGCATTTTATGTTTATGTTGTATTAACTGCCATATATGGTAATTCCGCTTCCTGCTTCAGGGGTGTATATAAATCCCTTTGTTAGCAATAAACCGCAGAGCTTATTGACGCATCCTTTGGTCTGTGTCTTATTCTCTCTGGTACCACATTCCGAGGAGGAAAGGGTTAACGAGATAACAGCGACGACAACTGGCGCCCGAACAGGGGCCTGAGTTATTTTACTCTGAGGAATCCCGACCGATCCGGAGACGTGGGATGAGCGGAGCCCTCTGTTGGTGATATACATACAGCGCTGAGGTAAGAATACTTATATTCTACCTAAAATCTATATCACTGTATAGTGGACTCCCTCTTCCCCGAGCGGTCGGCTTTCCAGGTAAATCACAGGTATTCCTGGCTCAGGTCCCTTTGAACCAGTAGACCTTCAGATTAATTGTCAGTCCTGCCTTTCCTCCTTTGAAAAATGACAGTATGGATCCAATGATTGTGTTGTGGTTTTGTCTTGGTGTTAGTGTGATTGGATTGTTTATTTGGTTGGCGTACAAATCTTGGAAAGCGAGCAGTGGAATGGTTCAGAAACCTTTGTGGCCCATTGTCTTGGTGACAGAGTCTTGGTGACAAACTTGTCAAGAAGGTGTTACTGCTAAAGATTTAGTTGTGCGCAGAGAAGGAAAGCAAGCTTTGATAGGCATTGACAAAGTATTATGTAAAGCAGGCATGAATGAAAACGGAGAATTGAACAGTGATAAATGGAAAAGGTTCTTTAACTCACATCATGGATGGTTGAGATACAAAGGTCTGTTGAAAACAGTGAACCTGTGGATGAGTGCGTGTGATTACTTAGAAGAAAAGACTGAAGAATTAGGAGACGGACATTACAGACTGACAAAAACAGGGATGACTGATTTACCCTCCTGTCTGCCCCCCCGGACAGCAGAAATATACAGACCATGGAGCCCTACAGAGCAGTTGGCTCTAATAAAGCAACTAGACAGGATTTGCAAGCGCTTATAAGAAGGGAAATTGGCAGATGAAGCTAGATACGATAGACTGATAGATGAGACATACAAGTGTTATGTTGGTAGGAACGGACCTGATAATGCAGAAGTCAATGACGCAGCAGCAGGGGTTACGTTTACAGAAGCGTTGAAAAAAGCATGTAAAGATAGACAGGCAGAGAAGGAAGTTACACTAGTTCAGGGAAAGGAAGAAGAGCCAAAAGATTATTTCTGGGCTCTAAGAAAAGCTTGGGTAGAAATGGGTTTTCATTCAGAAAACAAGACTAGTGAGAGAGTACTAGCAAGTGCATATATGAATGGGTTGAAAAAGGAAGTGACAGAAAGGTGAAAGTAAGTAGACCGGATTGGAGATCAGTAAAAGCAGAGGATCTAGCCAGAATAGCACAAGGGGCACAACATGATTTAGCGCAGGCAAAGAGAGGAGCAAGGATAAATGCTGTAGGTACTCGTCCTGCAAACAACAGGGAGGGGAGACGTGTGCCAGGAGGTGGACAGAAGTTGTGCCATGAGTGCAGGAAACCAGGACATTTCAGGAGAGATTGCAGAAACTGGTAGCAAGTGGTGTTTTAGTTAAAACCTAGCCCCCACCTTCGGCATCTCTGCAGCTAGGTTTCTTATCAGTGGCCTTGACAGTAAAAACTCCAACTTCAGCTTCCCCCTTCAACTACGAGATTTAACTCTCTATGTATTGGCTGGTACTTATATATATATTTATATATATATATATATATATATACACACACACTTTTGTTCCAGATATCTCAGGATGCTGCTTGGTTCACAGTTATTGATTTTGCCAATGTTATTTTTATAATATGTTGATGACTTACTGATTTGTGCCCCCTCCAGGAAACAGTGTCACACTGCAACAATATCACTCATGTTGTTTCTGGACCAAGCTGGTTGTAAAGCGTAAAAGGATAAACTGCAATTTTGTAAATCTTCAGTTATCTTCTTGGGACATTGCATTACACCAGGGGCGCGACATCTGACCAGCACTCGCAAAGAAGCTGTACAGAATTTTCCTATTCCTGTTAATGTTGCCGCTCTTAGGACATTTCTTGGACTGGTTTCCTACTGCAGACAGTGGATACATGCTGTATCAATCCTCATGCAGCCTCTCTATGACTATATCACCATTGTGCCTTTTAAACTAACTCCTGAAGGTATAGACTGTTTTTTTTATTCTCTCAAAAACAGGATTGTGGCAGCTCCAGCGCTAGGAACCCCCAACTATGAACTACCATTTACCCTGTATCTCCACGAACAGCAGGGACACGCGGCAGAGGTATTGACTCAGTTACATGGTGACAATCAAAGGCCTGTAGCCTATTTCAGTGGAAGACTAGATGCAGTGGCTAGAGGTGCCCCGTCCTGTGTACGGGCATTACATGCTGTAGGACTATTGCTCCACAAATCGTCAGACATCGTTCTTGATCATCCATTGACAGTAGCTACACCTCATGATGTATATACCATACTGAACCAGGTGCAACCGGCACACCTTTCAGCTGCACGTCACCTTCGATTGCAATGTGCACTTTTAATGCCTCCAAATGTTTCTTTGCAGAGATGTACCACACTTAATCCTGCCACATTGTTACCTCTCTCGGATCTAGGGGGGAGGCCAGATACGCATTCGAAGAAGATCCAAGAGAGGAGATTCCTCATGATTGTGTTCAGCTTATGGCACAGGAAACAGCAGGCCTACCCACAGTGTTTGAAACTGAAAGACTTAATGCTGATTTTGAATTTTTTGTAAATGGATCTCGCCACCAAGATGACTCAGGTACCTTCCACACCGGGTATGCCATCGTCTCCCTGAATGCAGTAATCAAAGCAGAACCAATGCTCCCACATCAGTCAGCCCAGGAGGCTGAACTTAAGGCTCTGACCGAGGCCTGTAAGATAGCTGAAGGTAGAATTGTTAACATCTACACAGATTCTAGATAAGCATTCGGTATAGCTCATGATTTTGGTCCAATTTGGAAATCTAGAGGATTCCTGACGGCAGCAGGACATCCCATTAAAAATGCTGACGCAGTCCAGCAGTTAATTGATGCATTACAATTACCAAAAGAGGTAGCTGTCATAAAAGTTAAAGCACATACCAGATGCACTGATCAGGTGGGTAAAGGAAACGCAATGGCCGATGCAGCAGCAAAAACAGCAGCCAGTAGACCACTCCAAGGGGTAACGATGCACCAGGTAAGCGCTCCCAAAAATCCCTTTGTGTCGGAGGATGCCTTATCCCAGATGCAGGCTCAGGTGCGCCAGGAGGAAGTAGAAAAGTGGGAAAAAGAAGGTGCATGTCTGAATGAAGCAAATGGGGTATGGGGAAGAGGGATGCGTCGATGCCTTCCAAGGGCGTTGTACCCTGCGGTCGCCCAGATGTTGCATGGGCCAACCCACCAGTCCAAAACTGCTGTAATGAGCGTCATGCAGAAGCATTGGGTGGCACCAGGCTTTTCCACCTGTATAGAAGGTTTGATCCAGGGATGCATGGTATGTGCTACACAATCAGGGAAGGGTAGTCAAGACACCACCCAAACACGCCCTCGGCCCCTCTATCCTTTCCAGAGACTGCAGATTGATTATATTCAGCTGCCAAAATCAGGGTCATGGGAGTACGTGTTGGTGTGTTTTGATTTATTCTCAGGTTGGCCGGAGGCTTTCCCGATTGCCAAGGCTACGGCTGCGGCAACCGCAAAGAAGCTGCTTGCGGAGGTGGTGTGCAGGTATGGAGTACCAGAGGTGATCGAAAGTGACAGAGGTACACATTTCACAGGTGAAATAATGAATGAAGTCTTGACAGCTCTGGGAATTCAACAAGCTTTTCATACCCCATATCATCCACAAAGCAGTGGAAAAGTAGAAAGACTAAATGGGACATTGAAGTTAAAAATCCAAAAGGCCATGGCTGAAACAGGGAAATCTTGGCCTGAATGTTTACCATTAGCCCTATACTCAGTAAGGTACACTCCAAATAGAAAAACTGGACTTTCTCCGTATGAAGTACTATTTGGCAAAGTGCCTAGCTTAGGATGTTTCTTTCCCCAAGCACTGGAAATGAGTAACCATGTATTAAGCTCATATGTAAGGGATTTGCATAAAAGACTTAAGAAAGTACATGATAATGTCTTCAGTTCTCTTCCAGATCCGAACCAGGATCCTGGGAGTCACAGCCTGCAGCCTGGAGACTGGGTAGTCATTAAAAGACACGTGAGAAAGAGTCTGGATCCGAGATTTGACGGACCTTTTCAAGTTCTACTGACGACAAGTACCGCAGTCAAGCTACAAGGCAAGGAAACTTGGATTCACGCATCTCATTGTAAGAAGATCCTTGGAGAACCTCCAGAAGAGGAATGATGCTACTAATGACATTTGCTTGCATCCTTGCAGTAACGGATGCTTGGAACAGACTTAGCCGTGTAGATGGAGATGATAACAGGTTCATTAGACACCACTTAGCTTTAGTGGATGGACTGAAAGAACAAAAGCCCGGATGGTGTATGATGAGTAATATTTCAAAGTTTATAGATTTGGCACACCGATTAGTATTACAGCATTCAGCTATATGGAACCTTCCACCATCAATGTATTGGGTATGTGGGGACAAGGCATTTAAGTGGCTTCCAGTAGGAGTCACCGGGAAATGCACCCTAGCTAGATTGACACCAGCCACCTATTTCATCACTCCAGATAGATTAAATCCATTGTCTATTCCAAAACATACACTACATAAACGATCTGCAGACAATAGACCTCGCCCAAATGGGAGACCACACATAGTGGAGATGGGGATAGCAAATAAATTTTTCAGTGCATTATTTATCTACCCTATGATAACTCAGACATGGGACAAGTTGGTAGAATCCACAGACTACCTAGATGATCAAATATGGGATATTTTAGATATCATGAATGGGTCCCTTGCAGTACAGAACCAGTTAATTATTGTTACTAACCAACATACCCTCGTGTTAGATTACCTGACTGCAGCTCAAGGAGCGATGTGCCAGATTATTGGACCTGCATGTTGTCATTATATTGATAATTCTAGTGTTTTAACCCTTAAACATAAGCTAGAGGATGTCATAAAGTTAAGGAAACTATATGATGAGGCAAATCTGAAGAATCAAGATTCATGGTGGGCAAATACTTTCTCCTTTCTTAACCCCGCAAATTGGTTCAAAGGTATAGGGGGATGGCTGACTGGGATAATACAAGCTGGCCTACAGGTTTTATTGATATGTCTTGCCATCTATTTAGTGTTTAAAATTTGTTTCATGTGTATTAAACGATTGTACTAGGACACAGAGGAGGTATGAAGATGTGTATTGATCAAATGAAGGAACAAAAGGAGAGAAATGTGATCGCTGAACCAGCATTTTTTCTTAGAGCTAGCATTTTTCTAAAGTTCAGAGGCCTTGTTTTCTTTTTTAACCGACAGGCTGACGTGTACCAGGAGACAAGATAAGATGTTCCTCATTTTAGTCAGTACAATACACCCCCCGCCTGAGAAAGAGACGCTCTGTGCTAGGAGCTAAACAGGGCTAAAAGCCAAGAATGGAGTTTTTAAAGTGAAACTAGCATTTTATGTTTATGTTGTATTAACTGCCATATATGATATAGGAAAGATGTGTATCTTCGTACCGTGTTAGCCAGTAGATAGAAAAATATTCAGACTTGAGAGTCCTCAGTGGTTGATACCTTTTAATGGCTAACTGAAAAGATGGTAACAAATTGCAAGCTTTCGAGACTACTCAGGTCTCTTCATCAGGCATAGACTAATACAACATCTGAAGAATCACATATTTATACACAAAATAGCACAGTGTATTTCTGTGCTATTTTGTGTATAAATATGTGATTCTTCAGATGTTGTATTAGTCTATGCCTGATGAAGAGACCTGAGTAGTCTCGAAAGCTTGCAATTTGTTACCATCTTTTCAGTTAGCCATTAAAAGGTATCAACCACTGAGGACTCTCAAGTCTGAATATTTTTCTGCCATATATGGTAATTCCGCTTCCTGCTTCAGGGGTGTATATAAATCCCTTTGTTAGCAATAAACCGCAGAGCTTATTGACGCATCCTTTGGTCTGTGTCTTATTCTCTCTGGTACCACATTCCGAGGAGGAAAGGGTTAACGAGATAACAGCGACGACATTACTTACCTCTTCTTTCTACAGGCACAGGATAAAGCCTCGAGCAGCTCAGGGATTTTATTTCCGAGGGTGGCAGCATCACGTTCTCCCACCTTAGACAGGAATTGGATCTCACTCTGCACATGCATCAACCAGTGACGAACACTGCTCCAGGTCTGTATTCAATGAAGAGTCTGATGATAACACGTTCCTTCCGTCAGCAGGATTCGTATCTTTTTCACTAGTATCTTCAGTGGTGTGATGTCTCATACTTGGGTAAGTGGGTCCACACACTACAATCTTCTCCCCGCTTCAAGGGGCCAGGACATATAGGATCGACAATGTCGTCATAGGGAAGGATCTTCTTCCTTAAATTATAAGATTCTCCAGAGTCCATGTATTGCTCTGGCGGATACCGGCTTAGCTAGTAAGCCCTTGCAGGTTACGGACGGGAGTTCTCCGACCTGATTAGAGTTATCTGCTGTTCCCTCCCCTTGGTACTGCTTTGGGACGTCCCATGGTTTCCTGTGTCCCCCAATGAAGCAGTAGAGAAATACGGATTTTTGTGTTACTCACCGTAAAATCCTTTTCTCCGAGATGCTCATTGGGGGACACAGGACTGTGGGTGTATGCTACTGCCGCTAGGAGGCTGACACTAAGTAAACATAAAAAAAGGTTAGCTCCTCCTCCGCCGTATACACCTCAGCACTGGCCGCAGGCAAACCCAGTTTAGTGCAAAAAGCAGTAGGAGGCTAAAACAAAAAATCAGTGTTAATACAGGTACAATATATCCAGAAGTAAATCTACTGATATAGACCCAAGCAAACAAAATTAGCTTAGAAAACAAAGCCATCCGGCTATAAGGGAGGGTGCTGTGTCCCCCAATGAGCATCTCGGAGAAAAGGATTTTACGGTGAGTAACACAAAAATCCGTATTTCTCCTTCGTCTCATTGGGGGACACAGGACTGTGGGACGTCCCAAAGCAGTCCACTTGGGTGGGAAACTGACTCCACAGTGCAATTATACATAGGCATTGCTCATAGGTGCGCTACTGCGCCCTGAAGAATCCTTCTACCCAGGCTAGCATCCGCTGACGCCTGAGTATGGACATTATAATGTTTTGAAAAAGTATGCAAACTGGACCAGGTTGCCGCCTTACAAACCTGTTCCGCCGAAGCCTGATGCCGAAGAGCCCAGGAAGCACCCACTGCTCTGGTGGAGTGAGCCCTGATTCCTGCGGGAACCACCGCGCCTCTGATGCGATAGGCCTCTTGAATGGTTACCCGTATCCATCTGGCTAAAGTTGACCTAGAAGCAGCGAGTCCCTTCCTGCGACCCTCAGGGAGGATAAACAGCGTGTCCGTCTGCCGAAAGGATGCCGTCCGAGATACATATCTCCTGAGTGCTCTCACCAGATCCAGCGTATGGAGAGCTTTTTCTACCCGGTGCGTCGGAGCTGGGCAAAATGAGGGCAAAACAATGTCCTCATTGATGTGAAATGAGGACACGACTTTAGGCAAAAAAGGAGGTGCTGGCCTAAGCACTACCTTATCACGGTGGAAAAGTAAGTACAGAGCTCGGCAGGATAGTGCTGCCAGCTCCGAAACCGCCTTATGGATGTTATGGCCACTAAAAATACCACCTTCCAGGAAAGGTATGTCAGGGAAACCTCCTGAAGAGGCTCAAAAGGAGATTCTTGCAGAACTCCCAGAACAAGATTGAGATCCCAAACATCTAAGGGAGCCTTGTAGGGGGGCACTATATGAACAACCCCTGAATAAAGGTCTTGACCTGTAAATTAGATGCGATCCTTCGCTGAAAAAGAACCGACAAGGCCGAAATTTGACGCCTAAGAGTACTTGGTGCTAAGCCTGAATCTAAGCCTGCTTGGAGAAAAGACAGAATGTTGGGGATTGAAAAGTGAAGTGGGGAATAACCATGTTCCCTGCACCATGTAAAAAAGACCTTCCAAGTACCGTGGTAGATACGAGCCGAGGTGGGTTTTTGGGCGCTAGCCATTGTGGCGGCGACCTTTTTGGAGAATCCAGCCCTAGTCAGAATCCAAGATTCAACGGCCAGGCCGTCAAACACAGGACCGCTAAGTTCTGGTGGTAAACTGGGCCCTGGGAGAGAAGATCCACGCGTTCTGGCAGACGCCAGGGTGCGTCGCTGAGCAGCTTTACCAGCTCTGCGTACCATGAGCGACGCAGCCAATCCGGAGCGATCAATATCGCTGGTACCCCCTCTAACCTGATCTTCCTGATCACCCTTGGGAGCAGAGCCATTGGTGGAAACAAGTATAGAAGATGAAACTGATTCCATGGTAGAACCAGGGCATCCACTGCAATTGCCTGCGGATCTCGGTACCGGGAGACAAAGTTGGGCACCTTGGCGTTTATCCTGGAGGCCATCAGGTCCACATCTGGGGTTCCCCAACGTAGGCATATCTGCTGGAATACCTCGGGATGTAGCGACCATTCCCTGACGCTATCCCCTGACGGCTGAGAAAATCCGCTGCCCAGTTCTCCTCGCCTGGAATGTGGACCGCTGATATCACAGAGTGATTTCTTTCTGCCCAGGATAGAATGTGTCCTACCTCGCGCATGGCTGCCCTGCTGCGGGTACCCCCCTGATGATTTATGTATGCCACCGCTGTGGCATTGTCCGATTGTATTCGGACAGGGCGGCCCGCCAAATGATGGTGAAAACGCCTCAGAGCCAGCCGAACAGCTCGGATCTCCAAAATATTGATTGGGAGGGTCGCTTCCTGCCGACACCAAGTCCCTGAGCTGTATAGTGACGAAACACTGCTCCCCATCCGAGAAGGCTGGCGTCCGTTGTGACTATCAGCCAATGGACTGGAGGAAAATATCGCCCCTGGCGAAGAGTGATGTCCCTTGTCCACCACGAAAGCGTCTGTCTGACCTGCCGGGACAGACGGCACTGAAAATTGAGCGAGTAAGGGCTCCCGTTCCATACTGCCAAGAGAGCATGCTGAAGGGAGCGGAGATGGAACTGGGCAAATGGAATGGCTTCGATCGCTGCCACCATCCTTCCTAGGACCCTCATACAAAACCGGATGGTGTGAGGTATTGGTTGGCGAAGGATCCGTACCTCCTGACGGAGAACTAGAGCCTTCTCCTGAGGAAGAGTTATCAACCCTTGAGCAGTGTTGAAAATCATTCCTAAAAAGGTGATCCTTTGAGATGGCACGGGAGACGATTTCTTTAGATTCACCAGCCACCCCAGGCGAGCAAGGGTGTCTAGCGTAATGCTGACACTCTTCTCGCAAGCCTGATAGGACGGACCCTTGATGAGGAGATCGTCCAAATATGGCAAAATGACTATCCCCCGGGAGTGCAGAATGGACACAACGGCAGCCATAACCTTTGTGAACACCCTGGGGGCTGTGGCTAGTCCGAACGGCAAGGCTGTGAACTGGAAGTGAAGGTTGCCGATGGCAAACCGAAGAAACCTCTGATGAGGAGGAAATATGGGGATGTGGAGATAGGCATCCTGAATGTCTATTGATGCTAGAAATTCCCCCTTTTCCATGGCTACAATAACTGATCGGAGAGACTCCATTCGAAACCGTCGAATTCTGACAAATTGATTTAGTCGTTTTAGGTCCAAAATGGGTCTGACAGAGCCGTCCTTCTTGGGTACTATGAACAGATTGGAGTAAAACCCCTGACCCCTTTCGACCTCTGGAACAGGAACAATGACCCCGCTGCGCCGAAGAGATTCGACCGCCTTGAATAAGGCGTGAACACGGGATTCCTTTTTGGGAAGACGCGAGGGAAAAAAATCGATTTGACGGACGATTGATGAATTCTATTTTGTACCCGAGGAAACTAACTCCCTGACCCACTTGTCGTGAGTAACTGATAGCCAAGTGAGGCGAAACCAGAGTAAGCGGCCGCCTACTCTGGATAAATTGACCGGATTCTGCCTCCAGTCATTTATCCGAATATCTTTGGGATTTAGACCCTCTAGATCTTGGCTGTTGAGATCGCATTCTTCCCAAAGGGTTGGTCTTGTAGGAGACCTGGCGATCTCTGGCCTGATTAGGTCGACCTGAGCCGCTGGAGGTGGCTGGCGCGGCCCAACCTGGGTTACGAAAGGCCCTAAAGCGAGGCTGAAGCTGTCGGCGAAAAGGCTGTCTAATCCTCTGCTGAGGAAGGAAGCTGCTCTTTCCTCCCGTCGCATCAGATATGAGCTGATCCAACTTCTCGCCAAATAATCGGCCGCTCTGATAGGGTAAGGACGTAAGTGATTTCTTTGAGGTTGAATCCGCTCGCCAAGTTCTCAACCACAAAGCTCTCCTGATAGCAATCGCATTAGCTGCAGCTAATGCCGCGCAATTTGCCGCATCCATAGAAGCGTTAATTAAAAAAATCTCCTGCAAGAGCTATCTGATTGGAGATTTCCGTTACCTCAGAAGGCACCTCTATACCGTGAAGGGCTCTATTTAGAGACTCCGACCAAGATATCATGGCCTTAGCAACCCAAGTCGCTGCAAAAGAATGAGAGAGTGCAGAGCCTGATGCCTCAAACACTGAGCGGGCCAAACTTTCAACCAGACGATCCGTTGGATCCTTGATCGAGGAACCGTTAGGAAGGGAGAGAAGCGTTTTAGATGCTAAACGCGATACAGGAGGATCGACTGTAGGAGATTCTGCCCACACTTTCAGAAGTTCGGGAGCAAAAGGATATCTGGTATTAAGGGCCTTTTGTCCTGCAAAGCGCTTGTCCGGTTTTTCTCGGTGGTGCTGCACCAGCTCCTCAAACTCAGGATGAGCACCAAAAACCTTATGAGTTTGTCTGGCTCGTTTGAAAGACACCTTATGACCGGAGGCCAAGGTGGATTCATCCTCTATCCCCAGGGATTGATTGACAGCTTCAATCAGACTGTCAATTGTCTCCTGACAATACGGTGCCTCTAGATTGAGGGACCCTTCAGAATCAGAATCTGAATACTGATCACTTGCCCCCAAAGGAGAGGGAGAGCGAGAAACTGAGCTAAAGGATGCCGAGGCCCCGGACGGCATAGGCGACGCAGTATGGGTTCGCTTCCCATGCGTCTGCCTGGTAAGAGCGCGGCCCCTGCAGGCCGGAGGTTCCTGAGGCGTAGTGAAGCCGGGTGAACCACTGTCCCTGCTCCTATCGGGAGCTTGAAGGGACTCGATTGCTCTGGTTAATGACGCCACAGATTGAGAAAGAGACAAGGCCCATTCCGGAGGACCTGACGCACTAGGCTCGGTTATAGGTAAGGACTCCTGAGCCCGTTCGGAGTCACAGGCTTCGCAGACCCGATTAGTCTGGGCGTGCGGAAAAGGGGATCTACAGGCAATGCATGCAGTATAAAACACCGTGTGGGTCTTAGCCCTTCTGGACATACTGGATCTGTCACAGATTTCCTCCTGTCAGAATAATTTGGATGTGGCGGTGCGGGTAGTAGCGGTGCGGAGCGCAGAAAAAACGGAGCAACCAGGCTGGAGGTAGTAGCACTTACCCCAGTCCTGTTCCCCGAACGTCCTTTAATGATTTTTCACCTCACTTGCTGGACCGTGTGGCGTAAAAAGGAAGACGGAAGCTCCAGACTTCCAAAAAACGCGCTCCCCTTTAAGGGAGGCGTTCCTAAATAGCCGAGCCCTAGGGGGAGGGGTCGCGGGGCGCGGCCCAGCGCCAGCAGAAGCCGGGGACCCGATTTCCAGCCGCGGCCTAGTCTCCGGCCGAAGCCGGGGGCTAAATTTCAGGCCGAGGCCTAGCGCTGGCCGAAGCCGCGGCCTAAATTTTCGGCGGCGGCCGCTCGGGATCAGGGGGGCGGGCCCGCCGGAAGTGCCGCTGCTGGGGGGAGGAGCCCGAGAACGCGCCCATCCTCTAAACGCCGAATTACCCCTCGCATTGCCTGACCCTTGGCAAAAGCCGGGGGCTAGATTTCCGCCCGCGGCCTAGCGCCGGCATGAAGCCGGGAGGTACATTTTTGGCGGCGGCCGCCCCTGTGTCGGAGAGCGGGCCGCCGGATACGGGGGGAGGGGTATGGGGAGCTCAGCCATGGACTTGCCCGCTTTTGCTTTGGAGCTGCTCCTGAAACACCGGACCGCTTCTCCCTTTGCTCCAACTCTTCCACGACCGACGATCCTGGATTAAAGGTGGGTTCCCGGCCGTGATCCACTGGAGTATACGTAGGCTTTTTTCTCTCCCAAAAAAGGTCCCAGCGTCTCTCAGCCGCAGTGGTTAGAGAGGGGCTTCACAGAAAAAAGGGGTGAGGATGGTGCAGGCACCCTAACTCCATCACCCCTTCAGGGGGTGAGGGAGAGGGACCATCCGCCTCCTTGCAGCACCGCGGTCTTGCCTTGGTGGTGCAGTGGGGGCCGCACGGACTATTTTCTGCCTCTGTACAGCCTAGGCTTTCAATACCTTAGGGTGGTCAGGGCTGAGTCCGGCATTCGTGTCCCACGTCGCGGGAGAGGATACGTGGAGGCTTTACTCCACGTGCTCGCCCGTTGATGGTTTGGGGAGATCGGACCCCTTCAAAAGGGTCCGTCGCCCCTGTCAAATCTTCGTGGGAAAGTAGAGAGAAAAAAGAGAAAAAAAAAAAAAAAAATGGTCTGGAAGAAACCAGACGTGTGCCTCCATCAGACACTAAGCATGAACTGGGTTTGCCTGCGGCCAGTGCTGAGGTGTATACGGCGGAGGAGGAGCTAACCTTTTTTTATGTTTACTTAGTGTCAGCCTCCTAGCGGCAGTAGCATACACCCACAGTCCTGTGTCCCCCAATGAGACGAAGGAGAAAACAAGATTTTGGTTGCTTACCGTAAAATCTGTTTCCCGGAGCCTTCATTGGGGGACACAGCACCCACCCAGGTTGAACAGCTCTGCTTACTATACTGTTACAGTTTGAGTTTGTGTTTTCTATCTCCTATATAGATTGCTTCTCCTACTGCTTTCTCACTAACTAAATTCCCTAGTTCCTGTCGGAGGGGTGTACACTGCGGAGGAGGAGCTAACTTTTTTTCTGCATAGTGTCAGCCTCCTAGTGGCAGCAGCATACACCCATGGTTTCCGGTGTCCCCAATGAAGGCTCAGAGAAACAGATTTTACGGTAAGCAACCAAAATCTTGTTTTCTCCGAGCCACTCATTGGGGGACACAGGACCATGGGTGTTACGCTGCTGCCACTAGGAGGCAGACACTAAGTTAATAAAAGTTAGCTCCTCCTCTGCAGTATACACCCTCTTGCTGTCTCTAAGAGACCCAGTTCGGTGCAAAAGCAGTAGAAAAACAAACATTAACAACATGGCTACCCAAAGAACAGGCCAAACTATTAGGCTAACAGGGTGGGTGCTGTGTCCCCAATGAGTGGCTCAGAGAAAAGGATTTTATGGTGAGTACCCACAAAAACCCTATTTCTACTTCGCCGCATTGGGGGACACAGGACCATGGGACATCCCAAAGCAGTCCCTGGGTGGGATAACAAAAAAGTAGGCTTCATGTAACAACTGCCTAGATGTGCGCATCCACGGTTTGCAGAATTCTTCTGCCCAGACCAGCATCCGCGGAAGCTCGAGAGTGAATATAATAATGCTTTGAGAATGTATGTAGGCTGGACCAAGTCGCAGCCTTACAGACCTGCTCCGCCGACGCCTGACGTCGAATGACCCAAAAAGCTCCCATCACTCGAGTGGAGTGTGCCTTGATCCCCGGTGGAATGGGCTGGCCTCTGACAAGTTGGTCCTCCTGTATGGAGGAACGAATCCACCTGGCTATCATGGCCTTTGAAGTGGCAAAACCCTTCCTATGACCCTCAGGGAGCACTAATAAATCATCTGTCCTTCTGAATGCAGCCGTCCTCGAGACATACCTTCTCAGAGCTCTGACCACATCCAGAGTGTGGAGAGCTCACCCTGTGAACGGGAGCCAGTCAAAGTGAAGGAAGAACAATGTCCTCGTTCAAATTGGAAGGATGAGATGACCTTGGGCAAAAATAGAGATGGCCTGAGGACAACCTTGTCCTGATGGAAATTGAAGAAAGGCGACCGACAGGACAGAGCGGCTAGCTCTGAAACTCGCCAGATTGACGTGATTGCCACAAGGAAGGCGACCTTCCAGGACAAGAAAGTCAGCGAAATGCCCTGGAGCGGTTCAAAGGGGGGGTTCCTGTAGGACACTCAGTACCAAATTGAGGTCTCAAGGTTCTAAACGCATGCGATCGGGGGGTACCAGGTGTGAAACCCCCTGCATGAAGGTCTTCACCTGAAGTCTAGACGCGATCTTCCTTTGGAATAAGACCGACAGGGCAGAGATCTGACACTTGAGAGCTGAGTGCCAGGCCCGAGTCCAAACCGGCCTGTAGGAACTGTAAAATGGGAATGGAGAAGACCCCGATCCCTGCACCAATCAAAAAATGTCTTCCAGACTCGATGATAGATGTGTACCGACGCCGGCTTACGAGCACTGACCATTGTGGAAACAACCTGTTTAGAAAAACCAGCCTGGGTCAGAATCCAGGATTCAACAGCCACGCCGTTAAACAGAGACCGAGTTCTGGCAAATCGGACCCCGAGAGAGCAGATCTGGACAATCTGGTAGCCGCCAGGGCACATCGGCAACGAGATGCACCAACTCCGCAAATCATCTGCTGGAACACTTCCGGATGAAGTTCCCATTCCCCGAGGTGAGACCTTGGCAGCTGAGGAAGTCTGCCGTCCAGTTTTCTACGCTTGGAATGTGCAGCGCTGATATTACCGAATGGTTTTTCTCTGCCCATCGGAGAATGTGAGTGACCTCTGACATGGCAGCCCAGCTGCGGGTACCCCCTTGATGGTTGATGTATGCCACGGCCGTGGTATTGTCCGATTGAATTCGGATGGGGTGGCCCGCTAGGAGATAATGGAAATGGTGCAGGGCTAGCCATATCGCACGGATCTCCAGGACGTTGATCTGGAGCTTTGATTCTTGAATCGACCAGCGGCCCTGAGCTGTGTGATGGCGAAAAACTGCTCCTCAGCTGAGAAGACTGGCATCGGTGGTCACCACTAGCCACTGGACTTCCCTGATTGAGAGAGGAACTCAATGCCCAGCATCTAAGGGCCTGCCTTGACCCGCAGGGATAAACGGCACTGGAGGTCGAGGGAAAATGGGTTCCTGTCCCAAGCCACCAGAAAGAGCGTGCTGCAGGGGGCTAAGGTGCAGCTGCACAAAGGGGACCGCTTCCATTGCTGCCACCATTTTTCCCAGTGCCCTCATGGCAAACTGGATGGAATGAGGAGATGATTGACATAGGGCATGGGCTCCTTGTTGAAGGGCTAAAGGTACTGCCACACTAAACAATCCCGCTAGCGATCACGATAACGACGCATACTAATGCGATCGCTAGCGGGATTGTTTCTATATCGCTAAATGCGGCCACATTTAGCGATATAGTTAACGACGCTATCGCCGTTAGCGATCTTCTTAACGACTTTAGCGGTACAAAAGTACCGCTAAATCGCTAAGAAAAGGTGCCACACAGCGATTAGATACTTACCCAGCGGGAGCGCCAGCGATGAAATAGGGTCCGGAGCGATTCCAGCGACGAGCGAGATCACAGCAGGAAGCTCGTCGCTGGAAGCTGCCGCACTGAACAATATCGCTAACGGGATCGCTAAATAGTGACGTTTTTTAGCGATCTCGTTAGCGATATTGTTTAGTGTGGCATACCCTTAAGACTTTGTCTCGAGGAAGAATTACCAACCTTCGAGAGGTGTCCAGGGTCATCCCTAAGAAGGATATCTGCTGGGCTGGAACAGAGGATGACTTGCTTAAGTTTATCAGCCAGCCCAGACGAGAAAGGGTATCGCAAGTAATGTGAACGGAGTCCTAGCAGTCATGGAAAGATGGCCCTTTGACCAGTAGGTCGTCCAGGTAGGGCAGAACAACCTCGCCCCAAGAGTGTAAGATGGACATGATGGCCGCCATGACCTTTGTGAACACTCTGGGGCAGTGGCGAGGCCGAAAGGCAGGGCCGTAAATTGGAAGTGCAGGTCGTGAATGGCGAAGCGCAGGAATCTCTGGTGGGGAGGAAAAGTCGGAATATGCAGGTAAGCATCTCGGATGTCGATGGATGCCAAGAACTCTCCTTCTTCCATAGAAGCGATGACTGAACGCAGAGATTCCATGCGAAAATGACGGCCCTTGACAAACTTGTTGAGAAGTTTGAGGTCTAGAATGGGTCTCACCTTTCCGTCCTTTATTGGGACAACGAAAAGGTTCGAGTAAAAACCCCAAAACTTTTCGTTTTCTGGGACTGAGATAATGACGCAGTCACGATGCAATGCATCTACGGCGTGGGAAAGGTCTTTGCCCTTGCCTTGACGATGGAGGACAGGAAGAGAAGTAACGCGTTGGGGGGGAGGGGGCGCGTAGAAAAATCTATCTTGTATCAAGGACACCAGATCTCTAACCCATTCGTCGTGGACGACAGAAGGCCAGGCCTGCCGAAACAGAAGTAGGTGGCTTACAACTCTGCCAGTGTCGACCAGACAGTTCCAGGAGTCAGTGGGCAGAGAATCTCTGAGACCTAGATCCCTTAGATCTCGACTGTTTGGGGCAAGATTTCCATTGCCGGCTAGGTCTGTAGGATGCCTGAGATCCTCCATCCCTGCGTGGAGAGCGCCCTGACCCGGGAGAGGTAGTGGTAGTGGGCCAGTCCGAGTTGGAGCGAAAGGATCAGGGATGCCTAAATCTCTGTTGGGGAAGAAATTTAATCTTTCCTCCCATGGCATCAGAAATAAGCCGATCCAGCTTCTCTCCAAATAAGCGGCCACTCTGATAGGGAAGAGATGTCAGGGACTTTTTTGACGCAGAATCCGCTTTCCACTATCTGAGCCATAATGCTCTTCTGATCGTGATGGCATTCGCTGCCGACAGAGCAGAACAGCCAGCCTCATCCAAGGAAGAGTGTACTAGGTAATCTCCAGCCCGAGAAATTGGACTAGCAAGATGAACTGCCTCAGGCGGAAGATTACAGCTCTGAATGATTTTGGCTAGTGTATCTGCCCAGAAGACTATTGCCTTAGCAACCCATGCTGCAGCGAATGAAGGACAGAGGGCCGAGCCGGAGGCCTCAAAGATAGAACATTTGGCTTGCTCTGACTGTCTGTGAGATTTTTAATGGATGACACATCCAGTACAGATAGAAGGGTCTTGGAAGCCAGCCGAGACACTGGAGGGTCTACGACAGGGGATTCAGCCCAATCCTTCCTCAGCTCAGCTAAAAAGATATTTTGCTTCAAGAGGCTTTTGTCCTGTGAAGCGTTTGTCCGGTTGCTCCGTGTGGCAATTAACTATGGCTGTGAACTTCGGGTGAACGGCAAATGCCATGAGGGCGTTTAGTCCTCTTAAAGGACACGGCTTGATCCAGAATGGAGGCGGATTTTTCTTCAACGTTTAGTGTCAGATTGACCGCCTCAATCAATGAATCCACCGTTTTCTGGAAGTCTGGTGAATCCAGATCCAAGGAACCGTCCGATTGGTTCTCAGAATTGCGTTCGCTACTGACCCCTGGAGAGGGAGAGCGAGAAGCAGAGCTCGCAGACGAGAAGGCACCTGATTGTTCTGGAGACATGCTATGGATCCTTTTCCTAGACGCCTGTAGGCTTCTAGAGAGCTTTCGGCCTCTGCTAACCGACTGCTCCCGTATGGGGAAGGATACGTCTAAAACAGAATGCACCCACTGCGATCCCCAGAGCCATGGATTGTGACAGTGACGAAGCCCACTCTCAGGGGCTAGGAACACTGGGCTCTGTGGCGGCGGAGGGCTCTTGAGCGCATTTGGGGTCACCGGTATTGCACAGCGGCGAACTCAACCTTAGGGAACACAGACTGGCAGGAGGTACATGAAGTATAAAAGACTACAATAGTCTTGTTAGCCTTTTTGGATCCCTTGGGCTGGGACATTTTACCCCTCTATGTGTCCCCTTTAAGAAATAGGTATTCCTGAGGTGAAAGGGTTACTGCAGTGAGGAGGGGGGGGGGGGGAATATAGAGCAGCGCTTTCCCTCCCTTAGGTCCTGTGTCCCGGTTACTTCTGAGCGGCACTTTAACTCCCAGGGAGAAGCGGAGACGTCCCTGCAAACTGTGACAGTGACCTTGCCAGATGCCTGCGTGAGTCCGGGGGTCCGTGGGAGATGGCCTCAGAGATGTAGAAAGGCGCTTCTTGTCCTGTACGAAAAGCGCCACAAAAGTGGACGGAGCCGCCAGAACGAGTCATTGCGGGGGCGGAGTTAAGGGATGCGGCCTACAGGAAGGCTGAAGCCAGGAGCTAAATTTATCGGCACCGACTGGCGCCGGTGCCAGAAGAAGCAGACCGCATGCCCAGAGCCCTCCAGCCCCGGCACTTACCCGGAGAAGCTGCCGGGTGGCAGGTAAGCCAGCGATATGCAGCGGGTACAAGTCCTCCTGCTGTTGCTGCTGGTCTTGGACAGTGCAGGGATAATGGGATCATCCTTGATCCACCATCCCTTTAATTAGGCCTGGCTGCGGAAGAGGATACATGGAGGTGACACTCCATGTGCTCGTCCGTAAGGGAGTGGGGAGATCGGTGACCTTTAAGGGACCCGTCGCCCGCAAAAAGCAGCTCAGGCATGGCATCCCACGTCGCAGGAGAGGATACGGGGAGGTGACACTCCCCGTGCTCGCCTGTTGATGGCTCGGGGAGATCTGAGCCTTGAAAGGATCCGTCGCCCCATTCGTCCGTGGAAAAAAAATAAAAATCAAAAAAGGTAAAAAGTTAAAATTGAAAACTAAAAAAGAGCTTTTAGTCTGAAAATCAGACCCGTGTGCCTCCCACGGACACTAAGCAAGAACTGGGTCTCTTGCAGACAGCACGAGGGTGTATACTGCAGAGGAGGAGCTTTTTTTGTATTAACTTAGTGTCAGCCTTCTAGTGGCAGCAGCATAACACCCATGGTCCTGCGTCCCCAATGAGGCGAAGGAGAAAATTTTTTTTTTTAACTTTTTTCTAACTTTTTTACTTAGTCCCACTATGGGACAATCATTTTTTGTAGGCTTATCGCTTCTGCAGAATGGAGATGAAGCAGCATCTCCATGCTGCAGAAACTGTCAGCTCTGACCTGACAGACTTGCTGATCACGCACTGCGCATGATCAGCAAGGTTCCTAGCTGTGGTGACCCAGATGTTGCCATGATGACACTTGGTCACCATGGCAACGATCGGGGCCCCACGTTACGCCGCGGGGTCTCTGATACAAATGCAGAGGGGCTGTCAGGTCTCTGCCTGCTCCAAGAATCTGCGCTCGTGTTCGATTGCACTATTTCGGGGGTTAAAGTGCCGGGAGCGGTCTGTGACCACTCCTGCCACTTTGTTCCAGGTGTCAGCTGCTCAGACGTAATATTCAGTCAATGGTCAGGGCACACGGACAGATTATTACCTCCAATGTCAGAAAGGGGTTAAACTGCGCTGGTAAAAAACGGTGTCCTGATTTGTTGCAATGGCAACAAAGTTGTTTTTTAATTTTTCATTAGTAAAAAAACTACTCCGTTTAGATTAATATTGAACTCCAAAATCTGAATACTACACAAAATTAGATGTCGCTTCAGAGATGAAGAAGACTAGAACTCTAGTGCCGCCTATTGGAAGTAGCAATCCTTAAAGTCAATATCAACCCTTTAGTGAGCCTTGTCACATGACTAAAGGGTATGCCACACTAAACAACATCGCTAACGGGATCGCTAAAAAACGTCACTATTTAGGGATCCCGTTAGCGATGTTGTTGTGTGCGGCATCTGCCAGCGACGAGCTTCCTGCTGTGATCTCGCTCGTCGCTGAAATCGTTCCGGACCCTATTTTCGTCGCTGGCGCCCCGCTGGTAAGTATCTAATCGCTGAGTGTGGCACCTTTTTTAGCGATTTAGCGGTACTTTTGTACCGCTAAAGTCGTTAAGGAGATCGCTAACCGCGATAGCGTCCTAACGACATCGCTAAAACACGGATTTTGGTAAAGACTTACCTGTAAAATCCTTTTCAGCGAAGGAAGGAAGAGAGACACAGTATTCATTACTGATGGGTAGGCGGAGCCCCAGATCAGGATGTTACCTCAGATCAAAAGAGTGATGACTGGCTGGCCCCTCCAGCTCGGGCTCCTCCTACTCAGCTCCAGTCGTATCAAAGCTTTTAGGAAAAGAGCCAAGATCACCAGCGGAGCAACATAACCCCTTCTGAAGGAACTTCAGAGAAAAAACACAAGGATACAGGTTATGCATGCAAAGAAAGCCAAAAACCACAGAGTTCCAGGTACTACTCACGGAACCTGACTACTGCGATGAGCTGGCGATGCTGGAACAGAGCCTTAGCGCGCTGACCTCAGCCCAGATAATCGCTATCAGATAAGGGTCGCGCTGCATCTGAAAACATCAACACACTTCTGCCGTGGGAGGGTGCTGTGTCTCTCTTCCTTCCTTCGCTGAAAAGGATTTTACAGGTAAGTCTTTACCAAAATCCGTGTTTCAGCTGCAGATGAAGGAAGAGAGCCACAGTATTCATTACTGATGGGACGTCCCAAAGCAGTTCAAAAATAAGGGTGGGAAAAAACCAACAAAAGGCAGAAACCCAACAACCTTAACAACAAAGCGCAACCAGCGCTAAACACAAGTTCATCCAGAACTTTAAACTACAGCTGCCTGCAGGACCCTACGTCCGAGGGCTGCATCAGCGAAAGCACTGACGTCCACTTTATAAAACCTTGTAAACGTGTGGACAGAACGCCAAGTCGCCGCTCGGCAAAGCTGCACTGCCGAAGCACCTTGATGAAAAGCCCACGATGAAGCCACAGCTCTCGTGGAATGGCTCGAATCTTAATCGGGCAAGATTCACCCCGAAGACGGTAAGCTTCCAAAATAGCTGACCGGATCCAACGAGCTATAGAACCCTTGGAAGCTCGTTGACCACGCCGACGACCTGCCGGAACCACAAACAGGAGTCCGTCTTACGAAAACCTTGAGTAATAAATAGATAAAACTTCAAGGCCCGCACTAAATCCAATGTGTGTAAATCTCGCTCTTTCGTATTCTTCGGATCCGGACAGAGTGAAGGCAACACAATATCCTGGTTAACATGAAATTGTGACACCACTTTGGCAAAAAATCACCCCGAGTGCGAAGCACTACACGATCCGGAAAAAACTCCAGAAAAGGAGGCGAGCAAGAAAGAGCTGCCAATTCAGAAACTCTCCTCAAGGAAGTGACTGCAACAAGGAAAGCCACCTTCCAAGAAAGTAAAGAAAGGCTAGCAGAAACCATAGGTTCAAAAGGTTTATGCTGAAGAGCCTCCAAAACAAGGTTGAGCCGCCAAGGAGACACGGGTGCCTTCCGCGGCGGAAACTTACGAGAGATACCTCGGAAAAAGGAGAGCACGTCTCTATTCGAAGCAATGGTTCTCCGGAACAATAAGGACAGAGCAGAAATCTGACCTTTCAGAGTGCTAACTGCCAAACCCTTGTCTAGCCCATGCTGCAGAAAAGCCAACAGGTTGGGAATGGAAAATTTTCTCGGGTTCCGAGAAGACCCCAAACACCACGAAAAGAAGGTTTCCCAAATTTTGTGGTAAATCCTAGAAGTAGCCGGACATCTTGCAGCACGAAGGGTAGCAATGACCTCGGCTGAAAAACCTCTACGGGTCAAGATTTCGGTCTCAAGAGCCACGCCGTCAAACGCAGGGACATCAAGTCCGGATGACAAATGGATATTGGCGGGAATACATAGATCAGCTCGAACTGATCCCACTGAGCCACTAGAGCATCCACCGCCACCGCCTTCGGGTCCTTGTACCTGGACATGAATGTCGGTAACTTGGCATTGGACCTGGATGCCATCAAATCCACTTGGGGGGTTCCCCAGCGAGAGCACAGTAGTGCAAAGACTTCCGGGTGGAGGCTCCATTCCCCGGGATCCATCCTTCTGCGACTGAGAAAGTTCGCTGTAATATTCTGAACCCCTGGAATGTGAATCGCCGAAATGGCTGGTACATTGGCCTCTGCCCAAATCAGAATTCGGGACACCTCTACCAAGAGTCTGGAACTCCTTGTCCCACCTTGGTGATTGATATACGCGACAGCCGTCGCATTGTCTGTCTGCACACGGACTGGCAGACCGCTCAAAGGGACCGTCCAATGTTGGAGGCAAAGGAAAATCGCCCTCAATTCCAGGATGTTGATCGGAAGCACAGATTCTTCCGGTGACCATACCCCTGAATCCAGAGATTGTTCCAAACACCCCCCCAGCCCGTCAGGCTGGCATCGGTGGTTATGACTGACCACTTCAGAGGGAGGAAAGACTTCCCCAGGGAGAATGCCCCTGGCCGTAACCACCATTCTAGAGAATCCCGCACCGCGCGAGAAATGGTGACACTGCAATCCAGCGATTGCGACTGATTCCATCGACTCAAGATGAACCTTTGAAGAGTCCTGGAGTGGAACTGGGCAAAAGGAATTGCCTCCATGGACGCCACCATCAGTCCCAGAAGACGCATACACTTCCGTAGGGACATTGCCGTTGAGGATGTCATAATCTGTACATGTCGAAGAAGACATGACTGTTTGTCTGGTGGTAGGGAAACTACCGACCGAAACGTGTCGAGATGCATTCCCAAAAAGAGAATTGTCCTCGATGGTTCCAGGGACGACTTCTCCCAATTGACCAGCCAACCGAAGTCTTTCAGAAACTGAAGAGACAAATCCCGAGCCGTCAATGCCTCCTCCTCCGAGGAAGCCACGATCAAAAGATCGTCCAGATAAGGGAGAATCGTAATCCCCTGTCTTCGAAGGAGTGCCATGAGGGCGCCAGAATTTTTGTAAAGACCCTTGGCGCTGAGGCTAAGCCGAACGGCAGAGCCACGAACTGGTAATGATTCTGACCTATGGCAAATCGAAGAAAGCGCTGATGAGCCTTTCCGATGGAAATATGCAAATAGGCGTCGCGAATGTCGATTGACACCAGAAAATCGTTCTGTGACAGAGCTGCCACAACGGAACGAAGCGACTCCATGCGAAATTTCCGGGCATGGACATGCCGGTTCAATCGCTTGAGATCCAGAATCGGGCGAAATTTGTTCTCCTTTTTGGGAACTATAAAAAGGTTGGAATAAAAACCTTTCCCTCGGTCCTCTGACGGAACCGGTATCACTACACCCTTTTGTAGTAGCGATTCGACCTCTCGCTGTAGAGCGACAACAAGCTCGGGTTCCGACGGAACGCGAGATTGACAAAAAACATTTGGGGGTTGAGAAGCAAACTCTATGAAATAGCCTGCCGACACTATCCGCGTTACCCAGGAATCTGGAACGCGAGCCATCCAAGTCTCCTTGAAAAGAAGCAGGCGACCCCCCACTCGAGAATCCTCGAGTGGACCCCTGGCGTCAATCCGACTTTGCGGTTTTCTTGTCAAGTTCCCGCTTGTTCTGGCGGAAACTCTGCTTCCAGGGAGTACGAGTTTTCTGAGAGGATTTCTTTCCTAAGAAAGAAGGACGACCCGATCCCCACGAGGAGTGACTAGATCGCCCTCGGCCCCGAAAGGACCGCCGACCACTATAAACACCAGGCTTACTGGACACCGAGGCCATGGCCCTTCGCTGTGGTAATGCTGATTCCTTCGCCTTAGCCCTGGAAATCAGCTCTGTGAGGTCGGATCCAAAAAGATGGCCACCCTTGTAAGGTAAGGCCAACAACCCTTGTTTGGAAACTGCGTCCCCGGCCCACTGTCTGAGCCATAAAGCTCTTCTGACTGTGACCGCTGAAGCTTGCGCTTTGGCCAGCAGAGATGCCGTATCCAGACCGGCATCAAAGATATAACAGGCTGCCGTTTCTAACCATTCACAAGTTTCCCGTATCTCAGATAACGGAGATTCATTTTGCAACTCCGTCTTCAGACGTGCCAACCAGCTTAGAGAAGCTCTAGCAGCACACATGGATCCTAGCACTGCTCGAAATCCATGACCCGCAGCCTCATAGCTTGCTTTTGCCGCCAATTCTGCCTTTCTATCCAAAGGCTCCTGTAAGCTCGCTTTTCCCTTAATAGGGAGTAGAGAGGATTTACTAAGCTGAGACAAAGACACATCCACTTCAGGAGCAGAAGTCCAATTAGCCTTTAACTCCGTAGAGCAAGGATAAAGTGTATCAAAGAAATGCGTTCCATGAAAACGCTTATCTGGACATAGACGTTCCTCCTCTATTACACCATTAAGCTCATCCAGAGCTGGCAATGTTGTGCGCGAAGCACGGGACTCCTGGAAAATGCGTGCTGATTTACCAGGACGACTAGTTACCTCCTCCGGTAACTGTAGTATATCTCTCATGGCTTCAATTAATGCCTCCGTACGCTTCGTCATAGAGGAACGCCCCTGCGGCTCGTCCGCATCTGAATCGGATATTTCTCCATCCGAATTTAAAGGGGAACTCTGCCCAATATCAGACACATCTGACTCGCTCCGTGTAGAGGCCGGTAACGGCCTGCGTCGCTTCCTCTGAGAGGAATTAGCAGACACATATTGACCTAAAAGGTCAGATAAGTTATTAATCGATCGAGCGATATCATCCAATTTACCACCGCTGTCGACCGCAGCGCTAGACGCTGTGGAGGTCTGCGTATCTGATTGCCGCAATGGCACTGGGACGTGAACCGCGGCATCTGAACTCTGTTCAGACATGTCTCGCCTGTATGAGCAGGTCAAAGCGGTAATACCAGCAAAAAACTATGCGGTTTTTTTTTTTTTTTTTTTTTTTCAAACGCTGAAGGGTTAACGCTCCACCAAGCAGAGTTACCCCAGCGGTATTCAGTCAGTAAATTTAGCAGGTAGAAATAACCCTCAAAGGGGTTAATATTGCAAACTCACCAAAATATATATTTTATTTGTGAGCCCCAGCCAATTTTTTATGTCTCTGATGAGACAGCAGCTGCAGGATAGCGATCGCTGCGCTGCGGGGTGAGGAATCCGCACTCACCCAGCTGGCCGTGGTGTCTATATGAGGAGGGGAGCGGTCCGAGGAGCCCAGGAGCCTGAGTAATGGCCGCCACAGTGAGGGGGTCGCAGGAGAAAAGCCAGAGCGCGCGTCTTCCTGCTCAAAAGACCGGGATAGATAGGCCACGCCCCTGCTAGCTCAAATAATGAGCGCGAACTCTCCCCGCTCCTGCTCCCTCTCTGTCCTGCAGCTATCTGCCTGCGGACAAAAAATCACCACATCTTCATGTAGTAGCGCTGTCACAGCAGCGCTGAAGCATACTGACTTTACATGTAGTAGCGCTGTCACAGCAGCGCTGAAACATACTGACATTACATGTAGTAGCGCTGTCACAGCAGCGTTGAAGCATACTGACATTACATGTAGTAGCGCTGTCACAGTAGCGCTGAAACATACTGACATACATGTAGTAGCGCTGTCACAGCAGCGCTGAAGCATGCTGACAATACATGTAGTAGCGCTGTCACAGTAGCGTTGAAGCATACTGACATTACATGTAGTAGCGCTGTCACAGTAGCGCTGAAGCTTACTGACATTACATGTAGTAGCGCTGTCACAGTAGCGCTGAAGCATACTGACATACATGTAGTAACGCTGTCACAGCAGCACTGAAGCATACTGACATTACATGTAGTAGCGCTGTCCATTAGTAATAGCGCTGCTCATTCAGACGCTAAAGCACTCACACATAATTATTATTAAAATTTGTGTGGAGTACTCACCAGCCAAGGCGCCACAGGGACCCTCAGGGGTTTCTGGCGCAGTGCCCATGCTTCCCCCCAGGGCGAAGAACGCAGTGACCGCACGTGTGGTTTGCGTTCCCGCCAGAGAAGCTCTCCTCATCCCCCAGGGCCGGCAAGGATTCTGCAGGGACTTTGAGTAAATACAGATCCGCCAAGGGAGAGGTTGGGGTACAGCAGCGCTGGTACCCCTGAGACCTCTAGACCAACTAGTGATCCAAGTCTCCTGTCCGAATATTAAAATAATAAAATCTTCTGAGGAGCTGCATTAGCAGCGACCATCCTCTGGACCTCAAATCTTAGACTGGAGCTGAGTAGGAGGAGCCCGAGCTGGAGGGGCCAGCCAGTCATCACTCTTTTGATCTGAGGTAACATCCTGATCTGGGGCTCCGCCTACCCATCAGTAATGAATACTGTGGCTCTCTTCCTTCATCTGCAGCTGAAATAGGTAGCTACTAGCGATATAGAAACAATCCCGCTAGCGATCTCATTAGTATGCGACGCTAACGAGATCGCTAGCGGGATTGTGTAGTGTGGCAGTACCATTAGGATAAGAGCCAAAACCTCAATTAGCAGACACTGTTTCAGGGTACTCCCCTCGTTAGTGCAAAGTGAGAGATCTGGTTTGGCTGGGTGAGAGGCGTCTCTCCGAGATTCAATGGGTAATGTTTCACCTTGCGGAGACCGACATGTTAAGCACTTCCCATAGGGGGCACTAGAGTTTTAGTCCTTTTCCTCTCTTAAGGTACAATTTGCATATTTCCCAATGGAGCATTGCAAGACTTAAGTCTCTTTACCTTGACATGTCAGGCTTGACATGTCTCCGCAAGGAAAAACGTTACCCTTTGGATCCCACACAAAATTAGAGACACTTGTATTCATACACACAATAACAGGCACATAATTTTTTTTTTTGTTTTGCTTACCCTTAGAAAAAAAGTTATGGTGACACTATGGTAGGTAGGGTGGCTCTGTGGTGGTGGGAGTGAAAACACACACTCACCTATGAAGGAGGCAGCACAGTACTAGCTCCTTCTCATTGAGTGTACAGAGCGAGGTAAATGGAATTAGCAGATGTGTTGCATGAGAACGCTATCCAATGAGAAAAAGATTGCACAGCAAGTATACAGGAGATAATTTTTTTCCGCACCCATAGACTTGAAAGGGAGAGTCTCAAACAATTTACTGTAGAGAGTAGTGCAAGCTGCAATAATTTTTTCATATGCAGATTTTGTCAGTTAAAAATATCACTCATCTGCACTGCCCCATTGAATAACATTGGTGCGAGTGCTGTCCATGGTTCTCATTTTCAGCACATTTCTGGAGTCATTTTTCATTAATTACATGGGTGGGCCTAACCAGGCTACACACACTTTTTCAAAGCAGGCCAGGACTGGCATGAAAGCATCAACAAGTGCAAACTTTGCACAACTTCCGAGTTCTACAAACATTCTGCCACTTTTTAAAGGTCAACTATGCCTAACTCTGGCGTAAACAACTTAACCCCTTCACGACCTTGTGATTTTCTGTGGTTTTTTTTACCTTTTTTGCTCCCATTCTTCCTAGGGCCATAACTTTTTCATTTTTCTGGCAATATAGAAGTATGAGGGCTTGTTTTTACCATTGATTTTACTATGTAGTACAGAAAAAAGGGAGGGGGGTGAATGTAAGTGCAGTGTAATCAAAAAAAAATTTAATTCCACAATTGTTTTTTTTTTTTTACCATGTTCATTAACTGCTAAAACTGACCTTCCATTATGTTTCTCCAGGTCAGTACAAGTTCGCAGATATCAAACATATATAGGTTCTTTTTTTAAGTGGTGGAACCAGAACCTAACCCCCCCAAAGATTGAAAGAAGACAAATAAATAAAATGCTGCCATTTTCGAAGACCCATAGCGTCTCAATTTTTCATGATCTGTGGCCGGGTGAGGGCTTATTTTGTGTGTGCCGAGCTGACGTTTTTATTGATAGCATTTTGGGGTACATGTGATGTTTTGATTGCCATTCATTGCAATGTTGCGGGGACAAAAAAAAACAAAACGTAATTCTGGAGGGTTTTTTTTCTTCCCCTTGTTATGCCGTGTACCAAATCAGATTATTTACTTTATATTTTGACAAAATCGGTCATTTCTGAAAGCAGCAATACCAAATGTGTTGTTTTTTTTTTTTCTTACAGTTTTATTGTAAATGGGGCAAAATCGGGGTGATTTGAACTTGTTTTAAATTTTAATATTCATTTTCCTTTCTTTTTTACTGTTTTCAATAGTCCCCTTAGGAGACTTGAAGCTACTTCTGCAGCAGAAATCATCTACTATGAATGCCGGCAATGGACCGGTGTTCATAGGAGGTTCTCAATGACAGGCATGGGGGTCTTCTGAAGACCCCTGATGAAGGGGCCGCCTGAGCCCTGAAAGCTTGCAAATATAATTTCTCTGGTTAGCCAATAAAGGCATCACTCCTTGAATACCTTTCTCATTTTTTGGGACATAAGTATTTACATCAGTGGTCTGGACCAAATGAAAAAGACGAGAAAAGTAATCGACTGCATCAGAAAGAATGTCATCTGTAAGACACTATACTGTATATATCTACACCGTAATCTCTGTAATAAGGTTGGCAGGACTGGTATCTACCACTATATGGTCACCGTATGGTGCTAATATCAGTCTTTTCAATAGCGTTTTTTTTCTTTCTTTTTTTTTTTTTTAATAACAGCTTAATGAATTTCAGTCATACATTGTTACTTGTACTGTGGTATTGTTAATCTTTGTAGAGTGTGTTACGTAGAGGCAATGATCATATTATAATACTATGTATTATATACCAATGTATAGTGGTGATGGTAGTGGACATTGTGTAGCGGTGTTATTTTGGCCTTGTATAGTAGTAATATTGGTCTATGTACATTACCCATCAGTAAACTGCGATCACGTGACAGGGGCGATGATGGGCGTGTATCCGGTTTGCGCAAGTTAAATCTCTGACAGTGGCATTTAACATGTTAACAGCCGCGAATGGATTGTGATTCCACCCGCAGCTGCTAGAGGCTGGAAAAAGACACAGGCTCAGCGCCGGAGCCTGCATTAAAAGGTAGAGAGATGACCTCAGGCGTACCTATACGTTCAAGATTTTAAAGGGTTAATGAATAAGTTTGGGTTTAGGAATGTGAAATCTGCGATTTCGGTACAATATTCACAATGTGTTAACACAGACTTAGGGTGGTCAGCACAAATTCTGATGTGACTTGTCATAAGACTTTTATAGGATTTTATAATTCCTAAGAAATAAAAAACTGCTGTATTTAAAAAAAAAAAAAAAACTTGGATCAATAAGCCAGAACACATTTTAAGATCTGCCAAATGATCTTGCATTATTAAACCAGTGCGTAGAGAACGGATGCCTGTATGCGCCCTTATCTGAGGAGAGCACACGAGAAGCTGAATACCTTACAGCACAATTCACAACATTTTGCGGCCATATCCAAATCGCTCTCATCCCTGAATGGTTATGATGATCAAGACATAAAATAAAAGATCTAAAAAGCCCTTACTGCTATAAATCGAGGATCCACAATGTAGCCTGGATGTCTATGCAGCCACTCATGTAACTGACAGCGCTTTGGTGCTTCCTCTCCAAGGAGTACTGTACCATCCCTCTGATTCACAACTGGTATTCGAGTGTCCATATCTAGATCCATCTGAAATGGAACAAATTAGCATTTCAACAAGGGGGTTCTAGGGCAGTAGAACAAAAAAAAAAAAAAAAAGGTAGAATGAAACATGTCAATGTGAAGGGGTTCCAAAATACTTTTAATAGTCAAATGACATTTGTTATGGGTAAATATACATTAAATGGCCGCTATCTTGTTATTTTGACAGAAACCTGTGCTAGAAAGGTAAGACTGGAATCTGTGAGCAAGTGCATAGAGACCTTTCTTAAACACTCTAGGACAGGTTTCTGTCAGTGTAACAGGATTGCAGCCATTTTAATCTTTTACAGTGATTACATCACAACAAATAGTATTTTCTAAATAACCTCTTAACCCCGAGGGTGGTTTGCACGTTAATGACCGGGCCAATTTTTACAATTCTGACCACTGTCCCTTTATGAAGTAGTAACTCTGGAACACTTCCATGGATCCAGGTGATTCTGACATTGTTTCCTTGTGACATATTGTACTTCGTGATAGTGGAAACATTTCTTTGATATAACTTGCGTTTATTTGTGAATAAAAGGGAAATTTGGCAAAAAATTTTAAAATTTCGCAATTTTCCAACTTGGAATTTTCATGCCCTTAAATCACAGAGATATGTCACACAACATACTTAATAAGTAACATCTCCCACATGTCTACTTTACATCAGCACAATTTTGGAACCAAAATTTTTTTTTGAGTCAGGAAGTTAAAGGTCAAAAGTTGACCAGCGATTTCTCATTTTTACAACTCTTACCCGAAAAGTCGCTGTGTTGACAACCGCTTACCTGGGACAGTTTCTTCTTACTTTTCTTCTTATGTACATGCTGCACAGAGTCCACTGCTCCATTACCAAGAAGCTTGTGCTTCTGAAATTTTATTTTCAGCCCTTCTTCCTAGATGGGGAGAGAAATAACATGAGCAGGATGAGATGGCACACTTTTACATTTGTCTTCTGGAACCATTGGTTCCGGATTTACACCTGTATGGTGTCAGCCATCAGTTTACAGGGTAGTCCCCATAAACAATATATTTCTCCTTTCTACAGGATAGGTTATAAATGTACTATCGCTGTAGGTCAGACTGCAGGGACTTCCACCAATCATAAGAGGAGTGTCTTGTTGAGTAGTATAGAGCATGTGCAACCACTGCTCTATTTATAGAAGTGGTGGTTGCATTTTGGGGCCCCATTTCGTGGCAATTGGAGGGGTCTTAGTAGCCAGGCCCCAGAAATAACATACTTATAAGTAAGGGATATATTTTCTTTAAGGGACAATCTTTATGAATGCTACGAATACAAACGATTCATTTTCTTACACTTTTGATTTGTACAGTAAATTCCTTTGGATCTGGTACGGGGCGTATCTGTGTAAAAGAGGCAGGACTCTGTTCCTCTGGCGTTGGAGAGAGGCTGTCGGGACTGTCACTTGGTGGGTCTGTTATTCTTCTTGGTGACCCCCATTTTCCAGTCAAAACCGCATTACAAACTTGTTCAATTCGACAAATTAAAACTCGGTCCTATATAAAATGTAAAAAAAAAAAAAAAACAAAAAAAACCCACAATTTTTATTTTTCATCTTTATACATTTCCACAAGATGTAACAGCCCTTTGGTGCTTACAATGAGTAACCGCCAAAAGAAGCCCTTGTATGTGGATTACCTTTGGCCATTCTGCACTGTGTGGATTCTCCTGAGCCGTCTGAGCACTGTCCTCTGTGTTGAGGTCAGCAGGGGAGGCAGTAAGGGACAAGCGACTTTCTTCATCAAATAATCGAGAATGTGGTAGACCTGCTAAAGAAAGGAAATATAGGAGCTTAAATGGATGTACAACCAACTGATCAGTGTTGCTCTTGAAATGAATTGTAGAGAAATGTTTTTTTTTTTTATAAATAAGTGTTCTATAATATTTATCCCTTTAAACTAAGAACTAAGGGGACTTCTACTTGTAAATACTCACCATTTAATTTGGACACTCTATTCTCATTGTTCTCATCTGAGGAATCTTCTGAACTGGGCGATGAAGATGAGGAGGAACAAGATGATCTGCGTGGAGCTGGAGAAGAGCTGACCGATGAGGATAGCGAAAGCAAATGAGGTTGCTGAAGTTCTGGGGGAGGCAGCGAAGGAGCAATAGAAGTGGGAGTGGATGGGCGGGAGTGATTAGCCACACCCCGAGATTGGAGGTAGCTGAGGCGGCAGCTTAGAAACGAAAATGAAGGGTCTGGCATTAGTGTAAGATCAGTGCGGCTCAGACCATAGCGAGCTGCTCCTTCAAGTAGTTCCTTATCATGACGGCCACTCTCCCACCACTCTGGCAGTTCAGGGTCAGGTCGACAAAGGGATAAACGTGCAGGGAGCAAAGGATGGCACAAGACCTGTTCTCGCACCCTACGCAGAAGGTCTAAACGGAACAAAGCTCGTGAAGCACGTTCTTCTGATATAGGCTCGATGAAGAGAGATGGGTCTGGTGGCTCTAAAGAAAGGATTTAATGCAAGATGATAGCAGGACATCCATCGATTCTGCAGAACCAACAATTATACATGCTTTATACACCTTTACAGGTACTACACTTTACTTACCATCCCCTGCAGCCGGTGGCAAACGACACACTTGTCGGCACATTGCCACAAAACCATGAAAATATTTCATTAGAGACTCATCTGTTTTCTTGTCCAACCTTGCCAAGCTACGAAATCTCTCCCAGTCAAAAAGTTGGGTGTCAGGGTCATATTCTACCCCAAAGCTAGAAAGAACACGGAAAAAGTCACAGGCCTCACGACGTGTCCACCTGTCCAGAAGCAAAGAGAATAAAATTATACAAAGCCAAAGGAAGGTATGACGAACACAATAGTTTCTAACCCTGCAGTTTCTACCTGCCCAATATACACAACAGCTCTTACTGCATGTGATACCTTTGTTGCTTCTCCCGACGTGCGATTTCTTTCAGTTTGAAAGCCGCTTCACAACGTTTCCTCCGTTTGTCACCTCTTTCCGCAGCCTCCATTTTCAGCTGTTCACGTTTGTAGGTACGCTGGTAGGCGGTAATAAGGCGACGAAGACGAGCTGTGAGTGCCGATCCTGGAGGCCATAACATGCCACTTGGCATTGGGGTTGCTAAAAAGAAAAGGAATAGGTGAATTAAAAAAGTACTGACCATATTTGTTTGATACTGGTGTTCAAAGTGTCTAATTCCAACAATTACCCCGGGAAGCAGATCCCATAAGTTGTTTCAAGAGTCACTGTAATTTGTACGGCTATTTGCCCAGGATCCCTTCTAGCGGACCTGGACTTTAACCTACCTGGAAAGTCAAGCAATGCAACAATGGTAGGCATAGTAGAGAATTCTATTACTCCTGTAGTTTGACAGGTGGCAACGAATTCTGTCAGCTAGCTTCTTAATGTACCCTATCGCTAAGCCAGCATCATTTAACACAAGGTGGTAACGGAAAGGCAGAGCGCTGCATGACGCCAAGACTCCATATAAATACCGACTTTTTTTTGCACTCCAAGAAACCAGAAGCTGTTACTAATGGCCAGATCACAGATTCTGGTAAAGGCTTAAACCAAATCATCTACAATTATCACATTCTATAAAATGGTCTATGATCTACTCACCTTCTTCACCATCGACTACAGATATTTCCTCATCCATCATTAAGGGATCCATCTACAGAAAGATTATAACATGAACTTGTAAGGAGGGGAGGTGGGTGGAATGTTTTCGAAACATAAAACCAAGACTTCACAATGACCTAGCCTACCTCATCCTCAGGATCTTTCGAGCCATGTAGTGGCTTGTATTCTGGATCCTCAATGTCTCTATCAAAGTCTCCACTGAAGGGTTTAGAAAAGTTGCAATAGGTTATAACACAGGAGGCTAATCCATAAAAGTGTGCAAATAGCATCACTGCATTTCTAGCTGTCATCAGAGATCACAAGTTGAGAAATGGATTTAACTCATTCACCCTCAGCACAGGTCCCTACACGGTCCCTGGCTGCAGCATCAGTATTAGCATGGCAACTCATCACGGACAGCACTGCATGCAGATCTACAGTACACAAGGTTTTCTGCAAGTCATTCTTACCTCTCAGGCAACTCAACAAAGTCTTGTGCATGGTGCTCAGCTGCAATTGCCTGCTCATCTGGTCCTCCCACCTTTTCCAAGAAACAAAGCAGAGGATCAGCACGCATGGTGTTGTATTTTTCATAACCTGCAGAAAAGTAAAGAGGTCATTGCATGTTTCTGCAAACAAGTTTATGGATTTTATGATTTAAAACAAAAAAATTACAATGTAGCGAAGAACAATTTTATCAGATGATCGGGGAAAAGAAAGCGAGAACAGAAAAAATTAAACATCAAGAAAAAGCTTAAGTGATTGAACGCACACGTCATGTTTTGACCTTTCTTCTACATAGAATACCAGTGACTCCTGCGAATAAAGGCTAGACTTTCCCCAACAATTTTTTTTTTAGTTGTCCGTATGCTTCTAGAATGAAAAATGAAGCAACTCTGCAATAAGTCTTAATTAAAAATTTGCATTGTGTGTCTACAGCTCATGCAAACAATTTATTAGGGAATCAAAGCATACACCTATAAATACCTCAACAAAAAGCATTAAATACTAGGGAAGCAGTATCCCAAATATATCCACATTCTATTAATTAACAAAATTATTACACAAATACTGATGAAAAAAAAAAACATTTACAAAATACCCCCATAAAACCCAGGCAACCAACATAAAATTACAGAGACCTAGAATTTATAAAGACATTGAATAATAAAAGCGGTCCCTAAATATCGAGAGTTCTAAAGCAATACATAAACAGCAATAACAATAGATAATTCCCTATCATTTGTCCTTTACTTTATTCTAACTTATGTGACCTTTAGCAAGACAGTACCCAGTACCTAAAAGTACCCAAACCTAAAGCATTTGGAGAAAGTACATTATAGCTGTGCCATTTTATATTCATTTTTTATGCAACAGAAACAGTAATTACTTCCTAAACTCACCATGTTTGAAAACCCCAATGAGAAGAGCTTTGTCCGCCTCTCTGTCCCACCAGAGAGAGGGAACATCTGCTTGATCAACTTGAGGAACCCACATATCTATTTCTCTGTTAAAAAAAAAAAGAGATATATTACTACTATTACATAGATTTATTGCGATATTAAGCCATAATGCACTCAATCCATACAGGTGACACTTACTCTGTGAAATTAAAGATTGTCCTCTACTTTAGTATTGATGACCAATTCTTAGAATAGGTCAATGTACGATCAGTTGCTATAGGCGCTAGCAGCAGCCGGCAATTACTCACTTGCAGAGCTGCTCTGTCTTCTGATAGTTGCCGCCACAAGGTACTGCACATCTGCCTCCTATTGATTTGAATAGGAAACGGATGTGAAGTACCAAACCTCGGTCACTACCAGAAGACGGAGCAGCTCCACCAGTGAGTATTTCCGGCTGGCCGCTGAAGATACCAATAACAGCCGATTGGCCAGGGTGCCAGGTGTCGACCCCCAACCGATCAGACATTGATGACCTATCCTAAGGATAGGTCATCAGTACTAAAGTAGTGGACAACCTCTTTAACTAAAACAATCAGACTTTTCAATATTATTTTCCTAAAGAGCAGAACAAAAAAAAGACAGATTTTGGTAAAATCCTTTTCAGCGAAGAAGGAAGGGAGACACACTAGACATTACTAGTGGGTAGGCGGAGCCCAGATGAGATAGACACCTCAGATTAAAAAGAGTGTTGACCGGCCCCTCCAGCTCGGGCTCCTCCTACTCAGCTCTCCAGTTGTACCAAGCTTAAGGAAGAGCAATATCACCAGCGGAGCAACATAACCCCTTCTGAAGGACTTCAGAGAATAAAACACAAAAATACAGGTTATGCATGCATGTAGGCAAAAACCACACAGTTCCAGGTACTACTCACTGGACCTGACCACTGCGATGAGCTGGCGATGCTGGAACAGAGCCTTAGCGCGTCGACCTCAGCCCAGATAATCGCTATCAGAGAAGGGTCACGCCGCATCTGAAAAACAACAACACACTTCTGCCATGGGAGGGATGTGTGTCTCCCTTCTTTCTTCGCTGAAAAGGATTTTACAGGTAAGTTCTTACCAAAATCCGTCTTTCAGCTGCAGATGAAGGAAGGGAGACACACTAGACATTACTAGTGGGACGTCCCAAAGCAGTCCAAAAATTAAGGGTGGGAAAAAACCAAAAGAGGCAGAATCCCAACAACCTTGATAAATGCGCAACAGGCGCCAAATACAAGTTAACTAGAACTTTAAATTACAGCCGCCTGCAGGACCCTACGTCCTAAGGCTGCATCAGCGGAAGCTCTAACGTCCACCTTATAAAATCTTGTAAAGGTGTGGACGGAGCGCCAGGTCGCCGCCCAGCAAAGCTAAGCTGCCGAGGCCCCTTGATGGAAAGCCACGATGAGCCCACAGCTCTCGTGGAATGAGCTCGAAACTTAATCGGGCAAAGTTCGCCTTTAAGTCGGTAAGCCTCCAAAATGGCTGACCGGATCCAACGAGCTATAGAATCCTTGGAAGCCCGTTGACCACGTCGACGACCTGCTGGAATCACAAACAGGGAGTCCGACTTCAGAAAACTTTGGGTAACAGACAAATAGAACTTCAAAGTCCGCACCAAATCCAATGTGTGCAAGGCCCGTTCCTTCGCATTACTCGGTCCCGGACAAAGGGAGGGCAACACAATATCCTGGTTAAGATGAAATTGCGACACCACCTTAGGTAGAAAGTCGCCCCGTGTGCGAAGCACTACACGATCCGGGTGAAACTCCAGAAAAGGAGGCAAGTAAGAAAGAGCCGCCAACTCAGAAATCCTTCTCAAAGAGGTGACCGCCACTAGGAAGGCAACCTTCCAAGAGAGCAAAGAAAGACTAACAGAGTCCATAGGCTCAAAAGGCCCGTGTTGAAGAGCCTCCAAAACAAGATTGAGGCGCCAAGGAGACACAGGCGCCTTCCACGGCAGAAACTGGCGGGTTACTCCGCGAAAAAAGGAACGTACGTCCCTACGTGAGGCGATAGCCTTTCGGAACAGCAAGGACAGAGCAGAAACCTGACCCCTCAGGGTGCTTCACTGCCAACCCCTTGTCCAACCCGAATTGCAGGAAAACCAACAAATTGGGAATGAAAACAAAAATCCTCGGGTTCCTTGAAGAACCCGAACACCACGAAAAGAAGGCTTCCCAAGTGGTAAATCCTAGTAGTAGCCGGACCTCTGGCAGCTCGCAAAGTGGCAATGACTTCGGCTGAAAAACCTTGACGGATCAATATTTCGGTCTCAAGAACCACGCCGTCAAACGCAGAGACATCAGGTCCGGATGACCAACGGGCCCTTGGGTTAACAGGTCAGAGCGGAAAGAAAGTAGAAATGGTGGCGCTGCCAGGAGCGACCCCAGTGTCGAGAACCACGTCCTCCTTGGCCAATCTGGGGCTATCAACATAGCCGGGATTCTCTCTAGTCTGATCCGACGTAACACCAGGAGGAGTAAGGAAATCGGTGGAAAACATAGATTAGCTCGAATTGGTCCCACGGAGCCACTAGAGCAACCACCGCCACAGCCTTCGGATCCCTGTACCTGGACATGAAAGTCGGTAACTTGGCATTGAACCTGGATGCCATCAGATCCACTTGGGGAGTTCCCCAACGGGAGCACAGCAGTGCAAAAATTTCCGGATGAAGACTCCATTCTCCGGGATCCATCTTCTCGCGACTGAGAAAGTCCGCCGTGGTATTCTGAACTCCCGGAATGTGGATCGCAGAGATAGCTGGCACTCTGGTCTCTGCCCATACTAGGATACGAGATACCTCCACCATGAGCTTGGAACTCCCAGTCCCGCCTTGGTGGTTGATATATGTGACCGTCGTCGCATTGTCCGTCTGCACTCGGACTGGCAGACCGCTTAAAGGGACCGTCCAGTGTTGGAGGCAAAGAAAAAATCGCCCTCAATTCCAGGATGTTGATCGGCAAGACAGACTCTTCCGACGACCATACTCCCTGAGTCCAAAGATCGTTCCAGACACCCCCCCCAGCCGGTCAGGCTGGCATCGGTGGTTATGACCGACCACTTCGGAGGGAGGAAGGACTTTCCCAGGGATAACTCTTTCGGACGTATCCACCATCCTAGGGACTCTCGTACCCTGTGGGGGATGATGACACTGCAATCCAGTGAAAACCTGCGATCGATCCCAACGGCTCAGAATGAACCTTTGGAGAGCCCTGGAATGAAACCGGGCAAACGGAAGTGCTTCCATGGACGCCACCATCAACCCCAGAAGACGCATACAGCTTCGCAGGGACATTGCTGTCGAAGACTTCATAACCCGTGCATGTCGAAGGAGACATGCTTGCTTGTCTGGAGGCAGGGACACCACTGCTCGCACCGTGTCGAAATGCATCCCCAAAAACAGGATTGACTGCGACCGTTCCAGAGACGACTTCTCCCAATTGACCAGCCACCCGAAATCCTCCAGGAGCTGAAGGGATAGATTGCGAGCAGTTACCGCCTCCTCCTTCGAAGACGCCACAATCAGAAGGTCGTCCAGGTAGGGAAGTATCGTAACCCCCTGCCTTCGAAGAATCGCCATGAGAGGCGCCAGAATTTTTGTAAAAACTCTGGGCGCTGACGCCAACCCGAATGGCAGAGCCACAAACTGGTAATGGCCCTGACCTATGGCAAAACGAAGGAAGCGTTGGTGGGCCCTTCCGATTAGGAAGTGCAAATAAGCGTCGCGAATGTCGATTGACACCAAAAAAGCGTTCTGCAACAGGGCCGCCAAAACGGAGCGAAGCGACTCCATGCGGAATTTCCTGGCGTGGACATGCCGATTCAATCTTTTGAGATCCAGAATGGGCCGAAATTTGTCCTCTTTTTTGGGGACCACAAAGAGGTTAGAATAAAACCCTCTTCCCCGGCCCTCCGGCGGAACCGGTACCACCACACCTTTCTGCAGAAAGGAATCTACCTCCCACAGCAGAGCGGCAAAAAGCTCTGGCTCTGACGGAACGCGAGGTTGACAAAAAAACTGTCTGGGGGTCGAAAAAGAGACTCTATGAAGTAGCCTGCCAACACAACCCGTGTCACCCAGGCGTCCGACATGCGGGAAGCCCAAGTCGGTTTGAATAGGAATAGACGACCCCCCACTCGAGAGCGCTCGAGTGAGACCCAGGCGTCAGTCCGCCTTAGCGGGCTTTTTGCCAGCTTCCCGCTTGTCTTAAAGGAAGTTCTGTTTCCAGGGTATGCGGAATTTCTGAGAATAAACCCTTTTTTTTTTTTTTTTTTTAAAAAAAGAGAGAGACGACCCGAACCCCAGAGGGCTGACTAAATCATCCCCTGGACCGAAAGGACCGCCGACAACTACCGGCACTAGTCCTGCCAGACGCAGAGGTCACAGCTCTGCGCTGCGGTAAAGCTGTTTCTTTTGCCTTTACCTTGGCAATCAGCTCCGTGAGGTCAGGTCCAAATAGCTGACCACCTTGCAAGCTAGCAAACCCTGTTTGGAAACTGCGTCCAGTGTCTAAGGCACAGTGCTCTTCTGACTGTGACTGCCGAGGATTGCGCCCTGGCTAGCAGTGATGCAGTATCCTCCAAAAACTGGAAAAGCCCATCTACCTCTATAGAGGAGATCCACCCTGCCACGCCGTCCGTAGACGGTCCAACCGGCTCAGGGAAACTTTACAAGCACACATGGATTCTTAATACCGAATCCATGATCCGCGGCCTCGCAGATGGATTTTTCTGCCATCTACGTTTTTTGTCCAGCAGGTCCTGCAGACTCGCCTTCCCCTTAACAAGGAGGATTTTGCTAAGCTGGGATAAAGGGACATCCACTTCAGGAGAAGGATCCAATTATCATCAACTCCGTAGAACACGGATACGGTGTCTCAATTTTCTGGACACAGGCGTTCCTTCTCCACTGCCCCATTAAGCTCATCCAGTGATGGTAAAGCTTGATCGTGATTGAAAACATCCGGGCCGACTTACCAGGACGTCCAGATACCTCCTTCGGTAACTGTAACGCCTCCAATAAAAACCTCTTTACGGCCCAAAAGGGAGGCAGAGTGTCCCTGCCGATCCTCCTTGTCCGAATCGGACATTTTGGTTACGCGGGAAGGAAGGCACCGGCTTGTGTCGCTTCCTGACATGAGAGGATCTAGCTGACACTCAATAATAGAAAATCAGACAGGCCATCAATAGAAACTAGCGAGGGCCTCCATTCTGACACCACTGGAAACCTCCGACCGCTGCGCTTGACGCCGTCCAGGTCTGCGCGTCAGATATGCGAGACTGATCCTGTAGCGGATCTGGGAGACGGTTGCACAGTATATGGCAGGTTAAACCTGTCAGTAATTAGAAAGTGTGGTTTCTTAAAGAAAAAACGAAACGCTGAAGGGTTAAAGCTCTTAAGGAGAGAGCTACCCCAGCTGTCCCCCATTAAGAGTTAACCGCCTAAGAAGGGGTTAAAGTCGCAGACTCCCCACAACCTTAATAATGAAAAGGGTGTGCGAGCCCCAAGTGCCTCTTATAAGGCAGCAGCTATAGGACAGCTATGCCACACTTAAGAAAAAACGTTCACAATATCGCTAAAAAATTGCGCTGTTTGTAAATCGCAATGACCGCCAAAGTCATTAAGGGGATCGCTAACAGCCTATGCGTTGTTGATGAGATCGCCCAGATTGGCAGCTACTAGCGACATTAAAAATGATCACACAAACGATCGCATAGTATGCGTCGTCGTTAGAGGAACGTATAGTGGCAGTATTACTGTCGCAGACTCCCCACAACCTCTTTATTGAAAAGGTGTGCAAGCTTTGAGATAACAGCTGCAGGCAGCGCAGTCTGCCACCCATTTGTGCCTCAGAAAGGCGCCCGCGCTGTGGGGGTGAAGGGGTTAAGCTTCTGCCCTAGACGGGTAGAAGCGACTCACCCAGCTGGTCGCGGTGCAGCGCTGCCGAGAGGGGAGGAGAGCGATGTCCGAGGGAGCTTTCAGCCTGTCAGCATTACTCGGCTAAAGGCCGCCGCGCTGTGCCTCCGTGTGCTTCATGAGGGAAGCCGGAAAAGGAGACTGCCGTAAAGCACGCGCTCAGAGCGGCGCGAAATTCAAATAAAAAAGGCGCGCAGCTCCTCTCTCCCCCATTCCTATGTCCTGCAGGCATCCACCTGCGGACAAAAAACACACAGTCACCGCATGTATACTGTAACAGCGACTGCCGCAGCAGTCGCTGAAAACACTCAAACACATATTAAATGTGGCGTACTCACCAGCCGAAAGCGCCACAGGGACCCCCAGGGGTTTCTGGCGCTTGCCCATGCTTCCCCCCAGGGCGGGGAACGCAGTGACCCCTGCAGCGCGGTTTGCGTCCCCGCCAGGGAAACCATCCTCATCCCCCCGGGCCGGCAGGGTTCTGCAGGGACCACCATATAGGGTAATACAGATCCGCCAAGGGAGAGGTTGGGGTCCAGCAGCGCTGAGACCCCTGAGACCTCTAGACCACATTTGGTGATCCAAGTCTCTTGTCCGATAGAAAATAATAAAATCTTCTGAGGAGCTGCTTCCAGCAGCGACTATCTTCTCTGACCTCAAATTGAAACTGGAGAGCTGAGTAGGAGGAGCCCGAGCTGGAGGGGCCGGTCAACACTCTTTAATCTGAGGTGTCTATCTCATCTCGGCTCCGCCTACCCACTAGTAATGTCTAGTGTGTCTCCCTTCCTTCATCTGCAGCTGAAAATAAAAATGTACTGTCGCTATTAACAATTAATATTATGAAAGGTTATGAAGAGCTAAGAAAACAGTAACAAAAAAAAACTTCACACCTCGAATTGTTACCACATAAGATATAAAACATTTCCTAGTGTATGCAGATGCAAGTTAAATTGCTGTTCTTATTAGTCTGGTCTGTTAAATCTGAACATCTTAGCAAAATGCCATTTTATTTTTATCAAATGGGGATAATCATTTAACAGTGATCCAATCTGTAAAAAGTCCATGCAATCTAACAAGCAGATAAATGCTCACCTGGCATCTGCCCCTGCCAGCACCTTTGAGCCTTGACTCCCAATCACTTCCTGTCGGAGGTAATACAACATTCTCACACGCAGCAGTACCCTATGGAGGAAAAGAAAGGACGAGTTGTATTACATACATTCTGCCAATATCTGGAATTAATAAGAATTTTATTAAGTGAGCTTCAGTATAAAAGATACTCAATAAATACTAAGGGTGCTTTTATATGTCATTTGTGGGTCCCATTGGGGCATTTGTTTGGAATCCCCCACAATATGCGATCTGGATGTATGTGGCGGCGGGGGCATAGACTGTAATGGTGACGGCAGAGCAAACGTGCGCTCCGACGTGCACCATTTTCGAAAGTGTATACCAACAAGAGGCACTCATTCGTAGTAGACTGCGTTTTGGTGTCCGCCTCCTGCAGACGTACAATTCCAAAAATGGTGCACGTCAGACAGCACGTTCGCTCGGCCATCACCATTACAGTCTACGGCTCTGTTGTGGCATAAGTGGACCCAGTTTTGCGACGGAGGCACAGAACAGAATTTGAAAGCACCCTAAGGCCTCCAAAATCTCAATCTCTCCCATGTACACTCACTTGTTGCACTGGTGCTTCAGATGCTTCTTATAACCCTCATCTTGAAACAGAGTGTCGGGATTGTACTTCCGTATCCAGTCTGCTTTCTGGATGTCAAAGCTGCTCTGGGACTTGATTTTTTTCCCCTTACGTCCTCGAGGAACAGGAATGGAAAGACCTGAAAAAAATAATAGGATATATAAATATTAAACGATAAAAGACAAATTGTTACCCAATAAACATCCACAGGATGACTTGCCAGGAGGATTACCGGAGTGATTTTGCAGCTGCTTTGTTTTGCCATTTTCTGCAGGAGTGATGAGGTCCCAGATAAAACTTTTTATGTTCTCATCTCCACGGTAATGTAACAGACAATACACCAAGATGGCTCTGCAGATTCTCTCCACGTCCCGTTCTGTCATTCCACGCTTAAATCGACCATGTAATAAAATGTCCCGCCAACGGCCCCAACTATTTCAGACAGGGGACAATTTAAGTAAAATAAGAAAACGAAAATCTCCACTAAACATTGTGATGTGCAGATAATCATTTAGCAAAATTACAGTCACCAGGAGAAACATGTACATGAGCCCACTGGCGTCACTGGAGTTCACTGAGCCCCGATGCACGATTTGAACCAAGTCGTCCCCCTCCATCCCAGTATACATGTTCCCCTTTCTGGCCCCATCCTGATTATCCTGCCTGGGCCCCATCCTGGTCTACATGTCCCTTATCCTGCCTGTGTCCCATCCTGGTATAGGTCTCAACCGTTTTACCGCTGCTCTTTAATGCACAGAAAAAAGAAAAACAATTATAGTGACATTCCCTCTATTTGGTGTCCTCTTCGGAAGCCAGCAGCGGACTCCAGCATAAAAGTGACGGGAGCGCATGAAGCCACTGCCATGCGCCCCCAGTCACGTGCACGCTGACATCAGCTGCTGACATCAGCTGCTGACACAGCTGCTGACCTCCGATTGTCCAGCAGCATGTATTTCCAAGCACATACCCAACAGGTCTTTATGCTGCAATACACTCTGCACGGGCCCAATCGCGACCTCTCAGACTGTGGCTGTTATGCCCCTTCAGGAGCTATAATCTATTGAAGTTGTAAAATATTAAAGTCATCTAGTGCCTCACCCATATACAAGTAGATGCTTCTCCACTCTAAAACAGTCTGTACGACCATAAGTGTTTTTACGATCTTGACGTCGAGCTCTTGGACGGTCCTCATCATCGCTTTCTAAGTCTGAGAACTCTACCATATCATCATCCTTGTTACTGAAGTGCCGAGTCTGTTTCCGAATACGAGGCGTGTCAATTACCAGTGTGTTCTGCAAGCGAGAAGAATAAGGGAAAAAAAAAAAGTGTTCACGTTAAGGCCCAGTCAGACGGCTGTATTACTCGTGCAAGGATTGCATCGTAATCCTTGGACTGGCAGTCAGTTCTGACCTGAATGAGACAGCTGCACAGAACTACATACTGTCACACTCATGTCAGGAGAGCCGACGGCCAGTCAGATAGATGCGATGCTATGCTATCACAAGTATTATGACCACCTGACTATGCACTAATGCAGGTTTTTGCATTTTTACAGATCATGAGGTAGGATTTTGAAAAACGTGTGTGGATCACAAGAAAACTGGTTTACATAACTGAACGGGTTTGGTCCACATCTGCCATTCCTATCCTATCATGCGCTAACATACATCACCGGTATCCGTGTGAAATACTTTCCCAGAGAAACTAAGCAATTTTTTCTTCAAGTGCCATCATAGTGGCATTCGGTTTTTATTTTTCTTACCAAAAAGCTAGATTTAGACAAGACTGCAATGTCATGACATGTATCTATGAGGCTATAAGTTTGGTTGGGAGACATATGGTCAGTCCAAGCATTGCGGTCCAATATAGACCATGAAATTCACATGAGTCCCGAGGAGATAATTTGCATATTCCCAGTGCCTTCTGGGATAAGTGAAGAGTCTCCGCGAGCTCAAGGAACACTGGATTTTGGCTGTTGCAGCTGAAAGGAGGACATCAGTAAACCGTGCGCCGCTAGGCGCGCGAGTTTTGGCTTATATTTCACCGCTTGATTATCTCTTGAACAATAAGAACATGGAAGAGGCTAGGAGCCATGTGGTGAGCTGCATTTCTTGCTACATGTTCATAGACTTACCAGTGGAAAAGCCAAACTTCACATGCCAGAAATGCAAGCTTGTGTCCCTGTTGGAGGAAAAGTTGCAAAATCTGGAAGAGAGGTTATCTACATTGAAGACCATTAAGGAAGGTGAAGAGTTCTTAGACAGAGCAGAATTATCTCTTCATGGTACAGAAAGAGAAGAAATTCGAAGTGCAACTGAAGAAACAGAGGAATGGAAGCATGTGACCCAGAGAAGCAGGAGGATCAGGAGGCAGTCAGCACCAATTCTGCTCAGGAACCAATACCAGGCTCTTACACAGGAGAACGATGAAGAAATACATCAGGATAAGACTTTGCCCACAAACAACCTTGTACGCCCTCAGAGTCCTCCTGAATGGAGAAAGAAAACTGTTGTGAAGAAGAAACGGAGAGTTGTTGTCATGGGCGATTCCCTGTTGAGAGGAACAGAGGCCGCTATCTGCAGACCGGATATAACCTCAAGAGAAATGTGCTGTCTTCCAGGTGCAAAAATTAAAGATGTGTCTGACAGGATATCAGGACTCTTCAGACCTAAAGATGACTACCCATTCCTGCTAATACATGTGGGGACAAATGACACCGCTAGAAACGACCTGGAAACCATCTGCAGTGACTTTGAAAACTTAGGTAAGAAAGTGAAAGAACTGGGAGCGCAGGTGGTCTTCTCTTCCATCCTCCAGTGGATGGCCATGGAACAAGGAGGTGGAATAAGATTCTGCAGGTGAACAACTGGCTACGTCGATGGTGCCGTCAGCAAGGATTTGGATTTCTGGATCACGGAGTGAATTACCTATACGATGGACTACTTGCTAGAGATGGGGTGCACCTTACGAAGACTGGAAAACATGTATTTGGAAGTCGCCTTGCTACACTCATCAGGAGAGCTTTAAACTAGAACAATGTGGGAAGGGAAGCAAAACGCCAGCAAAAGCCATACACTTGACAAATACTATTGAGATTTCTGCTATTAGAAGTGAAGGGGAAGAACAAAGACAAAAAAATTTACATAATAAAAATATTGAAGGAAGAGAAACCAATCACAAACTAAAGTGTTTCTATACGAATGCACAAAGCATGGGCAACAAACAAGGAGAACTGGAGCTACTAACGCAGGAGAAGAAATATGATGTCATTGGAATCACTGAGACTTGGTGGGACGATACACATGATTGGAATACAAGGCTAGAAGGATACAACTTATTTGCAAGAAACAGACTTGATAAACGAGGAGGAGGTGTTGCATTGTATGTTAGAAAAGCGTATATCTGCACAGAGATTGACGTTTCAGAGACTGGGAGTTCTGTGGAAACTGTTTGGGTAAGAATACAAGGACAGAACAATGGAAAGGACACCATTGTAGGCATTTACTACAGGCCGCCTGTGCAAGCTGAAGATATGGATGAACTCTTTATGCATCAAATGGCCAAGTTTCCAAAAAATATGACATAGTGGTCATGGGAGATTTCAACTATCCAGACATTTGTTGGGAATCTCTCTCAGGCAAAACTAACAGGTCCAGGAAATTCTTATCCTCTCTTGCTGACAACTTTATCTTCCAAAAGGTAATGGAGAAAACAAGGGGATCTGCTACCTTGGATCTAATCCTCATAAACAGGGAGGAAATGGTGGAGGAGGTAAGAGTGGCTGGGACTCTAGGAGGTAGTGACCATGCTATTTTAGAATTTTGGATAACAAGAGGAGGAAGACCTGTGAAGACTCAGACGTCAAGGTTAGATTTCAGAAAGGCAGATTTTAAGGAACTCAGAAAGAGAATTGGAGGGATCCAATGGCTGGATATCCTTAAGGACAAAAATGTCCAGGAAGGATGGAAAATCTTGAAAAATGAGATTCTCAAAGCACAATCGTTAACAATTCCGAAAAGAGGGAAGAATGGGAAGCATTTAAGGAAACCAGGATGGATGAACATAGAACTTAAACACATGCTAAAAAGGAAGAAAGAAATGTTTATCAAATGGAGAGAGGGAGGCATATCTAAAGAAGAATATAATGCCGTCTGCAGAACCTGCAGGGCACAAATCAGATTATCTAAAGCTGACAATGAATTAAGGCTTGCAAGTGACGTCAAAAGCAACAAAAAGGATTTTGGGGATACGTCAAAAGTAAAAGAAAAGTCAAAGATGCTATAGGATTTTTACAGGATGAAAATGATGAAATGGTAAGTCAGGATGTTGAGAAGGCTGAACTTTTAAATTCCTATTTTGCATCTGTTTTCTCTCAGAAAGGAAATGTAACATCAACTGATCTTCACTGTCCTATTAAAGGAATAGAAGAATCCAGGATATCTATAAACAGAAAGACAGTGAGGAAACACTTAGCTAACATAAATGAATTCAAGTCTCCAGGTCCAGATGAATTACACCCCAGGGTACTGAAGGAGATAGCAGAAGAAATTCTTGAACCACTGTCCATAATCTTTGAAAATTCTTGGAGAACAGGAGAAGTCCCAGAAGACTGGAGAAGAGCAAATGTTGTTCCTATCTTCAAAAAGGGGAAGAAGGTGGACCCAGGGAACTACAGGCCGGTGAGTCTGACTTCTATACCAGGAAAGATCTTTGAACAAATTATTAAAGAACATGTATGCAAGTACCTGGATAAGAATGAAGTGATTAAACAGAGTCAGCATGGGTTTGTAACTAATAAGTCATGTCAGACTAACTTAATTTCCTTCTATGACAGAATCACTGACTGGGTGGATCAGGGAAATGCTGTAGATATAGTATATCTTGACTTCAGCAAAGCATTTGACAAAGTATCTCACACAATCCTTATTGAAAAAATGACTAAGTATGGAATGGACAAGGCAACTGTTAGGTGGATTCATAACTGGCTTAGTGATCGGACCCAAAGAGTGGTTGTAAATGGCTGCACATCCAGTTGGAAGAATGTCTCAAGTGGGGTACCACAAGGCTCTGTTTTGGGCCCTGTATTGTTCAACATCTTTATCAATGATTTAGATGAAGGAATTGAGGGTAAACTGATCAAATTTGCTGATGACACAAAGCTAGGAGGGGTAGCTAATACTAGAGAAGAGAGAGAGAGGATTCAAAAAGATATACATAAACTGGAGCAGTGGGCAGCAACTAACAGAATGGATTTTAACAGGGAAAAATGCAAAGTACTACATCTGGGCAATAAAAATGAAAAAAGCATATACAAAATGGGAGGAATAGGGCTAAGTAACAGCACATGTGAAAAAGACTTGGGTATACTAATTGATCACAGACTTAACATGAGTCAACAGTGTGATGCAGCAGCAAAAAAGGCAAATGCAATTCTAGGATGTATCAACAGAAGCATACAGTCTAGATCACATGAGGTCATTATTGCCCTCTACTCCTCTTTGGTCAGACCTCATCTGGAATACTGTGTCCAGTTTTGGGCACCACATTTTAAAAAAGACATCAACAAACTGGAGCAAGTTCAGAGAAGAGCCACCAGAATGGTGACCGGTCTGCAAACCATGTCCTATGAGGAACGGTTGCAGGATTTGGGAATGTTTAGCTTGCAAAAAAGAAGACTGAGAGGAGACTTAATAGCTGTCTACAAATATCTCAAGGGCTGTCACATTGTAGAAGGATCATCTTTATTCTCATTTGCACAAGGAAAGACTAGAAGCAATGGGATGAAACTGAATGGGAGGAGACACAGATTAGATATTAGAAAAAACTTTTTGACAGTTAGGGTGATCAATGAGTGGAACAGGCTGCCACAAGAGGTGGTGAGTTCTCCTTCAATGGAAGTCTTCAAACAGAGGCTGGATAGACATCTGTCTGGGATGATTTAGAGAATCCTGCTTTGAGCAGGGGGTTGGACCAGAAGGCCCAGGAGGTCCCTTCCAACTCTACCATTCTATGATTCTATATCTAAACCCAGCCAAACAGGTTAGAACTTTTGTTATCCACCGATTCTCAGTAATGGATCTGTTAAAAACAGATAAGACTCAGTGTTAAATCAGAAGCACCAAGTATATATTCCATGTTTTATTAGTTTTCTATAGATCAGGCCTGCACAACATGCAGCCCATGTGCCGCATACATACAGCCCACCAAGGTATGTTGCGCGGCCTGCGGTGCTGTCTAGGATGGGCCGGCTCCTTCTTCAAATGTATTTGAGTCAGTACACCTGAATACTGTGGCACCGGGACTGGGGCAGAGCAGAGCACATCAGCCGCCGTCGCCCCAACGTGAAGTAGCAAGATGAGATCAGCACACTGCTGATGGTGCCGGGACCACACAGAGGTGACATTGGGCCAGGGCTCCATGGAGGAGCTGAAGAATAAAGGTGATGTAATTTTAGAAGAGGGGTATGGGGGACGGAAGGGTTGGGTTACTACGAGGGCACATAATGTGGCTAAGGGGAACACTATGTAGCAATTAGGGCAGATTGTGAAAGAGGGAATAGTGTAGCGAAGTGTGGGGAAGAGAGACCTTAGAAAAGGGCAGTATGTGAGGGGACATTATGGCAAGTGGCTGATTAGTGGGATATTTTGGAGAAGGTAAGTAAAGGGAGTAAGTTCTCATCATGGCGTCTGTGCTACATGGAGACAAAATGGATGGGATGTGGCGCTGCACTCATGTACCGACGGTTGTTCTGGCGCTGCATTCATATACAGACTGTGCATTTGGTGCTGCATTCCATTCATGTATGGACGGTGGTTCTGGCGCTGCACTCATGTACAGACTGTGCATTTGGTGCTGTATTCATGTACGGACAGTGGTTCTGGCGCTGCACTCATGTACAGACTGTGCATTTGGTGCTGCATTCATGTACGGACGGTGGTTCTGTTACTATAGTTGTTATGATCTCGTACACATGTAGCAACCATAGTGTGCTCATGACCATGTTAAAATGTAAGAAGTGTCAAAACTTAGCGATTTGAGGAGCTTTTCACAAGTTTCTGCTCCAAAAAAAACAACTTAGTTCAAGTTACGTGTTCACACTTTTTTTTTCCAAATACTCATTATTTGGTTCCAGTGATGTATTAATATACTGAAGGAGGTGATTTATTCATGCAACTCCCCTTTTAAAAAAAAAAAAAACGTTTTGTGGTCCTTGAGATTAGTTCAGTATGACAATGTGGCCCTTGGGCCAAAAAATGTCGTGCATCCCCTGGTATAGATCCTCAGAATTTAATGGTAGCCTGATCCACAAAATGGAGCAAGAATAGGAAATGCTCCGAAGACACAGACCAGTTTTTAAAATGGATGTTTATATGGGTTAAGGAATTTCCATGGACACCACTTTGATGCATCACACTGATCTTTCTATCCAGTCTTAAGGTACTGCCACACTTAGCGATCACGTTAGCGATCACGATAACGACGCAAGCTAACGAGATCGTTATTGTGATCTCTTTTAGGTCGCTAGTAGCTGCCAAACAGAGATCTCATAAACGACACATCAGCGGTCAGCGATCTCTTTAATAACTTTGGCGGTCGTTAGGATGTCATTAGCATGTACTGAGCGCTTCTGATTCACAGGAATTTCCAGCATCGCTCCTGCTCTCTGCGTCCTGCTAGCCTGCTTTGCAACTTCTGCGATCCTCTCTGTGACGCAAAAGAGAACTTACAGATATTGCGATCCACTCCGTGACGCTAAACACCATATGCGTCACAAACGAGGTCGCTCGTTGTCCGCAAAAGGTGCCAAACACAGCGATATAGGCTCACCAGCGGGACGCCAACGATCAAAAAACGGTCCAGAACGCTAGTGAACGATCAGCGACATCACAGCAGGGGCCACATCGTTGCTACATGCCACACACAACGAGGTCGCTAACGAGATCGCTAAATAGTGACGTTTTAGTGATCTCGGTAGCGATCTCGTTAGAGATCTCGTTTAGTGTGGCATACCCTTTAAAGGGAACCAGTCACCAGTAAAAATGCTATTAACCTGCAGATATGGGCTGAATCTGCAGGCTAATCTTGTTACAAACCTGCCCAGAACCTGCACAAAGCCGAACGCTGTAGGAAGAAAAGATGGATTTTTGGTACTTACCATAAAATCTCTTTCTTGGAGCCTTCATTTGGGGACACGTTACTATGGGTGTATGATGCAGTCACTAGGAGGCTGACACTATGCAAATAAGGCAAAAGATGACTCCTCCCCAGCAGTATACACCCGCCGACAGGCACAAAGCAACTCAGTCGGTGCAAAAGCAGTAGTAGGAGCAATTATGATAACAAGAGACACGACCTATGTGCAAACCCCAAGGCAACGGCCTAAGGTCCTAGCGCGGTACGAATTTAAGGGAAGATGCTGTGTCCCCCAATGAAGGCTCCAAGAAAGAGATTTTACGGTAAGTACCAAAAATCCATCTTTCTTTATCGCTTCATTGGGGGACACAGGTTACTATGGGACGTCCAAAAGCAGTCCCTAGGATGGGTAATTAGGTATAATAGAGAGATCAAGGGTACTTATGTCGGCCGGTGGGAAACTGCCGTCTGCAGTATCTTTCTATTTAGGCCTGCGTCCGCCGAGGCGTGGGTATTTACTTTGTAGAACTTCACGAAGGTGTGAAGGGAGGACCAGGTTGCGGCCCACTTTATCCTGATGCAGGATCAGAAAAGGGGGCGGCAGGACAATGCCGCCAATTCGGACACCCTTCTGAGGGAGGTGATGGAGACCAGAAAGGCTGCCTTGCATGAGAGCAGAGAGAAGGGATGTCTTGGATCGGCTCAAAGGGCATACGCTGTAGAGCGTTCAGGACCAGATTGAGGTCCCAGGGATCGATCGGAGGACGGTAAGGGGGCGCTAGGTGAGCGACCCCCTGCAGGAGGGTCTTCACGTAGGACAAGGAGGCCAATTCGGTCTGGAATAGCACGGATAGGGCCGAGACCTGTCCCTTTAGGGAACTGAGGGAAAGGCCGGAGTCAAGTCCCGATTGCAGAAAACCGAGGACGGAGGGAATGGAAAGGGTCATAGGGAAGATATTGTGTTCCTCACACCAGCGGAAAAAGTCCTTCCAGCAACTGTGATAAATGCGGGACGACGTTTTCCTGGCTTTTATCTTGGTTTGGGTGACCTTGTCCGAAAAACCTGTGCTCCTCAGAACTGTGGCCTCAACGGTCATGAAGTTAAAGTGAGCGAATGAGAATTCGGGTGGAAGAGGGGTCCCTGTGAGAGAAGGTCCGGGCAGGCTGGAAGTCTCCAGGGGATGTCCGAGAGCATGTTTACCAGCTCCGCATACCAGGCCCGATGCGGCCAATCTGGGGCTACTAGCAGGATGGGGACCCCTTCCGCCTTTATCTTTTTTATGACTCGTGGAATCAGGGGGAGGGGTGGAAAAAGGTAAGGCATCTGGAACTGGGATCACGGGATGATGAGTGCGTCGCAACCGACTGCCATCGGGTCCTGGGATCTGGCCACATACTGGGGACCTTGTGGTTTGATTGGGATGCCATTAGATCGACGTCTGGGACGCCCCACCTCTGTTGAATTTGGTTGAAGCCGGCAGGGTTGAGTGACCACTCGCCGGCTACAAGTTCCTGACGACTTAGTAAGTCGGCTTCCCAGTTGTCCACCCCTGGAATGTGTACGGCAGAGATGGCAGGGACGTGGCGTTCTGCCCAACGTAGGATCTTTGCTACCTCGTGAACAAAGAGAGAAAGACTACATACCAAAGAACCAGGGATGCCAACACAAATACATAATAATATGAAAATTTATTTGTACAACAGCAATTCACACCACACATTTAAAAACAATTAAAAACAAGGCAAAAAAGACCCATGATAATGAAAAAAGCCCCCTAAACCCCCACAAACAATATAGGTATATACATCCAAATAGATATAATTTATACCAGTAGCATGGTCATGAACAATGACAATATAGATAAATAGATGTATGATACAATAATTAAATTGACCAGGTTACCAGAGACATGACCAGGTTAGCAGACCAGGGGGTTAGGCAGAGCTTAGCCTAACCCCCTGGTCTGGTAACCTGGTCATGTCTCTTATATGAGACCCTCCTTTCAGTTCCTTCAGCACTTTGATAGCCTTTTGTAGGGGCGATATTTATGTATATATTCTAGTGCTGACTGATTTAGTACTACTTAATAGTGTCTGTCTCTACTCATGTGATCTTTTCTTTTCCTTCATTTGTATAAGCTGTCTTTATTTCTATGTATTAACATGGTCTTTCTTGTCTCTCCAGCATAGCTGGTTAGAAAGCATGCAAAATAGCACATTACATATCTGATAAAGACTGGTAAACCATATAGATTTCTATCAATTGGTTGTGTGTTTAGACAGCACTGTCTCCTCCATTTTTGGCCTTTGGGGGGGTCCATTTAATTATTGTATCATACATCTATATATCTATATTGTCATTGTTCAGGACCATGGTACTGGTATAAATTATATCTATTTGGATATTGTTTGTGGGGTTTAGGGGGCTTTTTGTCCTTAATATGGGGCTTTTTTGCCTTGTTTTTAATTGTTTTAAATGTGTGGTGTGAATTGCTATTATGAAAATTTATTTGTACATTATTATGTATTTATGTGTTGGCATCCCTGGTTCTTTGGTATGCAGTCTTTCTCTCTTTGTTCATGTAATTGATGTCCACATACTCCAGGTTGATGCCTTTTTTGCTATATATTATATGGTGCCCTCCAACTTTCTTGTTTCTTATGGTGCCCTCCAACTTTCTGATGGTTTATGTAAGCCACGGCCATGGCGTTGTCCGACTGAAGGCGGACTGGCTTGCCCGCGAGGAGGGGCTGCCAGTGGAGGAGGGCTAAAAAGATTGCCCTGATCTCCAAGAGGTTTATCGGTAGGAGGGCTTCGTGTGCGTCCCAGGGACCCTGTGCTGTGAGGGGCCGGTAGACCGCGCCCCAGCACTGTAGACTGGCGTTGGTGGTGATGACCTGCCGCCGAAGGGGTAGGAATGACTTCCCGCGTAGGGTGGAGGGCAGCGTCCACCAAGTGAGGGACTGTTTCACCTTGGGTGGTAGGATCACGGTCTAGGGACGCCGTTTTCTTGTCCCAGGTCGACAAGTTGGAGGGGACGTGTGTGGAACTGCGCGTATTGTACTGCTTCCATGGAGGCGATCATCTTCCCCAGGACTATGAAGCCGAAACGAAGGTTAAGAGGGGCTGGTTGCTTTAGGGCTCTGATCCCCTGCCGGAGAGAGAGGTACTTTTCCTCTGGGAGGAAAACTCGAGAACGAATGGTGTCGAGTTCCATGCCCAAAAAGAGAAGGCGTTGGGTTGGGGTCAGAGTTGATTTCTCCCGGTTGACAAGACAGCCAAGGCGGGATAGGGTGCTCAGGAGGCTTTGGTTGCAGTCCCGGCGGGTCGGCCCCTTGACCAGGAGATCGTCGAGGTAGGGGATTATGAGGATCCCCTTGGATCGAAGGATGGCCATGACCGTCGCCATGACCTTCATGAAGACTCTGGGGGCGGAGGCCAGGCCGAACGGAAGGGCTGTGAACTGGTAATGGTGTTCCTGCACGGCAAAGCGGAGATACTGTTGGTGTTGGGCGCAGACCGGAATGTGTAGGTAAGCGTCCTGAATGTCCACGGAGCAAAGAAATTCCCCCGGCTCCATGGAGGTGATCACCGAGCGCAAAGACTCCATTTTGAAGTGGCGGATCTGAAGATAGCAGTTCAGCTGTTTGAGGTCCAGGATCGGGCGGAGGGAGCAGTCTTTCTTCGGGACTACGAAGAGGTTTGAGTAGAACCCGGAGAACCGTTCGTGCCAAGGAATGGCGACGATCACTTCTGATTCTAGCAGGGAGGAGACGGCGTGGAGAAACCCTGGGAGATGTGAGGGTTGTTTTGGAGGGTGGGAGGCGAAGAAGCGTCTCTTTGGGGGAATGAAAACTCTATTTTGTAGCCAAACGTGATTATTTCCCTTACCCAGGCGTCGTCGATGACTGACAGCCAGGCATCCTTGAACAAAAGGAGTCTGCCCCCCACCCTGGAAGGGTTCCCAGGTGGGGGTGACCCGTCATTTAGAGGGGAATCTATGATTCCGGTTACCGGTCGGCTTAGGTGGGCGGCTTTTGGATCTCCAGTGGGGAGTAGACTTGAAGGAAGGTTTCATTCTGTCGCCCTGGGTAGGTGGGCGATCCTGCTGAGCGGAGCCGCCTGAGGAAGCGAACGGTCGGAAGGGGCGAAAGGGCTGGTGTCCCTTCCTATTGTAGGGTCGTTTTGGTCTGGATTGGGGCAGAGAGGTACTCTTGCCCCCAGTGGCGTCAGAGATGATCTGGTCCAGTTTGGACCCGAAGAGCCTAGAGCCCTGGAAGGAAAGGCTAGTTCTTTGACGCTGGGTCCGCATTCCACGCCTTTAGCCAAAGGACCCGGCGAATTGCCAGGATATTGCTACTTGCCCTTGCGGAGCAGGCAGCGGCATCCAAGGAAGCGTTGAGGAGCTATTTGCCAGCGTGGGCGATTTGGTCTACTAAATCAGAAAGGTCCTCTGCGGGCGCCTCCAACACGATGCCCCGTTTGAGAATTTTGGCCCAGGCCGATATGGCTTTTGCCACTCAGGTGGAGGCGAAGTTAGGGCAGAGTGATGCGCCTGATTCGATCTGCCTGTCTGTGGCGTCCTTGAGCGACGCGGCGTCAGGGATGGACAGGACCATCTGGGCGGACAAGCAAGAGATAGGTGGGTCCACCTTAGGGGATTCAGACCATTTGGATACCAGGTCTAAGCTGAAGGGGTATAAGACATCTAGTCGTCTCCTTCCCAGGAAGCGCTTTCCGGGATTATGCCAGTGTCGAGCGGTAGTAGCCTCGAACTCCCTGTGATTGGGGAAAACTCTTGAGGGACATTTTGCCCGTTTGAATGTAACGGAGTCGTCCTGGGGGACCGCCTCGTCCGCTTTAATTTCGAGGGTCTGTACAATCGCCGAAATGAGGCTATCTACCATGTCCCGTGTCCCTGAGGTCTGTTCGTCCTCCGAGTCAGACTCTGACTGAGAAGGTACGTCAGACCCGACATCCGCCTCCGAGGAGGGGGGGGGGGGGAACGGGTAGACCGGGGCAGGCTGGGGGTCGCCGATGGGCCCGGTGAGCTTGATGTGGAACTAGAACGAGTACACTTTCTGGTTCTGTTCCTTGCGCTGTCCCTGTGAGGGTCGTGATCGGGTGCAAGCGAATCGCCGTGGGTGGCGTTCGTAGCACTGGCGGCGGCAGATAGCTGTGGCGTACGCTCCAGGACCTGTATGAGGGACTGCGATATCTTTGTCAAGTCTGAGACTGACTGAGACATAGCGACGGCCCACTCCGGAGGGTGGGTGCGCTCTCCTCCTGGGTATTGGTGGTTTCCTGATGGGCAAACATGGTGGTGGGACGCAGGACGAGCAGAGGGAGGGGGACGTTTGGCTTGAAGCCCACTTTTTCTTACAGAGGGTGCAAGCATAATGGACCACCGTGGGAATATGACCGGGGGCAGTGGAGTTGGGCATAGGTAAGGTCTGGGCAGCGATGTACGGCAGGTTGCAGCGGAAGTAATGCTGCTGAGCGAATACGGCAGTGTGCTGTGGGGCGATACTGCTGAGGGAAGTGGGGGCTATGGAGGGTAGGTAGGGTCTGTAAGGAAGCAGAGCCTACCGGTACCCCTGCTTACCACACCCAGCAATCGGTGTTAGCAGCCGCAGTCTGGAGAGGAGTAACTGTGTCCCCTTGAAGCGAGCCGGCGAAGTCAGGGATGTCTGATGGCGCTGTGGAGACACGTGCTGAGACCTGCGGTGCTTTGTGTGGTGACCACGCGCTGTTGCAGGAAGCGGTGGGCGGCGCTAGCGTCCTGCACGATAGAGTGCTGGAAGGGGGCGTGTCCGGCCGGTGTGGAGGGGCGGTGAAAGCCTCGTCCTCTGGCTGGCTCGTCTAGTGGGCGAGTGCGGACTGCAGGGTGGGCGGAGCAAGCGCCGGGGCAAGCGCAGTCCGGGGGCGCTTCCCGGCGCTGGTGACGTGACACTGGGGCGGTGCTAGGGCGGGTTCAGTAGGGGGCGTGTCTGGCCCGGGAGCTGACATCAGAGGAGGAACGCCCAGCGCGTCTCCAGGAAGGGGGCGTGGCCTGGGTCAGAGTGGCGAGGAGGGGGAATAAGATGGCAGCGCCGCGCGCTCCTTTGTTTGAAAAGGTGCGAAATTTGAACGTGAGGGGATACAGCAATGTACCGTGGGCTGCCTGGGTCGCCTTTTCCCGTCCCTCTCTGGGGGTACCCTGGGAGGCTGAGGGCGATCGAGCAGTAGTGGCGTCTATGCTCAGGCTGGCATGGGAGGTAGGTACCTGTGGTCCGTGTGCAGCCGCATGTGTGGAGCTGAGGATGCGTCAGGATCCCTCGTGGATGAAGAGGGTCCTGGTGGTGATCCTCCTTCCCGCACCGTCTCCGTAAGGGAGGAGGCCACCACTGGTGGCCACCGTCTTCCTCTCAGCCCTCTCCTAGGAGAGGGGTGAGGAAGGGAGAGGCAAGGACTAGCCGCCAAGGGGCCTCTGAAGCACCCGTGAGGGTGACAGAGGACCAATCCTGCCAGCGGGTCCGAGAGTGGGCAGTGTGGATTTTCGCACACTGCTCTCTCAGTCGCTAAAGTGTGGGGAAAACAGGGTGAGTAATCTGTACCCTGTTACCCGAAGAGATGAATCTGGAAAATAAAGGGAAAACGTTAATAACACAACACAAAACCTGTAAAGGAAAAGCTGCGGATCTGGTGTTAGATCCAGGTCCGCCTCCTACAGACACTAAGCAAAAACGGAGTTGCTTTGTGCCTGTCGGCGGGTGTATACTGCTGGGGAGGAGTCATCTTTTGCATACTGTCAGCCTCCTAGTGACAGCATCATACACCCATAGTAACCTGTGTCCCCCAATGAAGCGATAAAGAAATTAACTTTTTTCCCGGGCAGCATTCGGGTTTTACTCCCGGGGATAGTGACGAGGACAACAAAGTTAATTTTCTCCATGTAGCAGTCAGTTACGTGCAGGCGGCGTGCAAGTTAGTAACACTATTAACCTGCAGATTAACAGCGATTTTGCCTGTGACAGGTTTCCATTTAAGAAAAGGGAATCACAGTTGATTTTACATCTCCCCCCTCAATTTAGTGGGTAGTGACTATGCAATCAGTTCTCCAGTTCATATGACATGATATGTAAATCTATGGTGGAGAAAACACTTCTATCTGCAGATTTCACTGACAACCCTCAATTAATGTATGGATTTTAATAGTACTTCAGGTCATGACAGACTGAGAAGCTTTAGCACCACTATAAAACTAGAGGTGAACTTACCTTACTGCTGAGAAGATCCAGGTCTAAATCGGCTTTCTTGGCCCATTTCTGCCAGAAATTAGGATCATCAAGTGAAATATCGGTCCTATTTTCAGAAGCAACAAAGCTGGCCTGAAAGAGAAATGCAATTCATTAAAGGGGTATGCTCAAGCTATTAAATTGATTTTGTTAGATCGCTTCAAAATAATAGAGTTTGCAAATGACTTGCTTTTTCTATGAGCGGTTATTATCATTCATAGTATACAGCTGGCTTCCATGGAGATCAGCAACTAGTGCCTGCCTTGACAGGGCTCTGATCAGACTTGTGTATTCTCAGTCCCTGAGTGCTCACTGTCCTGACCTGTGTGCTTGTACAAATGCCCTGTTATTTCTAGGTTATCGAACGTGTAACAGCAGAACTTGTGCTTTATCGTTCTACTAATACTACGGCTTGGCTACTCATCAAAACGCACTGAAGATGGAAAGCCCACCCTGCCAGAAACTAAAGAAGACTGTAGTGTGCAAGATGTTCAAGAGACAACTTGAGAATAACTCTTTAAAGGACCTTCAATGTCAAAATAGAACATTTCCTACTGCATTCAACACCTAAAATGTCGGGGTAGAGTCAATGATTTTCCTTTTTGACCCTGCAGAGGTACCATTATGTTGTTTAATGAGCCATGATCATCGTTCACCATATCAGTTGTACATTATCTGAGAAACTTCTAAGCTGGCTATCCTATGCTAGTGCAGTGCTGAAGCCATTATTCTGGTCTATATAGTCAAACAAGAAAAGCAGCAATGCATTTAAATGCTAAACAGTGGAACCGATGGATATATAGTTGTACGCTCTGTGCCACCCATCATTACCAATGTTTAGCTAGTGTATTACATTTCATGGCCTTTGAGGAGCTACCATTTTCACCATCTTTTATCAAAAAAATAAAACAGAACGAATACAGATGAAGACTTGAGAAGAAGCAAACCTTGGAAAAGGTTGATCCTTTGCCCTCCGATTCTATGGTAATCGTGGTGGTTCGCCTCAAGAGAATCTGGTCAATATCTTCCTCACAAAACTTAGAACCTTCATCATCTTCATCCATGATGGCAGCGTAGGCTCCTTTCCTAAGAAGGTCTTCAATTTCTTTCTTTGTAAACTGTTGGATTGGCTGATAGAATGACAGAGTAAAATGTTGGGCTTTATCAAATCAGCAATAGAAGATACGTGTGATTTTTTTCCAACAGGTACTCACCCCACTAACATGGTTGTCCCGACCACTCATCGACTGAAGTACAGCTTTGTCAAGCCCTAACTTTAGGCTAGCCTTGTCAAACATCTCTCTCTCATAGGAGTTGCGGGTTATTAGCCGGTATATTTTAACTGCCTTGCTTTGCCCAATTCGGTGACAACGAGCTTGTGCCTTAGAGATGTAAAAAAATAAATATTTCTGATTCCTAATTTTATGCAAAGCAAAATAACACACTTTTGGTACAAAGATAACAAGAAATGTCAATAATTTATCATATTAAAAAGTTTGATCATCATTCGTACCTGTAGGTCATTTTGAGGATTCCAGTCAGAATCAAAGATAATGCATGTATCTGCAGCTGTCAGGTTGATGCCAAGTCCACCAGCACGCGTGCACAGCAAGAATACGAAGCGGTCAGAATCAGGCCGGCTGAAGCGATCAATTGCAGCTTGTCGCATGTTCCCACGAACTCTACCGTCAATTCTTTCATAAAGATACCTAGATTTATAAATATAAAAATCGTACCTTTACAAAAGACTGTGGAAAAAACGTTAACCATAACTCCCAAAAATAAAAAATCCTAAATGAATTTCAATGGAAATAGATTTGATGAACAGAGGAGCTGAAGAGTGCTTACCTACGCTGGATGAGGTAATCTTCTAGTATATCCAAGCACCGAACCATTTGGGAAAAGATCAGGACCTTGTGGCCTCCAGCTCTAAGCTTTGGCAGAAGCTTGTCTATTAGCACTAGTTTGCCAGAGGAGCGCACCATAGCTTGTAAATGAAAGTCTAGAGGGATTATTGGGGTAGCTTCCCTGAAATCAAAGAGTATCTTCTCTTCCGCTCCTTCACAGACAAAAAAAAAATAATAATAATGCAACAGTGAGAAAGAAAAAAAGGAATGAATCTATGGAAATCATGCAAATACATAGCTCAAGTGTGTAACCGTGCACACGTACCAGTAATGAGGTAGGGGTGGTTGCAGCATTTCCGCAGTTCCATCATGGTGTTAAGCAAATTGGGTGTATTGGTCTGACTGGCACCTTTGGTCAGGAATGAAAAATTCTTTTCCAAAATAGCCCTGTAATATTTCTTCTGAATATTGGTTAATTCAACTTCAATAATAGTTTCCTGTTTAGGAGCAAGATTCTTTTCAACATCTTCTTTCAACCTTCTTAGCATCATTGGCTTCAAGATGGCTTGTAGCTTTTGTACCTAAAAATGAAAGCTACACGTCAGGATGTGCTAGTCCTCATAGCGTACACGATAGCTTCCTTCCGTTGTCAGAAATAGAGGATTACAGGCTTATCAAAAAACTGAAAACTTGTGCAAATAATGCAGTCTAAATAGATCCCACATAGTAATATAGTCACTAGAGACATTTCTTTCTGTTCGGATAGAACGTGAAGGCTGCAGCCGCTCAAGTCACCGACCAACTGCAGCAGGAAAGGAGTTCTTGAATTAAAAGTTTTCCTACGATTTTTTTTTATTTTTTAAACCTATCCATAGGATAGGCGATTGCAGAAAGCCTCTACAACCACGAGAATAGGGGCACACTCAAATTCCCTTGTTGCTTCTCACTGTGATTGGGAGTAAGAGGTGTGACACGTTCACACAATCACTGCCACCAGACAGAGCCTAGCAAGATATCAGAGTACTGCACTCAGCCATCTCCAATGCTTGAATAAAGCAGCAACAGTCATAGATGATGAAGCAGCAGGAGACATGTGTGACCAAGTGGCGGATACAATCCCCACCACAGTATGGACAGAAAAGAGGTCCTCTTGATCAGTAGGTGATCCTCTGGATAAATATTACAGAAAATTGTGATAAAGTCCCTGTAAAGCCAAGTTCTAAGACCAGTTTCATAGTGAGTAAATGTCTAGAGTAGGTGTGTAAGTAGGTAAATCGGGACAGAGAGGCAGCATTTTACATTTAGAATAAACGAAAGGAGTAATTGAGACCATGGGATTTGTGCAGTTAAATAGACGCACATTATTTCTGAATGATTTGTCATAAATGCCATGCTTCTTAGTACCTGTTCCTCAGTTTTCAGATCTCCAAAGTCTTTCAAAAACTCTGCCTCTGAAGCAAACTGAGTTGGCTCCAAGAAATGTAACAGACTGAAAAGTTCCTCCACAGTGTTCTGTAATGGTGTCCCAGTCAATAGGACTTTGTGCTCCTGGGAAAAAAATAAATAAATAATAATTCAATGAAATGTTGGCGTTTGCTGATCCTTCCTCTAGCAAGTCCATCACGGTGAAAAATAGAAGCCGTCATGATTTTAAGCTCACCAGATCCATGTGCTTCAAGCTATCCAACAGTTTGCAGTTTCTATTCTTTAGACGATGAGCTTCATCAATAATAACACAGCGCCATTCTATTTCACGCAGCTCGGGGCAGTCAGAAAGCACCATTTCAAATGTGGTGATCAATGCATCAAACTTATAAGCTCCAGGGATCAGACGACCCTGTAGATGGCAACCAATAAGAACATGGTCAAATTTACAGGGAAGAATAAATCTATAAAGTGCGCAGCACAGCAATATTATGGGCAAGAAAAACCTCCATACACTAAGTCATGAGGTTTTATTGTGAGAACACTTTCATTACTTACTCCTCCATGTTAGACCCTGAGAATTATGGGGTCCTTTTACGCAACTGGGATGGAAAATTTTACGTGCAGTATAATTGTGATATGAGAGGAAACCAATACATTTCCTGAGAATAAGGATGCAGTATATTCAGGTCATTCCTAAGACAGCCACACTCACAACCAGAAACTCGTGCTGAGATTTAGAATACATAAATTGGTGGGGTATTCGCAGCTGGACCCCCACCTAATCCATACACCAATTACTGAAGTAAGGGACTAACCTTTGAGTCTTTGCAGTACATTTCATACTGCTGAATCATTTGCCGGCTAGCCAGGCTGCCATGGTACACAATGGTGTTCATTTGCGTCCAACTAGCAAACTCCCTCTCCCAGTTGGTAATAGTGGAAAGTGGAGCAATAACTAGAAATGGCCCCCGGACGCCGACATTGTACACTTCTTGCAAAAATGTAATGGATTGGATTGTCTTTCCCAGGCCCATTTCATCAGCCAGAATACAGTTTTGCCTGCAATGACAAACATGCTCAGTAAAGGCGCACAAAGAAAACCTTCAGTAAGTATTGCAAGGAATATAATGCACACACAAAATATTGATGTAATAATTAAAGCCGTGAGTCTCACCTGTTGTACCAATTGAACAGCAACCAATTCACCCCCTCTAACTGGTATTCCCTCAACTGGTTTCCATTCCTATATTCTCGGGTGAAATCTAATTTATTCCAAGATGTAGAGGCCGGCCTTGCCTAATGAGAACAAATTAGGTTAATTTACTAAAAGCAAGTATGGAGGATACTAGATATACCTTAACAACGGAGCAGCTACTCACCACACGCTTCAGACAGGGCAGACGAGATTCTATAGTCTTAAACTCCTCAACCTTCCCATCGTCTACATCTTCCTTTAATTCCCAAGTGCTGTCTTCGTAAGACAAGGAACACCACTTGACAAGATAATATACAACAGGCTGAAAGAGATAATTAACACCTTTAATGCAGATTATTACACACAAGTTTATATTTACAGGTAATGTTTTATGAGAGCTCTAATTTATAAGTGGTGTTCTGGTGAGGTGAGCCCCCGGACTGTTGACAGAGCAGGTATAAAACGATGCCATCAACACAGCCGTTCTTGTACTCAGTAGATGATAACTTGCTATAATCAGAATACCTCAGTAAGCCACTGTAAACCTTAGCTGTTTAGGCACGCCATTCACAGCAAGCAGGATAAACATACAATAGAAGTGGTCTAGGTACAAACCAACAGAACCCGCTATGGCCAGAGCCGTATTTATAGTTAGTGCTGCCCTAGGCAGTCACAAGTCAGCAAGTCCTAGCTGGTGCCAGCTTCCCTGTATGTCTACTCATGTATTACTATCCAGGAGCAGCGCTGTTGTATTAGATCAGGGGAGGGGAAGCTACAGCCTGCAACGTTTTCCACGGCCCCTGGGCACATTCCTGGGGGCCGCAGTGCTCATGCCACTGGCCCTTTAAAGGGAATCAGTCACCACTTTTTTGGCGTATCATGTTAAAATATCATTCAATTCAGTGCCAACTCTGCATTATAACAGTACTTTTGATACCCCTCGACTCCCCACCTTTGATCAATAAATACCGTTTATAATCCTCCCGCGGTGTAAATCAGCTCAGTCCGATACGACGGGCGGACCTTACTGTCCGTCTCCACCACACCCTCCTTGGCTTGCTGTGCGCATTATTTTCTGTGAATATCTTGCGTTCGCGTAGTTACTGCACATGCGCATTCAAACGGTCTTTCGCGCGTGCGCAGTATGCTTTGCCCAAGTATTGCGCATGCGCCGGAATACACGATTGCTTTCTATGGCCCGGAAGTATACTACGCGAACGCAGGATATTCACAGAAAATAATGCGCACAGCAAACCAAGGAGGTGGTGGTGGATACGGACAGTAAGCCCCGCCCATTGTATCGGACCGAGCTGATTTACACACACCGCGGGAGGAATATAAACGGTATTTATTGATCAAAGGTGGAAAGTCGAGGGGTATCAAAAGTACTGTTATAATGCAGAGTTGGCACTGAATTGAATGATATTTTAACATGATACGCCAAAAAAGTGGTGACAGAATCCCTTTAACTGACACATTGCACGTGCATACAGCATTCACTAATGAACGCTGTGGCTCGTGGAATAAAGGATTGCTTGCTGTGTCAGGATATACTTTGCGGGAGGAATCAGCTAGCTCCAGTCCCACCGACATCAGTGGAAGCCCCTGCCCTTCCTGTGCAGTGTACGTGCCCCCAGCGTCTCCTATGCGATGTATATGGTGCAGCCCCAATGTCTCCTATGTGATGCATATACTGTAGGCCCCCACTGCCTGAATTCAATAAATGTAACGTGAGCAGTGATTTTCCCCTTTAAGGAGATCTGCAGTGTAATATACATCTGCGCTCCAGACCGACGCAAATCTGGAAAATCAGTTAGGAGTAGCAACATCATTAATACCAGCTAACATCACACGTCTCACCAAAGAGAAACAGCACCAGCCGTCACATTAGAAGGGAGTTAATTAAAAGTTTGACCAAATATAGCAGAATAAATTTTAAGTTGATGATTAGTAAGGCCCCTGAAGGGTGGTATGAATATCCAAATGGCCCTTGGCAGAAAAAAAAAAACAAAAACAAAAAGAAGGCACCCCACCCCTGTATTAGATCATGAATTGAGGTCTAAAATAATAATCATAACCTCAGCTTCAGTGCTGGGCACCCAGAGCAGCAAACAGAAATTTGTAGGCCCAATAAATTTAAAGGGCTTCTCTTATGTTTGATCTGTCCTCTCTGCAGCCTTCAGGCGATTCTCACCTGTAAACAGCTGGTCATATATAAAACATGACAACATATATACAGTATAATGCCATGTAAGGATCCATGAACAATTTCTATTACTTGGTCTGCACTCAGCGCTTCGATTATTAGTGAGAAGCTCTGACTATCTAGTGCTGTAGTGCTGTAGTAGGAGCGTCTCAATGATAGAAGAGAAGTATTGATTTGCTAACAGCCTGCTTATGAATACATAAATATGTTTAGAAACATCAGCAACAAAGAGTACCGCAAATGAAAGTAAAAAATATATTACCGTGGGTTCAGAAAGTATTCAGACCCCTTTAAATTTTTCACTCTGTTTCATTGCAGCCATTTGGTAAATGCAAAAAAGTTCATTTTTTTTCTCGTTAATGTACACTCTGCACCCCATCTTGACTGACAAAAACCAGAAATGTAGAAATGTTTGCAAATATATTAAAAAAGAAAAACTGAAATATCACAGTCATAAAAGATAAAGGGTAAACTTGCCCCCTTCAGCAAGAAATAGCCAAACAAACCACACATTCACGATTTGATCCCCAAATACAGTTTAAATATTAATTTTCATAAACCTGCAGTAAGGAAAAATGACCTGCAGGTGGCACCACAGTACCCCAATGCACACTACCACAAAGCTGCTTACAGACATCACAAACAAATCCAAACATTTGCCTTAGGGGCTTTCCAGCTTGCCGAACTGCTAGCCCAGCCTATTTTAGCCAAATTGGAGGATTGCACACTTCACTGCAGGTGAGTCACATATGGAAACACATTTCTAAACATGCACTGCTTATTGAATTGCACACTAGCTCCGTTCATACTCCACCCACACAAACAAATGATACACCATTTGAAAGGTCAAATGACCTGCAGGTGGCAGCACACTACCCCAAAGCACACTACCACAAAGCTGCTTACAGACATCACAAACAAATCCAAACATTTGCCTTGGGGTCTTTCCAGCTTGCCCAGCCTATTTCAGGCACATTGGAGGATTGCACACTTCACTGCAGGTGAGGCCCATGTGCAAACACATTTGTAAACATGTACTGCTTTTTCGGTGATTACTTCGCCCCACACACACACAAATGGTGAGTCACATATGCAAACACATTTGTAAACAAGCACTGCTTTTGCCATGATTACTTTGCCCCACAGACACAAATCATACACCATTTGAAAGGTAAACTTGCCTCCTTCAGCAAGAAAAGAGCCAAACAAACCACACATCCATGATTTTATCACTAAAAACAGTTTACACATTAATTTTCATAAACCTGCAAAAAGACACAATGACCTGCAGGTGGCACCTCAACCGGAAGACATTTTTTGGCCTCTACTTATCAAACCAATTTATTGTATTACCAATCTACATATATAAATACCTGTCTGTGTTCATCATCTCATGAAATACATTTACAGTTCACCAGCTTGCTTTTTCTAAATTTGCCTGCGCCCCCGACGACCAATGTGCGAAAATTTCACACGGGCAAAGCTAGTATATATATTATTCATATTCTGCTTATCATTTACAAGACTCAAAACTTTGTACAGAGCCAAAGCACCAAGCCCTGTGTCTCAGAGTCTGCCAAACCTACAACTCGCGTGGCTAGTGACAAATAAGTGAAAGATGTAACATACCTCTCCATTGTCTTTATCAATGCTATGTGATTCATCTAGAATTCGATCAACCTCAACATAGTCGGGATTAAAGGGCTCTTCATCCTCTGGCAAGAAATGACGCATCTGCGCCATCTTGGTTTTAAATCGTTTGAGCTTCTGGTGGATGCGTTTGTCCCTCTCTAGCTGTTCAATTGTTGCCCATTCACAGTGCAGGTAAGAACTAGAAAGCATGAATAGATTTATTTCCATAGTCCAAAGAGGCAGAACATGCAATTTAAAATACAAACAGGCATTCAGGCATACTCACTAATTCTTATACTTGACAAAAAACTCCTCTGCATCAATGTAGCCTCCGGTAGAGAGCTAGAATGGGAGAAACATATACAAACTAAATCACACGACAATAAAAAGTATCAACCAGGTCAAATGATTAATCACAACGTTTCCGTACCTCTTTTTTCACCACTCTCATAGACAAGATTTTGTCTACAATTGCAGCATCTTCTTCACTTGGGTTTTCCTAAAAATGGATTTAAAAGAAAATAAGTGCAAATAATATGAATTATTTTTCCTGGGACACTAGTTAGAACCTACAGTAACATCCTAGGTTAAAAGACTTACAGCACATGGGAAAAAAAATAGAAATCTGTACAAATTATCTACTCACAACAAAGAACTGCATGGAAGGGACAGTCTCATGGTCAAGCAATGGGATTGGTTCAGGCAGAAGGACTGGCTCACTCTTGACAGGACCAGTCACATCAACTTCCTCGTCGTCTTCATCATCAGTGATTTTAATGTCTAAATCTTCAGTGTACTTCTTACGTTTCACCTGGCGGTTTGATCGTCTCTTCTAAGAGCAGAGAAAAAAAAGAGGAACCACTGTCACAAGGCCATTTATTTTCTAATTTAACAGTTGAAACAAAGTTGGAGACTTTGATCTAAAAGGGGTATTTCAACAAAATACATTAATTCTCTAGCTACAGAATAAAAGGAATTTGCAGACTGCCATCTTATTCCTAGTACAGTACCTGAACACTATCTTCATCCTCGGCTGGAGAAGCTTGAGACGGCAGCACTTCAACATCAGAATTATCAGAAGATGGGTTTCGCTTTCGTTTCTTACTCACAATGGGTGTTATAGTGCTGCAAACAAAATAGACATCACACAAAGGATTTACTACTGCACCTCCCAGGGACCACGTGCTAAACACTACATGTAGACCGGCAGTGCTATAGTACTGACCTAGGCTTCAACTTGCTCTTAGACCGTGAGCTGCTACACGATTTAGATTTCTTGGACTTGTCATGGATAGAGCCATCTCCAGGATCACCCTTTTTTTTCTTCCTCTTTTTCCGACTTCCATCATCATCATCAGCATTGACACTTGGAAGTTCATCCTCATTTAAGACTCGGGGAATATTTTGCTCGCCTCGTGCACGCGCCCTGGCTATGGCCTCAGCCACAATGCGGTTTGCCTTTTCCTGCTTCTTCTGATTATCCAGTTTACGTGATTCACCAACTACAGAATGTAAAACTTATTCAGACTTTGGCGTCTCACTGCTAAGTCCTTACAGATCCCTTTACAGAAGGCAATTAGCACAAAGCTACTGAAAATACACAGTGCACCCCCTTTGAAAGAGTAAGATTTTAATATCGAGCACAAGAACAATTTCCAACAAGACCGATTCAGCCAACATTTTGTTAACCCATAACATGAAAGTAATATTTAGCTAGGATAATTTTACCAAAAGAAATTTAGAAAGTAGCAATTGAGATAAAATATAACTTTTAATTAAACTAAAGCAGTAAAAAAGTTAAAAACTAACCTGATAAAAAGTGCTTGAGTGCAAAAAAATGTGTATTGTGAAAAAATGGATGCAACTACTATTAGTATATGGGTTTTAACACAATTAAATGCATGGGTCTCATGCGTTGCGTGGCTCTGATAAATCTTGACACCCAAGGGTGGTCTGCTAGTGGGTAATCGAAAGGACCCTAGTGCTGAGATTTGTACCTTTAATGTGCTAGGTCTTAGACCTTTGTTGAAGCCTGTCTGGAGAAAATCTAAGATCTGAGGAATATCAGGGTCCTGAGTAAGGGATACTGGGTTTGCAGTGTGAGCAAAATTTCTTCCAGACCTTAAGGTAAATGGATGAGGTAACGGGCTTCCTACTTTTCTGCAAGGTAGATATGACTGATTCAGATAAGCCCTTTAGTTTTAGGATCTCCTTTTCAGGATCCATGCTGAAAGCTGTAAGAACTCAAGGTTCTGATGAACGAGAGGGCCCTGCGTCAGGAGATTCCACTGTAATGGAAGGTGAATTGGGTCTTCTAATGCCATCTGCTTTAGCACCGGAAACCAGCTTCTCTTGGGCCAATATGGCACAATCAGGATAACTGCTGCACGACTCTTGAATCTTCCGTAGTACCCTTGGTATTAAAAGGTAGTCGTGGGAAGGCGTATGCCAGCTCCATATCCCAGTCCTGCGCTAGGGTGTCTATTGCAGTCGGGTTGTCTCTTGGATCTAACGAGAAGAAGTGCTTTGTTTTTGTATCTATCTCTGGAAACCTCCAGATCTCGGTAAGTTGTGTAAAGACCCCTTGATTTAGAGCCCATTCCGCGGGTTGTATTCTCTGTCTGCTGAGGAAGTCTGCTATTTGGTTCCTTTCGCCTTTTAGATGCACCGCCGTTAGGGACTTTATATTGAGTTCTGCCCAGGAGAATATTATCTCTGCAATCTCTTGCAGGTGACGGTGTCTCGGACCTCCCTGGTGCCGCAGAAAGGATACCGTAGTTGAATTGTCGGAGAATACTCTAACGTGACGATTGTACAGCTGCCTCTGGCATCTCCTCAGCGCCTCCCAGACTGCTTTGAGCTCTCTGAAGTTTGATGAGCTGTTGCGCATTGCACCAGGCCATGTTCCCTGGAGGTAACGTCCCTCTACATGGGCTCCCCAGCCGCTGAGGCTTGCGTCTGTGGTAATGTTTATACAGGGGGATACTCTCCACAATCTTCCGTGCCTTAAATTTGATATGTCGGTCCACCATGCTAAGGATCGTCTTACTTCTGCGGACAATGTTATTCTGCTGTCCAACGAGTCTTCCTTCCAGTCCCATATTAGAAGGATCTCTCACTGTAATGCCCTTAAGTGAGATTGACTCCACTGGACGCTTGATATGCATTAAGTCATTAGGCCTAGTACTCTTATGGCCTTCCGGAAAGTGGTGTATCTTCGCTTTTGTAGCATGTGGGCTTCATGTTGGACCGTTGTCTGTTTGTCGGGTGGAAGGAAACAGTATTCTTGATCCGAGTCCAGAAGAACTCCCAGAAATGTTTTCCTTCTTTCTGGTTCGAGACTCGATTTTCCCAGATTTATCACCCATCCCAGTCTCTCTAGAAGCGATCTGGTTTCTAACAGGTATTCATCCATCTGCTGTCGTGAATCTGCCACTAATAACAGGTCGTCCAGGTACAGAATTATGAGGACGTCTCTTGCTCTTAGGATAGATATTGCATCTGCTATAAGCTTCGTAAAGATTCGAGGTGCCGAAGAGAGGCCGAACGGTGGGCAACAAAATTGAAAATGAAGTATCTTCCCTCTGTCTTTTATTGCAAACCTCAGGTATTTTTGATGTGAGGTATGTATGGGCACATGGTAATATGCACTTTTGGGATCTAGTGTGCACATTACCGAGTTCTTTCTTATCAGTGGTATGACGGATTGGAGTGTTTCCATTTTGAAACGTTTGTAGGCTACCCACTGGTTTAGTGGTTTCAGGTTTATAATGGTCCTGTATTCTCCTCCTGGTTTCTTTATAGAAAACAGGCTGGAGTAATGGCCCTGAAACTGTTGTGACTGGGGTACCGGCATTATGGCTCTTAATTTTCGGAGCTCCTGTATGTCGTCTATCAGTCTTTTATGGACCGCAGGGGACTGGATGTGAGTTAGGCAATACCTTCGAGGGGGGCTGGGTGAATTCCACCCTGTATCCCTGAGCAACTGTGCGCAGGATCCACTGATTTGTCTTAATTTCTTGCCATCCCTCTAGAAAGTATTGAAGTCTCCTACCGATCTGTCTGGCGTCATTGTCTGCGTGATCCGGTTCCCTGGTCACGAAAGGAGCTCCTACCCCTGCCCCCTTTGGGGTAGCTCCACCTTCTGGATTTACCCTTGCCCTTATAGTCCTGTCTCGGGTGAGATCGGGTTTTCTGAAAGGCTGGCGCCTTCTTTTGCTTTGGGAAGCCTTTATTCTTATCCGACGCCTTCTCCAATAACTCGTCTAATACCGGACCGAACACCTGTAGACCTGAGAATGGAATTGAGCAGAGTTTATTTTTTGATTGTGTAGATATCTCCTGCCCATGACCGCAACCACAGAGCACGTCGTGATGCGTTAGATAATGCATTGCCCCTGGCTGTAAAGCGGACTGACTCGGCCGAGACGTCTGCCATAAAATCCGTTGCCATTTTTAACAATGGTAAAAGATTTCATGATCTCTTCTCTGGGGTTTTGTTTGTGATGTGATTTCCCAGTTCCTCCACCCAGAGACTCAACGATCTGGCCACTGAAGTTGCCGCTGAAGTTGCCGCTATGTTGGTTTTCATAATTGATGCAGATGCTTCCCATGCTTTCTTAAGGAGGTCTTCCGCTCTCCTTTCCATTGGGTCTTTAAGGCCTGAGGAATCTTCGAAAGGGAAGGCGGTTTTCTTTGATACTTTGGCTACTGGTATATCGATTTAGGGTACTGATTCCCAGACCTTAGTATTGTCTGGGTTAAAGGGGAGGCGAAACTTGAAGTCTTTTGGACTACCAGCGTTTTCCCCACGTCTTCCAATTCCTCTAGTATCGTAGCTGTTATGTGTTTATTTACAGGGAACACCCTGTTCCTCCTAGCCCTCAGGCCCCCAAACATTTTGTCCTGGACAGTTAGCGGTTCTGTGGATTCCTCAACTTTCATGGTATTCCTGACCGCCTGTAACAGGGTGTCTGTATTTTCCGAAGAAAATAAGTATCTTTTCCTCTCTTCCGCCAGAAATCTTGAAGAACTCTCGGCTTCACTGGAGTCGGAGTCAGAGTAGCGTGACATTTCCCCTTCCTCAGAGATAGAGTCAATGTCCCATCTAGGTCTTTTGGGGGAGGGAGGCTGGGGTGGTGCCAACGAAGATACACTTGCTTGAACCTCTTCTCTGATCATGGTTCGTATATTAAACAAGAGCAAACCTCTTTATTGTCTAAGTAATTTGGCAATACATGTTTCGTACAACTTTTTTGTGTGTGCTGCGGGAAGTTTGGCCGAGCATAACGGGCATTTGTTATACTTCTTTTTGCCTGCTGACGTGGGTTGCTTGGGAGTCTCCTTGTCCTAAAAAGCTATGTGAAAGGAAGGTCCTGTAGCTATCTGAATCTAGCCCAGCTGAAAGACCCCTTAGTAATCCACTTACGTGGTCCATGGATAACTCTAAGGATTGAACGTCAGAACGACTAGCACTCTCCATGTTCACTAAGTCAGTGTGTGCTGTCAGCTGTCTGTCTTAAGTAGTCTGCCTTACCCGGCTTCAAGACATCTGATTTGTCCTCCTTCCGAGCTCAGCTGCTGCCAATTTCAGTGCTGCAGGTGTTCTACCTGCTGATCTGTAGTTTCCCCAACTGCGCCTGCACCACCTGGAACGCACGCTAGTTGAGCCGGAAATGACTGCTATGGCTTTGCAGTCCCACCCCCGGGTCTTCCATCGGCGTTCCTGTTGCTATGGAGCGCTAAGCTCCCTCTCCAGCTTCTCTCCCGGAAGCAGTCACCCGCGCGCCTCCAATGACCCGGCGCGCCGGAAGTGACGACAGCAGACGCCGGCTCCCGGCCCGAGAGGTACCGGCCCCCGGCATTCGCTTAGTTTGGTTCCGGATCCCGCGGCCGCCCGCTGCTGGAGCGCCGCCGCAGCAGCTGTGGCGCTTAGCCCCTGTCCTGAGGATGCCAACGCCGGGAGCGCACAGCTCGACCGGACCGCTGAGGGAGCTCTCGCGGTATCAGCGGTGGAGAGGCCCCGACTTCCGAGCCCCTACTACCCCGGAGCCCACTAAGGAGGGTCGAGTTCTTTTTCCCCCGGGAGCAGCCAGCTCGACCGGGCAGGTAATCTTCCGCAAGTCTGTCCTCCTCTTCCTGCGGAAAACACTGAAGGGTGGAGGTGGGGAGGGGCTATTTAACCTCTTCTGTGTTCCTGGCCCTATCAAGGACAACCTCCTGGCAGTGCTGTCAGGAGGGACGTCCTGGAAAATGTTTTTTCTAAATGCATGGTTGCCTATGGTGAAACATGTTGGGGCTGTACGAGTGCTGTAGTTGTTGGCATCACAAATTCACAGATGTTCTGCACTACATTGAAAGAAGATACTATCTTTGCACTACATGCACTTTTACAGCTTGACAATGATCCAACACACATTTGTTGCATTTCTGGAAAAGAACAGGGTGGAAAGTATTCAGTGGCCAAGTGTCTCCTGTTCTGAACCCAATCGAACACCTATGGGAAATACTAAAGAGAAGTTGAGCTACTCTCCATCCAGCATGGAGGCTCTAAAAGGAGGTCAGTGCTGAAGAATGGAACATATAGATGTAGCCAACTTCTTCATTCCATGCCTAGAAAACTTGGTGCTGTCCTTTTAAAGAGGTTGTCCACTATTTTTACACTGATGACCTATCCTCATGATAGGTCATCAATGTCTGAACCCGACCACCCCCGCCAATCAACTGCAATCGGTGTCAGCGGCCACAAGTACTCACTTGCCAGCAAGTGAGTACTTCTGTCCGGCACCAATAACAGCTGATCAGCAGGGGTGTCAGATGTCGGCCAATAAGATAGATGACCTATCCTAAGGATAGGCCATCAATGTAAACGTAGTGGACAACCTCTTTAAAAGGACAGCACCAAGTTTTTTAGGCATGGAATGAACAAGTTGACATATTGCAACATCTAAATTTTCCATTCTTCAGCAAAGATCTCCTTTAGCGTCTCGATACTGGATGGAGAAGGATGCTTAAAGGGAATTTGTCACCCCATTTTTGCTATATCAGATAAAGATATGACTGAATAGTGCGTCCCATAAGTAACCTATCGGTATCTATCATATATCCTGACATCCAAGTTTACATGGCAAAAGACGGATTTTGGTAAGAACTTACCTGTAAAATCCTTTTCAGCGAAGGAAGGAAGAGAGACACAGTCATTACTAGTGGTAGGCGGAGCCCAGATAGGATTGACACCTCAGATTAAAAAGTGTTGACCGGCCCCTCCAGCTCGGGCTCCTCCTACTCAGCTCTTCAGTCGTACCCAAGCTTAAGGAAGAACAATATCACCAGCGAAGCAACATAACCCCTTCTGAAGGACTTCAGAGAAAAAACATAAGAGTACAGGTTATGCATGCATTCGGCAAAAAAAAAAAAAAAAAAAAAAATCACACAGTTCCAGGTACTACTCACTGAACCTGACTACTGCGATAAGCTGGCAATGCTGGAACAGAGCCGTAGCGCGTCGACCTCAGTCCAGATAATCGCTATCAGAGAAGGGTCACGCTGCATCTGTAAATACAACAACACACTTCTGCCATGGGAGGGAGCTGTGTCTCTCTTCCTTCCTTCGCTGAAAAGGATTTTATAGGTAAGTTCTTACCAAAATCCGTCTTTCAGCTGCAGATGGAAGGAAGAGAGCCACAGTCATTACTAGTGGGACGTCCCAAAGCAGTCCAAAAATTAGGGTGGGAAAAAACCAAAATAGGCAGAAACCCAACAACCTAGATAAATGCGCCACAGGCGCCAAATACAAGTTAACTAAAAACTTTAAATTACCACTGCCTGCAGGACCCTACGTCCTAAGGCCGCATCAGAGGAAGCACTGACGTCCACCTTATAAAACTTTGTAAATGTGTGGACGAAACGCCAGGTTGCCGCTCGGCAGAGCTGAGCTGCCGAAGCCCTTGATGAAAGGCCCACGATGAAGTCACAGCCCTCGTGGAGCGAGCTCGAATCTTAATCAGGCAAGGTTCGCCATTAAGACGGTAAGCCTCCAAAATGGCCGACCGAATCCAACGAGCTATAGAGTCCTTGAAAACTCGTTGATCACGTCTACGACCTGCTGTAATCACAAACAGGGAATCTGACTTTCGAAAACCTTGAGTAATAGACAAAATAGAACTTCAAGACCCGCACTAAATCCAATTTGTGCAAGTTCCGTTCCTTTGCATTCCCTGGGCCCGGGCAAAGCGAGGGCAACACAATATCCTGGTTAACATGAAATTGCGACACCACCTTAGGTAGAAAATCGCCCGTGTGCGAAGCACTACTCGATCCGGGTAAAACTCCAGGAAAGGAGGCGAGCAGGAAAAAGCTGCCAACTCAGAAACCCTTCTTAAAGAGGTTACCGCCACTAAGAAGGTAACCTTCCAAGAAATTAAAGAAAGGCTAGCAGAACCCATAGGCTCAAAAGGTATATGCTGAAGAGCCTCCAAGACAAGGTTGAGCCGCCAAGGAGACACAGGCGCCTTCTGCAGTGGAAACTGACGGGTTACTCCGCGAAAAAAGGAACGTACGTCCCTACGCGAGGCGATAGCCTTCCGAAATAGCAAAGACAGGGCAGAAACCTGACCTTTCAGAGTGCTTACTGCCAAACCTTTTGTCCAGCCCGTACTGTAGCAAAGCCAACAAATTGGGAATGGAAAAAAATCCTCGGATTCCTTGAAGAACCCGAAACAACGAAAAGACCAAGTCTTGTGATAAATCTTAGTAGTAGCCGGACCTCTGGCAGCTCGCAGAGTGGCAATGACTTCGGCTGAAAAACCTCTACGGGTCAAGGTTTCGGTCTCAAGAGCCACGCCGTCAAACGCAGAGACTTCAAGTCCGGATGACGAACGGGCCCCTGGGTTAACAGGTCCGGGCGAGGAGGAAGTGGGAATGGCGGTGCCGCCAAAAACGACACCAGTGTCGAGAACCACGTCCTCCTTGGCCAATCCGGGGCTATCAACATAGCCGGAATTCTGTTCCAGTCTGATCCGACGCAGCACCAGAGGAAGTAAAGATATCGGCGGAAACACAGACTAGCTCGAAATGGTCCCATGGAGCCACCAGAGCAACCACCGCCACAGCCACAGCTTTCGGGTCCTTGTACCTGGACATGAAGGTCGGTAGTTTGGCATTTGAACCTGGATGCCATCAAATCCACTTGGGGAGTTCCCCAACGGAAGCACAGCAGCGCAAAAATTTTCGGATGAAGACTCCATTCTCCAGGATCCATCTTCTAGCGACTGAGGAAGTCCGCCGTGGTATTCTGGACTCCTGGAATGTGATCGCAGAGATGGCTGGAACCTTGGTCTCGGCCCATAGCAGGATCCGAGACACCTCCATCATGAGGCTGGAGCTCCTTGTCCCGCCTTGGTGGTTGATATACGCAACGCCGTCGCGTTGTCTGTCTGCACTCGGACTGGTAGACCGCTTAAAGGGACCGTCCAGTGTTGTAGGCAAAGGAAAAATTGCCCTCAACTCCAGGATGTTGATTGGTAGAACAGACTCTTCCGATGACCATACTCCCTGGATCCAAAGATCGTTCCAGACACCCCCCCAGCCTGGCATCGGTGGTTATGACCGACCACCTCGGAGGGAGGAAAGATTTCCCCAGGAATAACGCTCCTGGTCGTAACCACCATCCTAGGGATTCTCGCACCCTGTGAGAGATGATGACGCTGCAATTCAGAGAAGCTTGCGATCGATCCCAACGACTCAGAATGAGCCTTTGGAGGGCCCTGGAATGAAATTGGGCAAACGGAAGTGCCTCCATGGACGTCAAACCCAGAAGGCGCATACACTTCCGAAAGGACATTGCTGCCGTAGACCTCATAATCTGTACATGTCGAAAGAGACATGCCCGCTTGTCTGGAGGAAGGGACACCACCGTCCGTACAGTGTCGAAATGCATTCCCAAAAACAGGATTGACTTCCAGAGACGACTTCTCCCAATTGACCAGCCACCCGAAATCCTCCAGGAGCTGAAAGGATAGATTGCGAGCCGTCCCCGCCTCCTCCTTTGAGGATGCCACAATCAGAAGGTCGTCCAGGTAGGGAAATCGTAACCCCCTGTCTTCGAAGAATTGCCATGAGGGGCGCTAGAATTTTTGTAAAAACTCTGGGCGCCGAGGCCAAGCCGAATGGCAGAGCCACAAACTGGCAATGGTCCTGACCTATGGCAAAACGAAGGAAGCGCCGGTGAGCCTTTCCGACGGGAACATGCAAATAAACGTCGCGAATGTCGATTGACCAAAAAGACATTCTGCGACAGGGCTGCCACAACGGAGCGAAGCGACTCCATGCGGAATTTTCGGGATGTAAACATGCCGATTCAATCTTTGAAATCCAAAATAGGGCGAAATTTGTCCTCCTTTTTGGGGACCACAAAGAGGTTGGATAAGAATCCTCTTCCCCGGTCCTCTGCGGAACCGGTATCACCACACCCTTCTGCAGAAGGGAATCGACCTCTCGTAGTAGAGCGGCAAATAGCTCGGCTCTGACGGAATGCGAGATTGGCAAAACCTGTCCGGGGGTCGAGAAAGAAACTCTATGAAGTAGCCTGCCAACACAACCTGTGTTACCCAGGCGTCCGACACATGGGAAACCCAAGTCGGTTTGAATTGGAGTAAACGACCCTCCACTCGAGAGCGCTTGAGTGAGACCCAGACGTCAGACCGCTTTAGCTGGTTTTTTTGCCAGCTTCTGTCTTAATGGAAGTCCTGTTTCCAGGGTATGCAGAATTTCTGAGAAATTCCCCCCCCTTTTTTTTTTTTTTTTTTTAAAAAAAAAGAGGAACGACCCAAACCCCCAGAGGGTTGACCGGATCATCCCCTGGACCGAAAGGACCACCGACAACTACCGGCACTAGTCCTGCCAGACGCAGAAGTCACAGCTCTGCGCTGCGGTAAAGCTGTTTCTTTTGCCTCAGAAATCAGCTCTGTGAGGTCAGATTCAAATAGCTGACCACTTTGTAAGCTAAAGATAGCAAACCCTGCTTGGAAACCGCGTTCCACTGTCTAAGCCACAGTGCTCTTCTGACTGTGACTGCCGAGGATTGCGCCCTGGATAGCAGTGACGCAGAATCCTTCAACTTGAAAAGCCCATCTATCTCGATAGAGGGGATCCATCTTGTCACGCCGTCCGTAGACGGTCCAAACGGCTCAGGGAAACTTTACAAGTACACATAGATCCTTAATACTGAATCCATGACCCGCGGCCCCGCAGATGGATATTGTTGCCATCTCCATTTTTCTGTCCAGCAGGTCCTGCAGACTCGCCTTCCTTTACCAGGATAAAGGGACATTCACTTCAGGAGATCCAATTAACAATCAACTCCGTAGAAAACGGATACAGATTGTAAAAGCCGTCGCGACCTATGCGACTCCTGAAACATCCGGGCCGACTTACCAGGACGCCTAGTTACCTCTCTCTGGTAACTGTAACGCCCTCATGGCTCCAATAGTACGGTCCATGAGAGAGGCAGAGTGTCCCTGCCGATCCTCCTTGTCCGAAACGGACATCTTCGCTACGCGAGAAGGAAGGCACCGATTTGTGTCGCTTCCTTGAGAGGATCTAGCTGACACTCCATAACCTAGAAGGTCAGACAGGCCATCATAGAAACTAGCGAGGGCCTCCATTTTGACACCACTGGAACCTCCGACGGCTGCGCATGACGCTGTCGGGGTCTGCGTGTCAGATAGTCCTCATCTGACAAGTCCTTGCACAGTATATGGCAGGTTAAACCTGTCAGTAACTAGAACAGTGTGTTTCTTAAAGAAAAAACAATCGCTGAAGGGTTAAAGCTCTTAAAGAGAGAGCTACCCCAGCATTAATAGTTAACCGCCTAAGAAGGGGTTAAAGTAGCAGACTCCCCACAACCTTGATAATGAAAAAGTTGTGCGAGCCCCAAGTGCCTCTTATAAGGCAGCAGCTGCAGGACAGCTTTTTATGCCACACTAACAGAAAAACGTTCCACAAGATCGCTAAAAATTGCGCTGTTTTGTATATCGCAATGACCGCCAAAGTTGTTAAGGAGATCGCTAACCGCTTATGCGATGTTAATGAGATCGCCCAGATTGGCAGCTACTAGCGACATTAAAAAATGATCACACAAACTATCGCATTAGTATGCGTCGTTATCAGGATGGTTAGTGGGAACGTATAGTGGCAGTATTAAAATCGCAGACTCCCCACAAACTCTTTATTATTATTGAAAAGAGTGTGCGAGCCCCTTATGCGATAACAGCCGCAGGACCGCGCAGTCTGTCACTCATTAGTGCCCCAGAAGGCGCCCACGCTGTGGGGGTGAAGGGGTTAAGCTTCTGCCTGCGGGCTAGAAGCGACTCACCCAGCTGGTAACAGTGTAACATCTTGCCAGGAGGGGAGGAGGGAGAAAAGCCAGAAGAAGCTTTCAGCCTGCTTCTTTAATGGCCGCCGCGCTGTGCCTCCGTGTGCTCCATGAGGGAAGCCAGAAAAGGAGACAGCAGTAAAGCGCGCGCTCAGAGCGGCGCGAAAATTCAAATAAAAAGGCGCGCACTCCTCTCCTATGTCCTGCAGGCATCCACCTGCGGACAAAAAACACAGTCACCGACATGTAATGTACAGCGGCTGCCGCAGCAGTCGCTTAAACACTCACACACACATTAATAAAAATGCGTGGTACTCACCAGCCGAAGCGCCACAGGGACCCCCAGGGGTTTCTGGCGCTATGCCCATGCTTCCCCCCAGGGCGGGGGACGCAGTGACCCCTGCAGCGCGGTTTGCGCCCCCGCCAGGGAAGCCATCCTCATCCCCCTGGGCCGGCAGGGTTCTGCAGGGACCACCATTAGGGTAATACAGATCCGCCAAGGGAGAGGTGGGAGTCCAGCAGCGCTGAGACTCCTGAGACCTCTAGACCACATTTGGTGATCCAAGTCTCTTGTCCGATAAAAAATAATAAAATCTTCTGAGGAGCTGCTTCCAGCAGCGACCATCCTCTGGGACCTCAAATTGTAAACTGAAGAGCTGAGTAGGAGGAGCCCGAGCTGGAGGGGCCGGTCAACACTCTTTTTAATCTGAGGTGTCAATCCTATCTGGGCTCCACCTACCACTAGTAATGACTGTGGCTCTCTTCCCTCCATCTGCAGCTGAAATACCTTTGTAAACTTCGTATTTCTGTATGCAAATACTTGCGGTCCGGTGGGCGGTGTTTATTTGCATCCCCCCACCGCCTCCATTCTTGCCGTACGCACTTCTTTTATTTCCTGTACGTCGGCTTGCCGCGCTTGCGCTTTGAAAAAGGCCCTCGCGCGTGCGCAGTAATGATTTGCTACTTTGCCCACTGTTGGGCAAAGCACACTGCGCATGCGCGAGGGCCCTGTTTCAACGCGCAAGCGCGGACACTGTACACTGTCTGTGATATTCACAGACGAAGATACGCAAGACCAGCCGAGGAGCGGGGGAAGATGCGAATAACCGCCGCCCATCGGACCAGGCCGCAAGTATTTGCATACAGAAATACGAAGTTTACAAAGGTATTTTGCCATGAAAACTTGGGTGTCAGGATATAGGATAGTTACCTATAGATTACTTATGGGACGCACTACTCAGTCATATCTTTATCTGATATAGCAAAAATGGGGTGACAGATTCCCTTTAACTTGGATAGGCCATCAATATAAAAGTAGTGAACAACGTCTTCAAATGTCATGGAGGCCATACAAAATACTACATGTAGTAGTTTTTGATGTGGGGTATATTCATTACTCAACCAATTTGAGTAAAACTGAAGATTTTGTAATGAATGTTATATTATTAACCTTACTTTCATGTTATGGGCTAAAAAAAAAAAAAAAAAATGTTCTATGAAACTTATGTCTTGACAAAATTTTGGAAACCGTCCTGGTGTTCAGGGAGATCTTTAATAAAAGCTTACTTTTCAAAAGGGGGTGTACTCATTTATGCTGAGCAATGTATATACACACAGTATATGGGCTTTTCAGTAATGTAGAAATTGTAAGCTTTTATACTTTATAAATCCATCTATTACATCTTCAGAGTTTGTTAAAAATACAAACCTAACTTCAAATGTTCCTGATCACAACTTACAGTCACTATGATCAGGAGACACCATGTGATCAGCTATCAATCCACAATATCTCCTGGGCTTGAAAAAAATCTCAGATTCAACAATCCCCCATATCTAAATCTTACACACAAAAGCACAGCAAATCTGAGCATATATAGAAATTACAGAAAGATAAGTCTAAGAACCTCAAGAATGCCTGCTCAAAATAATAAAGGAGCAACTAATGAGAGAAAATGTAATATTAGCCTCACACAACTTACCTCCAACTTTCATGATTGATTGGTTAGCAGTGAGATTTGCCACTTCATTTGCGTTCAAAACCTTTACCACGGACAAACTTTGTGGAGCACCTTGAGATGAGCCAGCCTAGCAAGAAACATGAGCAAAGGTACAATTTATTAAGAAAAACCTTTCGGTGGCCCAATATGACCATTTGTAGATCTTGTTAGAAGGCAAACCACAAAAATAGAAAGCCTCAATTTCTCAGCATGTCTGCTAACAGGAACTGAGATATTCTGGCTAAGTTGCCATTTCACATCCTGTGATAGTTGTCATTAATTTCAAGACATGCAATGCCCCCCCAGTGAACTTGGAAATATTCGACCTCCTTCAGCTTGATCACTCACCTGTGGCTGTAAGAGAACCTTGAGCGGTACAGACAGCCTCTGACCTCCTTGCTGACTTATAACGTGTGTCTGCTGTCCTCCGGGCGCAAGAGTCAGACCACCCGGTGTCTGCTGTACAATCTGAAACTTCTGAGGAGTTTGTCCCGTTGCACCAGGCTGCTGCATCTGCAGCTGAATAGTGACCACTTTGGCTGGTTGTCCTTGAGTAGTTTTGGCCTGGGTCAGAGCAGCCAACTGGTTTCCTTGAAGAACAAGCTTTCCTGGAAGACCACCGAGTACCACGTGACGGTGGCCCTGCGGCGCTCCAGAAGTGGCCTGGGCAGGTTGCTGAAGCACAAGTGTGATGCGTTTAGAATCCCCCTGAATGAACAGAAAAGTATACAGGTCAACTGGAAACCAAAAACCAGCTCACACAACAGGAAGAATCTAGTGTGCTTACAAATAAGATCCCAACCCCTTCATTATCAGGTTAATTTATGCTTTTTACGTTTTCTACTATTCCTCTCCTTGTCCCAAATTGTAGTTTTGAATATCAATCATTATATCACTTAATGAAAAAAAATGCAAAAAAAACATTAGGAAGTGCAACTGGGAAGACAAAAATGTCAACTATTTCAAGGGGAGTTTTCTAGGCATTTTGTCCCAAAGCAGTTTCTGTAAGGTTGTCTTAGTGGTTTTATTTTTAAAAAAATTGTGGGCGATTTTTTTTAATGTTCTACGAAATCCATTAAGCAGTGAATAAACCGGCAGCGTTTTTTTTTTGCTATTTTTAGGCAAAAACCACTCAAAAAGTATGCAGGTATCTTTATAGCCTTCCCGTTGACTTCTATTGCAAAGTACGAAATAGCTTTACAGCAGAAAAAGCCTGAAAAATTGACAGGTCACCTTTTTCATAACTCATTAGTGCTGAAGCCTGTTTCCACCTTTCTGACAAAGCCTCATTTTTCAACCGGGACGTGTCACTTTATGTGGCAATAATGTAGAAATGCTTTTTCTAATCCCATTTATTCCAAGACTTTTTTTTCAGGACACATTGTATTTCTTCATAGGTGGTAAATTTGTGGAAAAATGTTTGTTTATGAAAATTGTGTCACTTTGAAAGCTGCAAATTTTTGTAAATTCTCACCAAACTAGGATTTTCTTTCTGCCCTTATAGCAGATTGCCATGCCACACAAAACAGTTAATAACATTTCTCATATCTACATCAACGTGATTTATATTTTGCTACGATGATAGAAAACTTAGTCTTATTTAGTTTTGAAGTGATTTTGAGGGGACTATATGTCAGAAAACCCCTAAAAAGTGATGCCAATGTAAAAACTGCACATCTCGAATTACATAAAACATTAAGCACAAGAAGGGTTGCCAAAGGAATGAAAAATCGCTTTCAACTAAAATGTTGCTTTAGCCTCAAGCAATCAAATTTTACAAACTGTAATGAGAGAAAACGCATTAAAAAAAAAACAAAACAAAAACACCTTATTAAAAAGGGAACCCGACAGCTGATACATGCACTACAGAGTTTCAGAGAAAAGCATAATTTAATACCTGCTGGGGACTGAGCCGCACAGGAGACTAGTCACATAGGTGGGTTCTCAGCGGCGTCTCCAATCCCACTGCCATTTAATATCAGGTCTCTCCCTATACATGCACACAGGAAATTACCTGATACTAGGACATTGGGCAGGGAGAACGACCTGTCCAGGGACCCACCTGTCCGACTTGTCTCTTGTGCAACTCTGTCCCTGGGGGGTATTGAATTATGTTTGAAATACTGCGGCATGTAATATTTAAAGAAAAACAAATGGCTGAATTCATACAGTCCGGTACTTGCTGCCTGTTGTGCAGCATGTATTATCTGTTAGGTTCCCTTTAAGTGATTTCTCCTGTATGCTCATACTCCATGTGTGGTCTAAATCTATTGTTTGGGCACAAAGAAGGGCTCGGAAATGAAGGAGCAATGTGACTTTTGGAGAACAATTTTAGCTGGAATAGATTGCGGACGCCATGTGACATTTGCAGACCCCCTGAAGAGCCAAAACAGAGGAAATCATCCACAGCTGACACTACTAAGGGAACTAAACTCCTCAAGGAATTCATAAAGGGGTGTATTGACCTTTTTGGACGCTCACGTTCTTCACAATAGTTTATACACCGGGTCATAAAAAAAATATATATATATTTTTCACACAAATGTATTTTTCCCTTTTCACAAGGGTAATGGAGGAAAATGGGCCCCACAATTTGTAAAGCAATTTCATTTAAGTACACTGATATTAGATACAGTATATACCGGTAATCAGAAACTACTATCTGGACACATGGCAGGGCTTGGAAAGGAAGAAACTATTTAGCTTCTGGAGTGTGGCGTTGTCTGGAATAGTTTGCAGGTGTATTTGAGCCCTCAAGGTGCCAGAGAAGCAGAAAACCCCTCCAAAGTGACCCAATTTGGAAACCACGCCCCTTAAAAAAAAAATTCATCTAGCAGTTAGAAATCTTTCCACTAAAATGTTTTATCGCCAAAGGTTTCATTCTCACAAGGGTTACTAAGAAAAAAAAATGAACCAGTTTATAAAGCAATTTCTCATGAGTTACAATGTTTGGAAACCACTGTTTATACACAGGAAAAATAGCTTGAAAAAGGGAAGAATCGCTATTTGGAGTCATTTGGTAGTAATAGTTTGTGGGCACTACTTGCATTTTTTTTTTATTACCAAGACCAGCAATCAGGTGAGTACTGGATCTAATACCCTGCAGTACTTATGCATCGCAGGGTATTTCCTCTGTTAGTCTTAAGGCCCCGTCTCACATAGCGAGATCGCTGCTAAACAGGTGCAAACCAAAGGGAGCTATAGCCATATTGCTATTCAAAATTTCATGTATTTTATGTTGTCATGCTTCAGTATGCTTGAGTGCAGCCTTTTTTTGTATGTTTTACATGGGGGAGCTCCCTTTGGTTTGCACCTAGTTCACATTAGTCTGGATGTGCCAGTCAGGTTTTTTTGTCTATTGAATGTTAGCTTACTGACCGAGCACCCACCAGGTGGGATTTTAATTACACCAGGTCCCTACTTTACCCATAAATGCAGGCATTACTGACAGAGGTGCATATTCACCCAGAAATTCAGATATCAGCCTAATAGAGGTATGTTCACATTAGGTCAGGGACTCACCAGTATTGAGACCACCTTGACGATGGTTGGTGGGCTTTAAAATGTTTGGCCAAATGTTTATACTAAGCGTCTCAAAATTTTCCTTATACTCCAAAGCCATATTGCTATTCTAAATTTCATGTATTCCATGTTGTCATGCTTTAGTATGCTTGAGTGCAGCCTTTTTTTGTATGTTTTACATGGGGTGACTCCCTTTGGTTTGCACCTAGTTCACATTAGTCTGGAAGTGCCAGTCAGGTTTTTTTGTTTTTTTTTGTCTTTATCATCCAGAGACTGACCGAAAAGATATTTCCCCTCACATGGGACTGAACATAGTCTGGCCTTGGACTGGGCATCCCCTGGCCAGCTTTTGAGCCACAAAGCTCTGCGGGCTGTAGTGTATAGATTCGCAGACCTGGCTGCTAACCTGACAGAATCTGCAGCTGCTCCCTGCATCAGTTGAAGATCTGCCAAGATCTTCTCCCTAGGGTTGTCGTTTCTGAGCTGGTCCTCAAGCTGCTGTAGCCACACCATCATAGACCTGGCCGTACAGGTCGCCGCTATTGCTATAGGTCCTCAAAGGCGCAATGTTGATTTTTTTTTTTAACTGACTTCGCTACAGCCACATCAATTTTAGGAGTTTTCTCCCGTATGCCTGCCTCCTCTTCATCAAACGAATATCTCCTCTTTGACAAAGATAGTAGTGGACTCTTCCATTCTCTAATAATGAGCATCTTGATCTTTTCATTTACCGGACAAAAGCACCTTTTCCTCTGCTCCAAGCCGCCGAACAATAATGTCCTGGTCTGTTCTATGCAAATTGCCTCTTCAGAGAAAAAGAGGACTTGTACTCTATAGCGCCACCTATTGGAAGTAGCGATCCTACAAGTCACAATCAACCCTTTAACGAGTCTTGTAATATGACTTAGGATAAAAGCCAAATCAGTATCTCCATTTGAAGACACGGGATTTCGGACTATTGGTCCTCGTCAGTGCAAAGTAGGAGAGATCTGATTTGGTCTGTTCTAGTGATCAGCTATGCCCATAGTAGACCTGATTGCCCTAACCAGCCTGTCCGTGTCCTCTGCTGGAAAATAAGGCCCCACCCAAACCCGTCATGTCATTATCACAGGAGGAGGAACCAGAGAAATTTGAATCCTCCCCTTGTTACTGATCTCTCTAACTCAGATGACTGTAGGCCTTGACTTTTCCTCCTCTCTATGTCCCATCAGGTGCTTTAACCCCTTCACGACCCAGCCTATTTTGACCTTAATGACCTGGCCATTTTTTGCAATTCTGACCAGTATCCCTTTATGAGGTAATAACTCAGGAATGCTTCAACGGAGCCCCGGCGATTCTGAGATTGTTTTTTCGTGACATATGGGGCTTCATGTTAGTGGTAAATTTAGGTCGATAATTTTTGCGGTTTATTTGTGGGGAAAAAAAAAAAAAAAAATCGGAAATTTTGTGAAAATTTAGCAATTCTCAAATTTTCTATTTTAATTCTCTTAAACTAGAGAGCTATGCGACACAAAATAGTTAATAAATAACATTTCCCACATGTCTACTTTACATCAGCACAGTTTTGGAAACAATTTTTTTTTTGTTAGGAAGTTATAAGGGTTAAAAGTTGACCAGCGATTTCTCATTTTTACAACAAAATTTACAAAACCATCTTTTTTTTTTTTTTTTTTCTTTTTAGGGACCACCTCACATTTTAAGTCATTTTCCGGGGTCTATATGGCAGAAAATACCCAAAAGTGACACCATTCTAAAAACTGCACTCCTCAAGCTACTCAAAACTACATTCAAGATTATTAACCCTTCAGGTGCTTCACAGGAACTAAAGCAACGAGGAAGGAAAAAAATGGACATTTTAATTTTTCCAACAAAAATGTTCTTTTAGCATCAATTTTTTCATTTTCACATGGGAAACTGGATAAAATAGATCCTAAAATGTGTTGGGCAATTTCTCCTGAGTACACCGATACCTCATATGTGGTCATAAACCACTGGGCGCACGGCAGGGCCCAGAAGGGAAGGAGCGCCATTTGACTTTTTGAATGGAAAATTAGCTCCAATCGTTAGCGGACACCATGTCACTTATGGAGAGCCCCTGTGTCCCTAAACATTGTAACTCCCCCACAAGTGACCCTATTTTGGAAACTAGACCCTCCAAGGAGCTTATCTAGATGTGTGGTGAGCGCTTTGAACCCCCAAGTGCTTCACAGAAGTTTATAACGCAGAGCCATGAAAATAAAAAATAATTTTTTTTCCCCACAAAAATGATTTTTAGCCCGCAATGTTTTATTTTCACAAGGATAACACGAGAAATTGGACCCCAAAAGTTGTTGTCCAATTTGTCCGGAGTATCCTAGTACCCCAAATGTGGGGGAACCACTGTTTGGCCACATGCCAGGGCTCGAAAGGGAAGTAGGGCTGGTTTGGAATGAAGACTTTGATGGAATGGTCTGCAGGAGTCATGTTGCGTTTGCAGAGACCCTGATGCGCCTAAACAGTAGAAACCCCTCACAAGAGACCCTATTTTGGAAACTAGACCCCCCCCAAGGAGCTTACCTAGATGTGCAGTGAGCACTTTGAACCCCTAAGTGCTTCACAGAATTTTATGACGCAGAGCCGTGAAAATAAAAAATAATTTTTTTCCCACAAAAATGATTTTTTAGCCCCCAATTTTTTATTTTCCCAAGGGAAACAGAGAAAATTAGACCCCCAAAGTTGTTGCTGTTTTTGCTGAGTACGCTGATGCCCCATATGTTGGGGTAAACCACTGTTTGGGCACACGTCGGGGTTCGGAATGGAGGGAGCACCGTTTGACTTTTTGAACGCAAAATTGGCTGGAATCAATGGTGGTGCCATGTCACGTTTGGGGAGCCCCTGATGTGCCTAAACAGTGGAAACCCCTCAATTCTAACTCAAACCCTAACCCCAACACACCCCTAACCCTAATCCCAACCCCAACACACCCCTAACCCTAATTCCAACCCCAACGGAAAAAAAAAATGTATTTATGTTATTATTTTTCCCTATCTAAGGGGGGGTTTAATTACTATTTTTTTTTATTTGATCACTATGATGGGGTCTATCACAGTGACCAAAATGAACCAATAGGAAAAAACTTTCTATCGTTGCCGGCCGGCAGATCTCGGCAGGCGCACTGCGCATGCGCCCGCCATTTTTTTTTTTTAACTGGAAGACGGTGGCGCCCATGTGGGAAGGCCTGGAGAAGGAGGTACACCGGGAGAGACTGGGGGGTTTGGGTCAAGTACAGGTCCTCCTGTACCTGCAGGTCGGGTGACCTTTCAGTGACTCTGGTCACCCGACCCGCAGGAAAGCGATCTGCCATGACGCCACATAAGCGTCATAGGTTGGATTGGCACCGACTTTCATGACGCCTAAAATGCAATAACGGGCGATCAAAGGATCGTATCTGCACCAAAATGGTATGACTAAAAACGTCAGGTAAACACGCAAAAAATAAGCCCTCACCCAACCCGAGATCACGAAAACTGGAGACGCTACGGGTCTCGGAAAAATAAAGGTTTTTTTTCTCTCTACACACGTAGACATGCTCGGTGTCTATGAACTCGTAATGACCTGGCGAATCATAGGGCAAGTCAGTTTTAGCATTTGGTGAACATGGTAACAAAAAAAAAAAAAAAAAAACAGTTGTAGAGTTACACTTTTTTTTGCAATTTCACCACACTTAGAATTTTTTTCCCCGTCTTTGAGTACACAATATGATAAACCAATGGGGTCTTTCAAAAGTACAATTTGCAAAAAATAAGCCCTGACATGGCCATATTGACGGAAAAATAAAAAAGAGTTATGGCTCTGGGAATAAGGGCAGCGAAAATCAGAAACGCAAAAACAAAAAAGGGCTCCGTCATGAAGGGGTTACTACTTGTACAGCCCCTTTCTCAAACCATGCGCTTGGCTGCGATAAAATAATAATAAAAAAAGCCTATATTCCCCTCTCGCGATGGCGCCGTTCCCACGGTGTCAGCACTCGCTCTCCCGCGGTGTTGTGACACATGATGCCGGCACCCAATCAGCGCTGGCATCACTGTCTCCCCCTTCATATCGTATGAATTGAGCATGAAGAGGAAGTCAGGGATCACCTGCAGCCTGGACTTCCTCTTCATGCTCAATTCGTTCGAAGGCGGAGACAGTGATGCCAGCGCTGATTGGGTGCCGGCATCATAAAAATCGCATGGAGCCCCGGGACCGCGAGTGCAGACACCGCTGGAACAGCTCCGGTACAGGAGGCGAGTCAAAGCTTTTTTTATTTTATCGGTCCAAACCTTTAGTCCTAGTCATGGACAACCCCTTTTAACTGGATAATACTGCTGTAACAAGTAGAAATGAGGTTCACATCTATGTTGAAGCCACTGTCACAAATTCCTTAATTTTGACCAAAATAAACAGCACGGCACACTGTCTTATTTTACCCCTTAAAAACCGCCGATACACCTTTTAGCGGTGGTTAAGGGTACCTGGGCCTGTATGACCATGGACGGGATAGTACGTCGCATGCGATGGGACGCGCTTCCGCAAGCGCGGCCGAGTGTCAGCTGATTATCACAGATGACACCCGCACTATGTGCCAGAATCGGTCACGGACCGCTCCCGGCACATTAACCCCTGGCACACCGCGATCAAACATGATCGCGGTGTACCGGGGGCACAGGGAAGCATCGCACAGGGAGGGGGCTGCGTGATCCCGAGACCCTCAGAACAGCGCAATGTGACCGCGCTGTTCTGAGGGCCTCTTTTCCGCAGGACCCCGTATCCAAGATGGCCGCCGGGTCCTGCAGGGAGGCGGCTTCCTCAGTGCCTGCTGAGAGCAGGCGCTGAGGAAGCCTGCAGCACTGCCTGTCACATCGCTGGTCTCACAGATTGCTGTGCACACTGTCACACCAGCGATCTGACCCTATACTGTGATGTCCCACCCTGGGACAAAGTAAAAAAGTTAAAAAAAATAAAAATCACACATGTAAAAAAAATTCCAATTAAAAAAAAAAAAAAAAAAAATTCCCAAAAAATTCATTTCTTCATGTAAATAAAAAAAAAACAAACGATAAAAGTACACATATTTGGTATTGCCGCGTCCATAACGACCCGCCCTATAAAACTGTCCCACTAGTTAACCCCTTTAGTGAACCCCTTAAAAAAAATAAATAAAAAAGCAAAAAACAAACAATGCTTTATCATCATACCGCAGAACAAAAAGTGGAATAACACGCGATCAAAAAGACGGATATAAATACCGTATATACTCGTGTATAAGCCGAGATTTTCAGCCCATTTTTTAGGGCTGAAAGTCCCCCTCTCGGCTTATACGTGGGTCACATACGGGGGTCGGCGGGGAGGGGAAGCGGGGGTGTCGGATCATACTCACCCCTCCGCCGGCGCGGTCTCTTCAGCCCCCCTGCTTCTCCCACGATCTCCAGCTCCTTTCTGCAGCGGTCACATGGTAACGCTCATTAAAGTCATGAATATGCACATATTCATGACTTTAATGAGCGGTGTGACCGCTGTTGGAAGGAAGAGCTGCGGAGACCACTGGGAGAAGAGGAGACGCTGCAGAGACGCACTGACGGAGGGGTGAGTATAGCGATATTTACCTGTCCTCACTCCACCGCTGCGCGCTGCTCCGACCTCCTCGTCCGACTCTGAAGGTTCAGGCAGAGGGCGCGATGACGTCGTTAGTGCGCGCCGCTCCCCCTGCCTGATCATTCACTGCGGAGGACCCGGAAGCGGGAGCAGCGCTGCGGTGGAGCGGTCCGGTGACAGGTAAATATCTCAGGTGCTGGGGTCTTGAGCCAGGGGTGACACCGGCACCTGTCCCCCATAGCGCGCCGGTGTCATCGCCTGCTCAGGACACCGGCACCTGGCCCCCAACGACGAGAGGCGAGCATGTCATTTTTTCGCAGCAGCAGCGCGGCAGCATAAGGGACATACTATGGGGCATAATCTGTGGAGCATATGGGGGCCTAACCTATGGAGCATAATCTGTGGAACATATGGGGGCCTAATCTGTGGAACATATGGGGGCATAATCTGTGGAGCATATGGGGGCCTAATCTGTGGAACATATGGGGGGGCATAATCTGTGGAGCATATGGGGGCCTAATCTGTGAAACATATTGGGCATAATCTGTGCAGCATATGGGGGCATAATCTGTGGAACATATGGGGCCTAATCTGTGGAACATATGGGGGCATAATCTGAGGAGCATATGGGGGCATAATCTGTGGAGCATATGGGGGCCTAATCTGTGGAGCATATGGGGGCCTAATCTGTGGAGCATATTGGGCATAATCTGTGCAGCATATGGGGGCCTAATCTGTGGAGCATATTGGGCATAATCTGTGGATCATACGGGGGCATAATCTGTGAAGTTTATGGGGGCCTAATCTATGGAGCATATGGGGGCATAATCATTTTTCACCCTAGGCTTATACGCGAGTCAATAAGTTTTCCCAGTTTTTTGTGCCAAAATTAGGGGGGGGGGGTCGGCTTATACACGGGTCGGCTTATACATGAGTATATGCGGTAAACATGGTACAGCTGAAAACGTCATCTTGTCCCGCAAAAAAAAAGCCGCTATACAGCGTCATCAGCGAAAAAATAAAAAAGTTATAGCTCACAGAATAAAGCGATGCAAAAATAACTTTTTTATATAAAATTGTTTTTATTGTATAAAAGCACCAAAACAAAAAAAATTATACAAATGTGGTATCGCCGTAATCGTTCTAACCCGAAGAATAAAACTGCTTTATCAATTTTACCACACACGGAACGGTATAAACGCCCTTCCCCCAAAAGAAATTCATGAATTGCTGATTTTTGCTCATTCTAATCTCCCAAAAATTGTAATAAAAAGCGATCAAAAAATGTCACGTGCCCAAAAATGGTACCAATAAAAGCGTCAACTCGTCCCGCACAAAATAAGACCTCATGACTCTGTGGGCCAAAATATGCAAAAATTACAAAAACATTTATACTCCCCTTTCTTCCCTGTGCTCCAGCGCTGTCCCGTTCTGCTGGACTCCGGGGAGGAGAGCGGCGCCGGAGTATGTGCATGCCCATACCGCGCTGTCCAGCGCCGACATATTGCTGGAGACACACTGTAAATGTGTCTTCAGCAAAATGACGCCGGATAGCGCTATGCGCAATTCCGACACGCACTCCTGGTCTCTTGCCCCGGCGAGAAGAGAAGCGCCGCGGCAACGCTCTTCCCGGTCAGGTAAGTATATGACTATGGCGCCGGAGATCGCGGTATGCTCCAGTGTTTATGCGTACCGCGATCTCCGGCGCCATACACACTCCTCATCGCTGGATGCCGTCTTCTGTCTGGAGCCAGACTGCGCAGGCGTGTCGGCTTGCGCAGTCTATAAAGGCTTCTGACAGTGACGCTCCTAGCTTTACATTCTTTATTAACCATGTCTGTGTGATTTTACAGTATAGCGCACGGAATTGTCAGCTTTTCTAAAGGACACCAGTGCGTATTTCTCGCAAGTCACACATGTGGTCCGTGTGTAATCCGTATTTTTCTCGCACCCATTGACTTGCAATGGCGATTCTCGGCCGATATACGGTGCAAATCGCAGCTAGCTGCGATTTCACTCGCACGTATAAAACGGCCAAGGGGAACAAAAAAAAAGAAAAAAAAAAAAATCGGCTGCTGGGAGCTGCCCCATAGATTAACATTGGTCCAAGTGCAATGCGATTTTTTCACGCATTGCACTCGTCTGTATTTCTCGCTAGTGTGACTCCGGCCCCTTAGGGTTACAATTAGGGTTGGAGCTAGAATTGAGGGGTTTCCACTATTTAGGCACATCAGGGGGTCTCCAAACACGATATGGCGTTCAAAAAGTCAAATGGTGCTCCCTCCCTTCTGAGCTCTGCCGTGCGCCCAAACAGTGGTTTACCCCAACATATGGGGTATCAGTGTACTCAGGACAAATTGCACACCAATTTTGGGGTTCTAATTTCTCCTGTTACCCTTGGGAAAATTAAAAATAGCTGGCTAAAAAAATAAAATTGAGGAAAAAAAAAATGATTTTTTTTTTTCACGGCTCTGCGTTTATAAACTGTGAAGCACTTGGGGGTTCAAAGTGCTCACCACACATCTAGATAAGCTCCTTGGGGGGGGGGGGGCGTCTAGTTTCCAAAATGGTGTCACTTGCAGGGGTTTCTACTGTTTAGGCACATCAAGGGCTCTGCAAACACAACATGATGCCCGCAGAACATTCCATCAAAGTTTGCTTTACAAAATGGCGCTCCTTCCCTTCCAAGCTCTCCCATGCGCCCAAACAGTGGTTCCCCCCCACAAATGGGGTATCGGTGTACGCAGGAAAAATTGCACAACAACTTTTGTGGTCCAATTTCTCTTGTTACACTTGGGAAAATAAAAAATAATGGGCTAAAAAATAATGAGGAAAAAAATTATTTTTTATTTTCATGGCTCTACGTTATAAACTTCTGTGAAGCACTTGGAGGTTCAAAGTGTTCGCCACACATCTAGATAAGTTCATTAAGGGGTCTAGTTTCCAAAATGAGGTCACTTGTTGGGAGCTTCCACTGTTTATGCACATCAGGTGCTCTCCAAACGCGACATGGCGTCCAGCCAATTCTGCGTTGAAAAATTTAAACGGCGCTTCTTCCCTTGCGAGCTCTGCCGTGCGCCCAAAAAGTGGTTTACCCCCACATATGGGGTATCAGCGTATTCAGGAGAAATTGCACAACAAATTTTGTGGTTCATTTTCTCTTTTAACACTTGTGAAAATAAAAAAAATTGGTTCTGAAGTAAATTTTTTGCAAAAGAGTTAAATATTAATTTTTTCCTTCAACATTGCTTCAGTTCCTGTCAAGCACGTAAAGGGTTAATAAACTTCTTGAATGTGGTTTTGAGCACCTTGAGGGGTGCAGTTTTTAGAATGGCATCACTTTTGGGTATTTTCTATCATATAGACCCCTCAAAGTGACTTCAAATGTGATGTGGTCCCTAAAAAAAGAAAAAAAAAAAAAATATGGGGTTGTAAAAATGAGAAAACGCTGGTCAACTTTTAACCCTTACAACTTTGTAACTAGAAAAAAAAAATTTCTTTCCAAAATTGTGCTGATGTAAAGTAGACATGTGGGAAATGTTATTTATGAAGAAATTTGTGACATATCTCTCTGATTTAAGGGCATAAAAATTTAAAGTTTGAAAATTGCTAAATTTTCAAAATTTTCGCCATATTCCCGTTTTTTTCATAAATAAACGTAAGTCATAAAAAAAAAAAAAAAAAATTTACCACTAACGTGAAGTACAATATGTCACGAAAAAACAAACTCAGAATCAGCGGGATTCGTTAAAGCGTTCCAGAGTTATAACCTCATAAAGTGACAGTGGTCAGAATTGTAAAAATTGGCCCGGTCATTAAGCTGCAAATTGGCTCTGTCACTAAGGGGTTAATACCAAATTAAATTGAACATGACAGCTGATACATGAGGCCCGTTCCATATGAATCATATCAGGCACTGGTTGTGTGATATCAGCCAAGTATGTTTTTCTTTGAAATGTCACAGAGGTTCAGAGTAAAAACATACCTCAACCCCTTTCCGACATATGATGTGCAGATGCATCATGTCAGCTCCCCATCTTTGATGTATTTTTCCCCCATCAGATGATGGCTATGATATTCAGCTTCCTTGGTGGCTGTTAACCTGGTAAATGCTGCTTTTAGTCCCTGAAAGCAGCATTTACAGCCTATCGGCAAGCTGGGCGCGTCATTCCATGCACCCATTGGCACCCCAGTGACGTGATCTTGGGATGCCGATGGGTTGCCATGACGGTTGTGGGTCTGCTGAAGACCCGGTCATGACAGTTCTCCAGTGAATGCCAGCTTCTGGATGGTGTTCATAGGAGACCATGATTTTAGCTATAGACAGCAGTATTGTGGCACTGCGGTAAATAACACAATCGATCGGATGATCGCAGGTTCAAGTCCCCTAAGAGCGCGTCCGTGTGTTTTCATATCACCCTTTCGCGTCATTTAACAAAAAAAAAAAAAAAAAAAAAGATATATAGAATTTTTCTTTAACAGCATAAAAGGGTGATTTGAATATAATATATATATATATAATATATATATATATATATATATATAATATACACATACATACATACATACACACACACACATACACGAGATATTGTATCATCAGCAAAAGTAAGATCAACATATAAAATTAATCAACCTAATGGGTAAACTACATAATGAGAATCAAAACATCATATGTAGTGATGAGCGAACGTACTCGGATAAAGTGTTATCTGAGCGTGCTCGTGTGCTAACCGAGTGTCTTTGGCGAGCTCCAAAAAAAAAAAAAATAATAATGTTCGAGATCTTGGTTTGAATATCCAGCGGCTGGTCGACAAGCACAACACATGCAGAGATTCCCTGTTAGGCAATCCCTGCATGTGTTGTCGAACAGCCGTGAGACATGCAGAGCGGGGACTCGAACATATTATTCGAGCACTCTGAAGGCACTCGGTTAGCATATAACACCTTATTTGAGCATGTTAGCTCACCACTATTCTGATCCACCCCAAAATGGTATCAATACAAACCTTCAGCTCAAGGAGCAAAAAATCCTCACCCAATCGATCAAAAATTTAAACCGTTATGGATCTTGGAAAATAAGATCAAGATTTTTTTCTACACATACCGTATATACTCGTGTATAAGCCGAGATTTTCAGCACCTTTTTTCGTGCTGAAAATGCCCCCTCGGCTTATACACGAGTCATAGGGCAGAAACCAGCGGGGGAGGGGATGCTGCGGCAGGAGTCGGTGGCTGGGACATCATACTCACCCCTCCCCGTGCCATCGCTGAGCGTCCCTGCAATCCTGCGTTCTCCCCGTCTTCCTGAAGCTCTCCAGCACTGAGCGGTGATGTAATACCCGCTCATTAAGGTCATGTAATATGGATGCGACGCCACTCCCATAGGCGTGGCCTCCATATTCATGGCCTTAATGAGCGGTATTACATCACCGCTCAGTGCTAAAGAGCTTCAGGAAGACGGGGAGAACGCAGGATTGTAGGGACGCTCAGCGATGGCACGGGGAGGGGTGAGTATGATGGAGGAGAGGACAAGGAGCACGGAACAGGACGGGGGGGGGGAGAACGGGGGAAGATGGAGCAGGACGGGGGAAGCATGGAGGAGGACGGGGGAGAACGGAGGACGGGGAAGCATGGAGCAGGACGGTGGGGGGGGGGGGGAGATCGGTGGACGGGGAAGCGTGGAGGAGGACAGGGAAGCATGGAGCAGGACAGGGGAGGATGGAGGGCACAGAGGAGCACTGAGCAGGAAGGGGGGCACAGGAGGACGGAGAAGGAATGGGGGAGCACAGCGGAGGACGGAGCAGGAGGGGGGAGTGCAGAGGAGAATGGGGGAGCACAGAGCTGGATGGGGGAGCAAGGAGCAGGACGGGGGCAGCACAGAGCAGGAGGGCAGTTTATACACCCGGCTTATACACGAGTCAATAATTTTTCCCAGTTTTTTGTGGCAAAATTAGGGGGGTCGGCTTATACACGAGTATATACGGTACATTACCGAATTTTTGATTCACCACTTAGATAGCAAACATGCAGGTTTTTTTTTTTCGGAGCACTCGTACTGATCTGGAGAATCATATTGCAAGGTCAGTTTTACCGTACTTTGAACGTGGTAAATGGGAAAAAAAAAAAACAATTGTAAACCTTTAGAGTGATGGGAAAAAAAGCAGTGATGGGGAAAAAGCAATGATGGGAGTGATGGGGAAAAAGCAATGATGGGAGCGATGGGCAAAGCAATGATGGGAGCGATGGGCAAAGCAATGATGGGAGTGATGGGGAAAAAGCAATGATGGGAGTGATGGGGAAAAAGCAATGATGGGAGTGATGGGGAAAAAGCAATGATGGGAGTGACGGGGAAAAAGCAATGATGGGAGTGACGGGGGAAAAAGCAATGATGGGAGTGACGGGGGAAAAAGCAATGATGGGAGTGACGGGGGAAAAAGCAATGATGGGAGTGACGGGGGAAAAAGCAATGATGGGAGTGACGGGGGAAAAAGCAATGATGGGAGTGACGGGGGAAAAAGCAATGATGGGAGTGACGGGGGAAAAAGCAATGATGGGAGTGACGGGGGAAAAAGCAATGATGGGAGTGACGGGGGAAAAAGCAATGATGGGAGTGACGGGGGAAAAAGCAATGATGGGAGTGACGGGGGAAAAAGCAATGATGGGAGTGACGGGGGAAAAAGCAATGATGGGAGTGACGGGGGAAAAAGCAATGATGGGGAAAAAGTAGTGATGGGGAAAAAGCAGTGATGGGGAAAAGCATTGATGGGAGTGATGGGGAAAAAGCAATGATGGGGAAAAGCATTGATGGGAGTGATGGGGAAAAAGCATTGATGGGAGTGATGGGGAAAAAGCAATGATGGGGAAAAGCATTGATGGGAGTGATGGGGAAAAGCAATGATGGGGAAAAAGCAATGATGGGGAAAAAGCAATGATGGGGAAAAAGCAATGATGGGGAAAAAGCAATGATGGGGAAAAAGCAATGATGGGAGTGATGGGGAAAAGCAATGATGGGGAAAAGCATTGATGGGAGTGATGGGGAAAAAGCAATGATGGGGAAAAGCATTGATGGGAGTGATGGGGAAAAGCAATGATGGGGAAAAGCATTGATGGGAGTGATGGGGAAAAAGCAATGATGGGGAAAAGCATTGATGGGAGTGATGGGGAAAAAGCAATGATGGGGAAAAGCATTGATGGGAGTGATGGGAGGAAAAGCAATGATGGGGAAAAAGCATTGATGGGAGTGATGGGGGAAAAGCAATGATGGGAGTGATGGGGAAAAAGCAATGGGGGAGAATGAGCGCTGGGGGAGAATGACTTCTTGCTGTTAACCAGTTACTGTTTTCTTGTCCACCACACTGCAGTGTCAAAAGAGGAAGCCAGCAAGACAGGCCGCAACATTGCATCTGAGAGCTCTTGACCTCGAAACAGAAAATCCTCAGATCCTGGTATTGTAACCTAATATTAAGAATATTTATTCATTGATATTGCGCTATTAACTCCACAGAACTTTACATACATCATCAACACTGTCATCAACACTGTCCCCATTAGGACATTTGATAACATTGGAATGTTTTTGTGAGAGCTATTCTTGTGGAAAACCTGATGCGGCCCAGCCTCACCCAGATTCTACCTCAAGCGGCCCCCGGGTAAATTGAGTTTGAGACCCCTGCCTTAACCCAAGGGTGGTTTGCACGTTAATGACGGGGCCAATTTTTACAATTCTGACCACTGTCTCTTTATGAGGTTTTAACTCTGGAACGCTTCCATGGATCCTGGTGATTCTGACATTGTTTTCTCGTGACATGTTGTACTTCATGTTAGTGGTAAAAATTTCTTTGATATAACTTGCATTTATTTGTAATAAAAAAAACAAAACGGAAATTTGGCAAAAATTTCGCAATTTTTCAACTTTGAATTTTCATGCCAATCACAAAGATATGGCACACAAAATACTTACCGTATATAC
>JARQOD010000001.1:721369680-721382480 GCA_033576555.1 Oophaga sylvatica
CCCAATATGTGGGGGGGGGAAACTATTTGGGCACACGGCAGGGCTTGGAAAGGAAGTAGTAACGTCAGAAGGGAAGGAGCATCGTTTGACTTTTTCAACGCAGAATTGGCTGGAATTGAGATCAGACGTCATGTCACATTTGGAGAGCCCCTGATGTGCCTAAACAGCGGAAAACCTCCAATTCTAACTCCAACCCTAACCCCAACACACCCCTAACCCTAGTCCCAACCCTAACCACAAACCTAACCCTAACACACCCCTACCCCTAATCCCAACCATAACCCTAATACTAACTTTAGCGCCAACCCTAACCCTAACTTTAGCCGCAGCCCTAACCCTAATGGGAAAATGGAAATAAATACATTTTTTTAATTTTATTATTTTTCCCTAACTAAGGGGGTGATAAAGGGGGGTTTGATTTACTATTTATAGCGGGTTTTTATGATTGGCAGCTGTCACGCTAAAAGACGCTTTTTATTGCAAAAAATAGTTTTTTGCATCGCCACATTTTGAGAGCTATAATTTTTGCATATTTTGGCCCACAGAGTCATGCGAGGTCTCATTTTTTTGCGGGACGAGGTGACGTTTTTATTGGTACCATTTTTGAGCACGTGACATTTTTTGATCGCTTTTTATTTCGATTTTTGGGAGGTTAGAATGAACAAAAATCAGCAATTCATGAATTTCTTTTGGGGGAGGCGTTTATACCATTCCACGTGTGGTAAAATTGATAAAGCAGTTTTATTATTCGGGTCAGTACGATTACGGAGATACCTCATTTATATCATTTTTTTATGTTTTGGCGCTTTTATAGAATAAAAACAATTTTATATAAAAAAATCATTATTTTTGCATCGCTTTATTCTGCGAGCTATAACTTTTTTATTTTTTCGCTGATAATGCTGTATGACGGCTCGTTTTTTGCGGGACAAGATGACGTTTTCAGGGGTACCATGTTTATTTATATCGGTCTTTTTGATCGCGTGTTATTCCACTTTTTGTTCAGCGGTATGATGATAAAGCACTGATTTTTTTGCTTTGTTTTTATTTTATTTTTTTTAAGGGGTTCACAAAAGGGGTTAACTAGTGGGACAGTTTTATAGGGGGGGGGTCGTTACGGACGCGGCGATACCAAATATGTGTACTTTTATTGTTTTATTTTTTTTATTTACAGGAAGAAATGAATTTATTGGGGAATATTTTTTTTTTTTTTTTATTTATTTTGGAATTTTTTTTTTTACACATTTATTTTTATTTTTTTACTTTTTTACATTGTCCCAGGGTGGGACATCACTGTAAAATGTCAGATCGCTGGTCTCACAGTGTGCACAGCACTCTGTGAGACCAGCGATCTCACAGGCAGCGCTGCAGGCTTCTTAGTGCCTGCTCTCGGCAGGCACTGAGGAAGCCGCCTCCCTCCAGGACCCCGGCGCCATCTTGGATCCGGGTCCTGGGAGGGAGGAAGCCCTCAGAACAGCGCAATCACATCGCGCTGTTCTGAGGGTCTCAGGGGTCGCGCTTGGAGCCCCCTCCCTGCGCGATGCTCCCCTCTGCCCCCAGTACACCGCGATCATGTTTGATCACGGTGTGCAAGGGGTTAATGTGCCGGGAGCGGTCCGTGACCGCTCCTGGCACACAGTCCCGGGCGTCAGCTGTGATAATCAGCTGACACCCGGCGGCGATTAGCTGCGCTCCCCCCGGGAGCGCAGCTAATCGCTATGACGTACTATCCCGTCCATGGTCAGATTGTCACGGGTTTTATGGACGGGATAGCACGTCAGATGTCAGAGAGGGTTAATACACAACAAATATTAGAAAATGAACAACCTTTCCTATACAACAATTATACAACAATGATACTAGAACTACCCCAGACAATAACCCAGGACAGGGCAGAATACCCACAACAGATTGTCTAGGGATACCACCAGCATTAATACATGACTGGTCCAGCACTTTCCATGCCCTTCATTTGTTACCGCGTTCAGGCGAGATTCCACACCACATGGGCTGCATTACTACAAATATTCTGTATGTAACAAGAGGTACCTCCAAAACATATTAATTAAATGAATAGGAGTGGAAATCCACTGTTAAATTAAATTAAATAGCAACATAGCTGCGACTCATCTTAACGTATGAAAAACTGAGGACCAAGAGTCAAAATGCTAAATAAAAAACTAATTTTATTGAAACAGTTTATAAGAATCTCAAACAAGAAAAAAGAAATTTAAACATAATCCAACCGTGTGGAGACGTAACTGGGAGCAGATTTAATACATGAATAGAGAATAGTATGCGGTCATAGTAGAAAACCAAAATACCAAACTGAAAAAACGAAGGTGTCCTGTTGACACCTGCACCACATGAATACTGACAAGAGCTGAGCCGTAAGTATGTGAGTCAATATTTCTCAGGGCCGAACAATGAGTAGTACAAAGTCACAATTGTATACGTAGTGATACACAGCGCTGAGCTGGGCCCAAGTGCTATTGAAGCAAGTTTGGTATTTTGGTTTTCTACTATGACCGCATACTATTCTCTATTCATGTATTAAATCTGCTCCCAGTTACGTCTCCACACGGTTGGATTATGTTTAAATTTCTTTTTTCTTGTTTGAGATTCTTATAAACTGTTTCAATAAAATTAGTTTTTTATTTAGCATTTTGACTCTTGGTCCTCAGTTTTTCAAATATTCTGTATGTAAAGCGAGAAAAGGGTCACACCATGCTCCGCCATACAGCTGAGGCTACACATATACAAAATATGTACAAGTATCTCCCGTACTTTACCTGCTGGGGCACAGTGGTCAATGTGACCGGGGGTTTAATGCCCGTGTCACTGGCTGCTGACGTCCGCACTGGCTGAAGTAATAACTGTCGCACAGGTCTCATTCCCGGTTGTCCTCCGACAGCTGGATTTGGAACTTTGGCCAACACAGTATTCCCAGATACAATTGACACCCCAGGTCTCAGAGGGGTCCCCGTAAGCACTTTAGCAAATGTCACCTTGCCTCCATTAGCTGCCTGGCCTGGTGCCAGAGCCTGGATCTGTGTCACGGGAGAACCGCTCATTGTCATTCCTGGTGGGGCTTTCAGAATCATGATTTTAGGAACTGATGGTCCACTTGTGGTAGTTCCCATGAAGGGATTGCCTTGGTTTATAGTTTGTGTTATAGTAACTGGCTGGGATTGAAGCACTGGGGCAACAGTGACAGGAACATCCTGCAGGATCTGTGGCTCTAGTTGCTGCTCGCCTCCATCTGGAATTGCTTGTGCTCCACCTCTGATAGTCGTGAGCGGTTCTAGAGGCTCGAGAACAGTGCCCAAGCCGAGGGCTTCATCCATGGTGTCAGGTCCATCACGGGCAAATGAATCACTGGTTAAAGAATCCAGACCAAATAGATTTGGGTCATCAAAAAGGTCCATAATAGGGTCTGCCATCTTGGACTTCTTTTCAAGGCAAGTTTTGTGGGAAGGCAAGTAGCCTTCCCCAAGAATTCAGAGCAGGCGAAAGTGGACTTCAGGTCACAGGATCATGTTAAGTGAAAGAAGCCAGGATGATGGTCTATGGAGAGAACGGAAAACAAATGTAATTAGCGTCTCATGTCATATTACGACCAATTGTCTTCTGCTCCACCCCAACAGACCCCAACCAATTCATATGTCCTCAAAGAAGACTATGAGCCAAGTTTGCCCTTAAGCCGGGGTCTCACATAGCGATACACCAGCGATCCCAACAACGATCAGGATCGCTGGTGTGTCGCTACATGATCGCTGCTGAGCTGCCAAACAGGCAGCTCAGGCAGCGATCAGCACAGCGACACTGCGGGTAACATCGCTTAGTTACCCGCAGTGTACGTTGGATACCAGCGCCCTGATGCAGGGAGCTGGTAACCAAGGTACACGTCGGGTTTCCAGGTGCTGCGCGGTGCCTGGAAACCCGCTGTGTACCTTGGTTACCAGCGAATCGCTGGTCTCCCGCCTGTCACACGCAGCGATGCGTGCCTGTCAGCGGGAGACCAACGATCAAAAAAATGTCCAGGACATTCAGCGACGATCAGCGATACCCGGCAGGGGGGCTGATCGTCGCTGAATGTCACACACAGCGATATCGCTGGGGAGATCGCTGTTGCGTCACAAAACTAGTGACTCAGCACCGATCTCGCTAGCGATATCGCTGTGTGAGACTGGGGCTTTACACCCCTTAACCTCTGGGCGCCACATATCCCCAAGGTAACAAAATGGGAAAGAGAAAAATCATTATGATGAACTTTATGATAGCGGACAATAACTTTTTAGCACAGTATAAAGGGGTATCAGGCTATCGGCAAACTGCACGGAGCAATTCCTAAGTAACACACTGATAGTAGTGGCTAAACTTCATGTTCACAGAGCCCAAAAGGAAGCGGTGAACACAAGTCACGTTTGGGCTTAGTTTCTACTCACACCGTCGTCTTTATCAGACGGCCACAAACGTCCCTTTATTACAGCAGAAACACTTCAAGACGCGCTCCTATTCTCTGTAGTTTTGTAAACCTGAAGCATCTTTTTTTTTAGTGATTTTTGGACATTTCCTTCATTTCGCTACGTTCTTTCAGAGTTTCAGGGAGTCTTTAGGCGTTTGTTTGTTTTTTAATTCTGTTAAGCAATGAGAAAATACGCCAGAGGTTTTTTTAAAGTGAAAATGCTGAGAAAAATAAAATTAACTTGAATTGTAAGTATGGAGCGTTTTCCGAGCGGAAAACGCCTGAAGAACGGTCAGGTCACCATGTAAGGTGGTTAGAAGCTGAGAAACCGGACCATCCGCGCACAAGCAGGCGGTATTACATAAAAACTAACATGAGCATGCTCTTCAGCGTTTTCCGCCTAAAACCACCATGTGCACATAGCCTTATAGCAAACTCTGAGCGGTGGGCGCTAACAAGGCAACAGCAGCCTTTCACTCTCCAGCACTGGAGAAACTACAACTCCCAGCATGCCCTAGGGAGTAGTAGTTTCACAACACCTGGAATGCCACAGGTCTGCATGGAAACACACGCTCTCCTCCACTACAGCAAACAGAGATCCTGAGAGCCAAGATTCCAGGAAGAAGGGGAAGAACAAAGTATCAGTAAGGCCCGGTCCATGAGGGGAGCCCCACTCACTGACAGTCCGTACATCTCCTCACCTCCTCAGCAGCCCCGGCACCGCACACAGCTCGCCATGAGCACGTCTCCTCAGGAGTGCGGGAAGCCCTGCAGCCCGGGCCGGCGCACACGCACTTGCATGCCCTGTGGTCACTCAGCGGACAGTGCCGCACATGTAGTGTCCGGGTTACACACATGCTACTGCTGCACACACCGCTCTCTCCTCCCAACACATACACACAGCGCAACCTAACCCGCGCCACACCCCGCCCCGCACAGCAGCAGCGCGCAGCCATTGGCCAACTGCCCCGTCAATCAGACCAACAGCACTGTACTGGGTTAGGTTGAGATGTTCGCCCCGCCCATCACACTCAGGCCTAGCCGTATCCAAGGAAAAAGCGCAACCAGTCTCGATTTCATTGAGAGGAGCGCCAGCGAATGAATGAAAGCGTCACCCTGGCTGTTCACACACAGCGGCTACCGCACCGCCCCGGCAGGCCGCGTCTGTGTGCGCCACAAGCACCGTCCGTGCACACAGGAGCGTGGTTACTCCGCGACCACCGGCCAGAAAAACCGCCAGCTGTGCACAAGGACCGGGACTGAGGCGTCAACAGACCCCGCTCCTCATGTCATGTAGTGGTGGGTCCGGTCCTGGATGTGCCATGTGTGATCTGTGCCACACTGGGTACATACTACATGCCATACAGTGTACGGATAAGACACATGCCAGGGCTCCTCATGTCCTGTAGTGGTGGGTCCGGTCCTGGATGTGCCATGTGTGATCTGTGCCACACTGGGTACATACTACAGGCCATACAGTGTACGGATAAGGCACATGCCAGGGCTCCTCATGTCCTGTAGTGGTGGGTCCGGTCCTGGATGTGCCATGTGTGATCTGTGCCACACTGGGTACATACTACATGCCATACAGTGTACGGATAAGACACATGCCAGGGCTCCTCATGTCCTGTAGTGGTGGGTCCGGTCCTGGATGTGCCAATGTGTGATCTGTGCCACACTGGGTACATACTACATGCCATACAGTGTACGGATAAGGCACATGCCAGGGCTCCTCATGTCCTGTAGTGGTGGGTCCGGTCCTGGATGTGCCATGTGTGATCTGTGCCACACTGGGTACATACTACATGCCATACAGTGTACGGATAAGGCACATGCCGGGCTCCTCATGTCCTGTAGTGGTGGGTCCGTCCTGGATGTGCCATGTGTGATCTGTGCCACACTGGGTACATACTACATGCCATACAGTGTACGGATAAGGCACATGCCAGGGCTCCTCATGTCCTGTGTGGTGGGTCCTGTCCTGGATGTGCCATGTGTGATCTGTGCCACACTGGGTACATACTACAGGCCATACAGTGTGACGGATAAGGCACATGCCAGGGCTCCTCATGTCCTGTAGTGGTGGGTCCGGTCCTGGATGTGCCATGTGTGATCTGTGCCACACTGGGTACATACTACAGGCCATACAGTGTCGGATAAGGCACATGCCAGGGCTCCTCATGTCCTGTAGTGGTGGGTCCGGTCTGGATGTGCCATGTGTGATCTGTGCCACACTGGGTACATACTACATGCCATACAGTGTACGGATAAGGCACATGCCAGGGCTCCTCATGTCCTGTAGTGGTGGGTCCTGTCCTGGATGTGCCATGTGTGATCTGTGCCACACTGGGTACATACTACATGCCATACAGTGTCGGATAAGGCACATGCCAGGGCTCCTCATGTCCTGTAGTGGTGGGTCCTGTCCTGGATGTGCCATGTGTGATCTGTGCCACACTGGGTACATACTACATGCCATACAGTGTCGGATAAGGCACATGCCAGGGCTCCTCATGTCCTGTAGTGGTGGGTCCGGTCCTGGATGTGCCATGTGTGATCTGTGCCACACTGGGTACATACTACAGCCATACAGTGTACGGATAAGGCACATGCCAGGGCTCCTCATGTCCTGTAGTGGTGGTCCTGTCCTGGATGTGCCATGTGTGATCTGTGCCACACTGGGTACATACTACATGCCATACAGTGTACGGATAAGGCACATGCCAGGGCTCCTCATGTCCTGTAGTGGTGGGTCTGTCCTGGAAAGTGCCATGTGTGATCTGTGCCACACTGGGTACATACTACATGCCATACAGTGTACGGATAAGGCACATGCCAGGGCTCCTCATGTCCTGTAGTGGTGGGTCCTGTCCTGGATGTGCCATGTGTGATCTGTGCCACACTGGGTACATACTACATGCCATACAGTGTACGGATAAGGCACATGCCAGGGCTCCTCATGTCCTGTAGTGGTGGGTCCTGTCCTGGATGTGCCATGTGTGATCTGTGCCACACTGGGTACATACTACATGCCATACAGTGTACGGATAAGCACATGCCAGGGCTCCTCATGTCCTGTAGTGGTGGGTCCTGTCCTGAATGTGCCATGTGTGATCTGTGCCACACTGGGTACATACTACATGCCATACAGTTTAGATAAGGCACATGCCAGGGCTCTCATGTCCTGTAGTGGTGGGTCCTGTCCTGGATGTGCCATGTGTGATCTGTGCCACACTGGGTACATACTACATGCCATACAGTGTACGGATAAGGCACATGCCAGGGTCTCGATTCATTGAGGGGCTGCCTGCGCAATGATGATCGGCCACCTGGGTTCACTACACAGCGCATACGTGACCGCGAGCAGCAGCGCAGTGGCGCCTCATGTCCCGTCGTGCCCCTGAGGCCTGTGGTCTTCGCACACCGGCCAAAACACGCCAGCAGTTTGAAGACGATGAGGCGTCACAGGCTCTCATGTCTGTAGTGGTGGGTCCTGTCCTGGATGTGCCATGTGTGATCTGTGCCACACTGGGTACATACTACATGCCATACAGTGTACGGATAAGCACATGCCAGGGCTCCTCATGTCCTGTAGTGGTGGGTCCGTCCTGGATGTGCCATGTGTGATCTGTGCCACACTGGGTACATACTACAGCCATACAGTGTACGGATAAGGCACATGCCAGGGCTCCTCATGTCCTGTAGTGGTGGGTCCGGTCCTGGATGTGCCATGTGTGATCTGTGCCACACTGGGTACATACTACATGCCATACAGTGTACGGATAAGGCACATGCCAGGGCTCCTCATGTCCTGTAGTGGTGGGTCCGGTCCTGGATGTGCCATGTGTGATCTGTGCCACACTGGGTACATACTACATGCCATACAGTGTACGGATAAGGCACATGCCAGGGCTCCTCATGTCCTGTAGTGGTGGGTCCGGTCCTGGATGTGCCATGTGTGATCTGTGCCACACTGGGTACATACTACATGCCATACAGTGTACGGATAAGGCACATGCCAGGGCTCCTCATGTCCTGTAGTGGTGGGTCCGGTCCTGGATGTGCCATGTGTGATCTGTGCCACACTGGGTACATACTACATGCCATACAGTGTACGGATAAGGCACATGCCAGGGCTCCTCATGTCTGTAGTGGTGGGTCCTGTCCTGGATGTGCCATGTGTGATCTGTGCCACACTGGGTACATACTACATGCCATACAGTGTACGGATAAGGCACATGCCAGGGCTCCTCATGTCCTGTAGTGGTGGGTCCGGTCCTGGATGTGCCATGTGTGATCTGTGCCACACTGGGTACATACTACAGCCATACAGTGTACGGATAAGGCACATGCCAGGGCTCCTCATGTCCTGTAGTGGTGGGTCCGGTCCTGGATGTGCCATGTGTGATCTGTGCCACACTGGGTACATACTACATGCCATACAGTGTACGGATAAGCACATGCCAGGGCTCCTCATGTCCTGTAGTGGTGGGTCCGTCCTGGATGTGCCATGTGTGATCTGTGCCACACTGGGTACATACTACATGCCATACAGTGTACGGATAAGGCACATGCCAGGGCTCCTCATGTCCTGTAGTGGTGGGTCCGGTCCTGGATGTGCCATGTGTGATCTGTGCCACACTGGGTACATACTACATGCCATACAGTGTACGGATAAGACACATGCCAGGGCTCCTCATGTCCTGTAGTGGTGGGTCCGGTCCTGGATGTGCCATGTGTGATCTGTGCCACACTGGGTACATACTACATGCCATACAGTGTACGGATAAGGCACATGCCAGGGCTCCTCATGTCGTGTGGTGGTGGGTCCTGTCCTGGATGTGCCATGTGTGATCTGTGCCACACTGGGTACATACTACAGGCCATACAGTGTACGGATAAGGCACATGCCAGGGCTCCTCATGTCCTGTAGTGGTGGGTCCATGTCCTGGATGTGCCATGTGTGATCTGTGCCACACTGGGTACATACTACATGCCATACAGTGTACGATAAGGCACATGCCAGGGCTCTCATGTCCTGTAGTGGTGGGTCTGTCCTGGATGTGCCATGTGTGATCTGTGCCACACTGGGTACATACTACATGCCATACAGTGTACGGATAAGGCACATGCCAGGGCTCCTCATGTCCTGTAGTGGTGGGTCCGTCCTGGATGTGCCATGTGTGATCTGTGCCACACTGGGTACATACTACATGCCATACAGTGTACGGATAAGGCACATGCCAGGGCTCCTCATGTCCTGTAGTGGTGGGTCCGTCCTGGATGTGCCATGTGTGATCTGTGCCACACTGGGTACAACTACATGCCATACAGTGTACGGATAAGGCACATGCCAGGGCTCCTCATGTCCTGTAGTGGTGGGTAGTCCTGGATGTGCCATGTGTGATCTGTGCCACACTGGGTACATACTACATGCCATACAGTGTACGGATAAGGCACATGCCAGGGCTCCTCATGTCCTGTAGTGGTGGGTCCTGTCCTGGATGTGCCATGTGTGATCTGTGCCACACTGGGTACATACTACATGCCATACAGTGTACGGATAAGGCACATGCCAGGGCTCCTCATGTCCTGTAGTGGTGGGTCCTGTCCTGGATGTGCCATGTGTGATCTGTGCCACACTGGGTACATACTACATGCCATACAGTGTACGGATAAGGCACATGCCAGGGCTCCTCATGTCCTGTAGTGGTGGGTCATGTCCTGGATGTGCCATGTGTGATCTGTGCCACACTGGGTACATACTACATGCCATACAGTGTACGGATAAGGCACATGCCAGGGCTCATGTCCTGTAGTGGTGGGTCCGTCCTGGATGTGCCATGTGTGATCTGTGCCACACTGGGTACATACTACATGCCATACAGTGTACGGATAAGGCACATGCCAGGGCTCCTCATGTCCTGTAGTGGTGGGTCTGTCTGGATGTGCCATGTGTGATCTGTGCCACACTGGGTACATACTACATGCCATACAGTGTACGGATAAGGCACATGCCAGGGCTCCTCATGTCCTGTAGTGGTGGGTCCTGTCCTGGATGTGCCATGTGTGATCTGTGCCACACTGGGTACATACTACATGCCATACAGTGTACGGATAAGGCACATGCCAGGGCTCCTCATGTCCTGTAGTGGTGGGTCCTGTCCTGATGTGCCATGTGTGATCTGTGCCACACTGGGTACATACTACAGGCCATACAGTGTACGGATAAGGCACATGCCAGGGCTCCCATGTCCTGTAGTGGTGGGTCCTGTCCTGAATGTGCCATGTGTGATCTGTGCCACACTGGGTACATACTACATGCCATACAGTGTACGGATAAGGCACATGCCAGGGCTCCTCATGTCCTGTAGTGGTGGGTCCTGTCCTGAAAGTGCCATGTGTGATCTGTGCCACACTGGGTACATACTACATGCCATACAGTGTACGGATAAGGCACATGCCAGGGCTCCTCATGTCCTGTAGTGGTGGTGGTCCTGTCCTGGATGTGCCATGTGTGATCTGTGCCACACTGGGTACATACTACATGCCATACAGTGTACGGATAAGGCACATGCCAGGGCTCCTCATGTCCGTATGGTGGGTCTCCGGATGTGCCATGTGTGATCTGTGCCACACTGGGTACATACTACATGCCATACAGTGTACGGATAAGGCACATGCCAGGGCTCCTCATGTCCTGTAGTGGTGGGTCCTGTCCTGGATGTGCCATGTGTGATCTGTGCCACACTGGGTACATACTACAGCCATACAGTGTACGGATAAGGCACATGCCAGGGCTCCTCATGTCCTGTAGTGGTGGGTCCTGTCCTGGATGTGCCATGTGTGATCTGTGCCACACTGGGTACATACTACATGCCATACAGTGTACGGATAAGGCACATGCCAGGGCTCCTCATGTCTGTAGTGGTGGGTCCTGTCCTGATGTGCCATGTGTGATCTGTGCCACACTGGGTACATACTACATGCCATACAGTGTACGGATAAGGCACATGCCAGGGCTCCTCATGTCCTGTAGTGGTGGGTCCTGTCCTGGATGTGCCATGTGTGACTGTGCCACACTGGGTACATACTACATGCCATACAGTGTACGGATAAGGCACATGCCAGGGCTCCTCATGTCCGTGTGGTGGGTCCGTGTCCTGGATGTGCCATGTGTGATCTGTGCCACACTGGTACATACTACATGCCATACAGTGTACGGATAAGGCACATGCCAGGGCTCCTCATGTCCTGTAGTGGTGGGTCCTGTCCTGAATGTGCCATGTGTGATCTGTGCCACACTGGGTAATACTACATGCCATACAGTGTACGGATAAGGCACATGCCAGGGCTCTCATGTCCTGTAGTGGTGGGTCCTGTCCTGGATGTGCCATGTGTGATCTGTGCCACACTGGGTACATACTACAGCCATACAGTGTACGGATAAGGCACATGCCAGGGCTCCTCATGTCCTGTAGTGGTGGGATTACAGCATGGAACAGAACGACCGACAGGTGTGATATATTGTTTTTTATTTTAGTATTATTACAGGAGAATGAGGGCTTCGGTGGAATAGGCGTTAGGTGAGTATAACTGTTTATTTTTTTAAAAAATTGTTAAATTGTGCTTAGTCTTATTTCTAATAAAGGACTTTATTCTGTATGTGTCTTTATTTACCATACAACTATATGACTAGTAATGGATAGGTGTCTTATAGATGCCTCTCCATTACTAATCCGTGGGCTTGATGTCACCTGACAATACAAAGGTGACATCAACCCCACAAATATGAACCCCACTTGCCACCGCTACAGGGCAAGTGGGAAGAGCAATATCCATGGCCCCTTACCAGCCTGAGAATACCAGTCCCCAGCTGTCTGCTTTAGCAAGGCTCGTTGTCAAAAATGGGGGGGTGCCTTTTTTTAGTTTTTTTTTTAAATTATTAAAACAGCGTGGGGACCCCTATATTCTTGATAACCAGCCTTGCTAACGCTGACAGCTGAGGGTTGCAGCTGTGAGTTTTGCCTGGCTGGATATCAAAAATACAGGGCAACCCAGGCAGGTGTTTTAATTATTTATTTACAGAGCAGGAGCGGCTGATGAATACACCCATCATCCGCTCCTGCTCTCACTGTTATTAGTGGCAGCAGGTGTCGGATGATGGGAGCTGTAGTCCCATTAGCTGACACTAGTGACCTGAGGTAAACTAGCGTGGGAAAAACGGCTCTCTGACCAGCGGGGATCATTTCACCGCTGATCAGAAGCGCTACACCGGTGTTTCCCACGCTGTCATACCCAAGCTCCCACAGTAACAAACAGGGTTAGTGTC
>JARQOD010000001.1:721383493-721404928 GCA_033576555.1 Oophaga sylvatica
ACAGACACGGGGCTCCACACTGCCGGCCCTATATAAAGGAGGACAGCAGAGACATGGGGGCTTCACACTGATTGCCCTATATACAGGATGACAGCGGAGATGGGGAGGCCTCGCACTGTCGGCCCTATATACAGTCATGGCCAAAAGTTTTGAGAATGACACAAATATTATATTTTCACATGATCTGCTGCCCTCTGGTTTTTATGTGTGTTTGACAGATGTTTTTATCACAGACAGAAATATAATTGCAAACATATGAGTAACAAAAGCTTATATTGACAGTTAGAATGAGTTAATGCAGCAAGTCAATATTTGCAGTGTTGACCCTTCTTCTTCAGGACCTCTGAAATTCTCCCTGGCATGCTCTCAATCAACTTCTGGACCAAATCCTGACTGATAGCAGTCCATTCTTGCACAATCAATGCTTTCATTTTGTCAGAATTTTTAGGTTTTTGTTTGTCCACCCGTCTCTTGATGATTGACCACAAGTTCTCAATGGGATTAAGATCTGGGGAGTTTCCAGGCCATGGACCCAAAATCTCTATGTTTTGTTCCCTGAGCCATTTAGTTATCACCTTTGCTTTATGGCAAGGTGCTCCATCATGCTGGAAAAGGCATTGTTGATCGCCAAACTGCTCTTGGAGGGTTGGGAGAAGTTGCTCTTGGAGGACATTCTGGTACCATTCTTTATTCATGGCTGTGTTTTTAGGCAAGACTGTGAGAGAGCCGATTCCCTTGGCTGAGAAGCAACCCCACACATGAATGGTTTCAGGATGCTTAACAGTTGGCATGAGACAAGACTGGTGGTAGCGCTCACCTTGTCTTCTCCGAATGAGGCGTTTTCCTGATGTCCCAAACAATCGAAAAGGGGATTCATCAGAGAAAATAACTTTACCCCAGTCCTCAGCAGTCCACTGCCTGTACCTTTTGCAGAATATCAGTCTGTCCATGATGTTTTTTCTGGAGAGAAGTGGCTTCTTTGCTGCCCTCCTTGAGACCAGGCCTTGCTCCAAGAGTCTCCGCCTCACAGTGCGTGCAGATGCACAAACACCTGCCTGCTGCCATTCCTGAGCAAGCTCTGCACTGCTGGTAGTCCGATCCCACAGCTGAAACACTTTTAAGAGACGGTCCTGGAACTTGCTGGTCTTTCTTGGGCGCCCTGAAGCCTTTTTGGCAACAATGGAACCTCTCTCCTTGAAGTTCTTGATGATGCGATAGATTGTTGACCGAGGTGCAATCTTTCTAGCTGCGATACTCTTCCCTGCTAGGCCATTTTTGTGCATTGCAATGATGACTGCACGTGTTTCTTTAGAGATAACCATGGTTAACAGAAGAGAAACAATGATGCCAAGCACCAGCCTCCTTTTAAAGTGTCCAGTGGTGTCATTCTTACTTAATCATGACAGATTGATCTCCAGCCATGTCCTCATCAACACCCACACCTGAGTTAATGGAGCAATCACTGAAAAGAGGTTATCTGGTCCTTTTAAGGCAGGGCTGCAATGATTTTGAAATGTGTTTTGGGGGATAAAGTTCATTTTCTAGCCAAATATTGACTTTGCAAGTAATTGCTGTTAAGCTGATCACTCTTTATAACATTCTGGAGTATATGCAAATTGCCATTAGAAAAAGTGAAGCAGTAGACTTTGTAAAAATTAATATTTGTGTCATTCTCAAAACTTTTGGCCATGACTGTACAGGAGGGCTACAGAGACACGGGGGCTCCACACTGGTGGCCTATATACAGGATGACAGCGGAGATGTGGGGGCTCTACACTGCTGGCCCTATATACAGGAGGGCTACAGAGATGTGGGAGCTCCGCACTGATGGCCCTATATACAGGAGGGCTACAGAGATGTGGGGGCTCCGTACTGATGGCTCTATATACAGGAGGGCTACAGAGATGTGGGGGCTCCACACTATCACACTGGTGGCCTATATAAAGGAGGACAGCAGAGACATGGGGGCTTCACACTGATTGCCCTATATACAAAAGAACAGCGGAGATGTGGGGGGCTCCACACTGATGGCCCTATATACAGGATGACAGCGGAGATGGGCCTCGCACTGCCGGCCCTATATACAGGAGGGCTACAGAGACACGGGGGCTCCACACTATCACACTGATGGCCCTATATACAGGATGACAGCGGAGATAGGGGAGCTCTGCACTGATGGCCCTATATACAGGAGGGCTACAGAGATGTTTGGGCTCTGCACTGATGGCCCTATATACAGGAGGGCTAAAGAGATGCTGGGGCTCCGCAGTGCCGGCCCTATATACAGGAGAGCTACAGGGATGTGGGGGCTCCGCACTGATGGACCTATATACAGGAGGGCTACAGAGATGTGGGGGCTCCGCACTGCCGGCCCTATATACAAGTGGGCCACAGAGATGTGGGGGCTCCGCACTGCCGGCCCTATATACAGGAGGGCTACAGAGATGTGGGGTCTTCGCACTGCCGGCCCTATATACAGGAGGACAGCAGAGATGTGGGGGCTCTGCACTAATGGCCCTATATACAGGAGGACAGCAAAGATGTGGGGTCCCCGCACTGATGGCCCTATATACAGGAGGGCTACAGAGATGTGGGGGCTCCGCACTGCCGGCCATATATACAGGAGAGCTACAGAGATGTTGGGGCTCCGCAATAATGGCCCTATATACAGGAGGGCTACAAAGATGTGGGGGCTCCGCACTGATGGCCCTATGTACAGGAGGGCTACAGAGATGTGGGGGCTCCGTATTGATGGCCCTATATACAGGAGGGCTACACAGATGTGGGGGCTCCGCACTGATGGCCCTATGTACAGGAGGGCTACAGAGATGCGGGGGCTCCGTACTGCCGGCCCCATGTACAGGACGGCTACAGAGATGTGGGGGCTCCGCACTGATGGCTCTATATACAGGAGGGCTACAGAGATGTGGGGGTTCCGCACTGATGGCTCTATATACAGGAGGGCTACAGAGATGCGGGGGTTCCGTACTGCCGGCCCCATGTACAGGAGGACTACAGAGATGCGGGGGCTCCGTACTGCCGGCCCCATGTACAGGAGGGCTACAGAGATGCGGGGGCTCCGTATTGCCGGCCCCATGTACAGGAGGGCTACAGAGATGTGGGGGCTCTGCACTGATGGCCCTATATACAGGAGGGCTACAGAGATGTGGGGGTTCCGCACTGATGGCTCTATATACAGGAGGGCTACAGAGATGTGGGAGCTCCGCACTTATGGCCCTATATACAGGAGGGCTACAGAGATGCGGGGGCTCCGCACTGATGGCCCTACATACAGGACAGCAGAGATGTGGGGGCTCCGCACTGATGGCTCTATATACAGGAGGGCTAGAGATGTGGGGGCTCCGCACTGATGGCCCTGTGAGGTAGGGACGCCACCATCTTGGATAGGGCCTATACCAGCCTCCATTTTGTCTGTGCACAGAGCCACAGGCTGCTAACTGCACAGGGCCTGTTAGCATATTCAACACGACAGGGTTTGATGTCCATTGAGAATCCAAAGGGCTTTAGTATGCTAAGTGATTCAGGCCATGTTTGAATGGCAAGGTCTTTAGTATGGTAACGAGTTAAGACCCAAAACAGAGCCAAGCCAGCATGGTCAATAGTAAGGTTTGTTAGCATGGTAATGAGATGCCTGGGGGCTTCAATTAGACTATACCTTTCAGCCAGACCATGAAAACACATCTATTTATATCCCAGACACGAAGGCTCCGTTCTAGGATTATGAATTATGAGCACATCTTTGTAGGTACATTCTCATAAAAATATCTGTGTGACCCTGCGGACCTCGGGCATTTGATGGTGCAACTCCCGAGTCGGTGATGGCTTGGGGGGCTGAGATATAGAGATTGGCCATCCACAATGACCCAATCGGGCCAGGTTTGATATCCATGCGACAGGCAAAACATGCTGCATCCGCTGGTACCTCTCGTGTCCTGATCCGATCATCCTGGAGAAAGTTAACCCCTTTATTAGGTATTGGGAATAAATTCTAAGGGTGGAGATTGTCAGCCCACCCTCGGACACTGAGGGGAGGGACCTAGCAGGTTTAAGAACTGTGAGCTATGGGCAGACAAGATCCATTTTCACAGCAGCAAGACCATGGAAAACCAAGGACCAAAGGGACAGATCTGCCAAGGGAGCTGTAAGGTTCTATGTATATATTCCTGAAACTCAGTTTGTTCGTCAGCCATTTTACTTTCTGTCTTGCTGCAGCTATCTTGCCCTCAGTCAAAATGGAGTTTCCAGCTTGCATGTTCCCGCCCTGATTCTCTCCTTTGCTTCTTAAGCAGCCACAGCTGAGCAATCAGTGCTTCAGAATCTAGCCTGCAGTGAACCTGTGACTTGACTCCTGTAAGCCTTGGACCTTGTACTCCAGCTATTCCTACTGAGGAACTCTGAAGCACTTGTGGACTCTGAACCCTGCTCTTTGAAAGACCCACGTTTGCATGGACTTACGGTAACAGAGAAGAAGATCCTGAATCTGTATTGGAGAGTGATTGCTGAGCTTGGATTACTCTGGCCTGCTGTGTCTCCTGTTTCTGTGTCTGCAAACTGTGTGACTATTTCTGCCAACTTGTATGAAGTAATACAGGACTTTTCTATATCAAACCTGTGACTCCTGTGTTTTCATCGCACCCAAGCACAAGACGCTATATGAACTGTACTACATACATTACAAGATTCTGAAGCCAAAACGTTAGTGTCTGCTGGGTCTGGAAAGGCTGTGTCTGCTGTACTGTGGATATCAGACGTCCGGTTGTACTTTCTGTGATGACAGTGGTTGTGACTTCTCACAACCATTCCAGGTGAGCAATTCCCTTAAGTTTTTTCTTTTTGCAGTGTTACCACAGGTAAACACTATTGTTGTTTTTTTTTTTTTCCTTTCTTTTCTCTTTTTTGTCTGCTGTAACTCTGGATATCAGATGTCTGGTTGAAACTTTCTGTGATGATAGTGGTTGTGACTTCTCACAACCATTCCAGGTGAGCAGTTCCCTTTTTTTTTTTTCTCTCTGCAGTGTTGCCACAGGTGAACACTATTGTTTTGTTTTTTTTTCTCTCTCCTCTTCTTCCAGTAATCCTGTCTTAAAAGATCTGGAAAATGGAGGCCCGCATAAAGGAACTTTGCGGAGTGACTGATAATATCCTTGCAGATTTGCAGAATATAAAGACCCGTTTTACAAATCTACAGGACCTCAATAATCACAATTTGCAAGTGGTTGGACAGACTACCCAGGATTTGCGAGCCAGGATTGAGGTTCTAGAGGGGCGAGTCCAGGCTCCTGCCGTAGCCCCGAGTGCTGGGATTCCCAAGTTGCCCCCTTTTCGTTTTGGCGGTGAACGTGAGAAATTCAGGGGATTTATTAATCAATGCAATCTTTTTTTTTTCTGCACATGCTTCACAATTTCCCACTGAACGATCTAAGGTGCTTACTATAATTATGTTGCTTACCAACAAGGCTTTAATGTGGGCAAACCCTCTGATTGAGACTGAGGATGATTGTTTGAATCACCTTGATGCTTTTATTTCAGCCATGGGGCAGGTGTTTGATGACCCCAATCGAGGTGCAACAGCTGAAGCAGCCATGTTAGCTTTGCGCCAAGGTAAGCACTCGGTAGCTGAATATGCCTTGGATTTCAGGAGATGGGCCCTTGATACCACCTGGGACAGTTCCGCCAAAAAATCTATTTTTCGAAAGGGGTTATCTCCACTGATTAAGGATGAACTTGCTCGTGCCGACCCTCCCACTGCGTTAGGTGACTTTATTAACTACTGCATCCGTATTGATACTCGTTTGACTGAACGCAGGCAAGAGAGATGGTTCGAAAGCAATCGTACTAACCTTTTCCTACCTTCCTCTCCAGCTAAGGAACCTTTGAGTAGGATTACACGGGAACCTGAACCCATGCAGGTAGACTCTTTACAACGACGGGTTAGTGATGCACGCAAGGAACATCGTTTTAAGGAGAATCTATGTTTCTATTGTGGTAAGTCAGGGCACTTCATTATAAACTGCCCCAGCCGTTCTCGTAAGACTACTGCAGCACTCATTCATTGTGAGTGTTGCGAGAGGGGATCTGTCAGGTCCGAGCCTCAGGCTCCAGAGAGATCTGCAGCAACAGATCTTGATTTCTCGGACTTAAACTCCGTTACCTCTGAGGACGTTGACTCTGTAAACGCTGCCATTTTTCAAGTTTCCTCAGCGGTGTCCCAGCTGAGTTGTAAGAAAAACAATTCTCATTGCTTTCTTTCCATCAAACTCTGGGTTGACTCAGCTTGGGTGTCTAGCTCTGCTATGATCGACTCAGGGGCAAGTGGAAATTTTATGGATGTCTCCTTTGCTCTGAAACAGGGAATACGTTCAGTGAAGAAGGCTACTCCAGTACAGATGGAAACTGTGGATGGCTCCCTGCTGACCTCTGGACCAGTGGATCAGGAAACAGAGCCTTTGAGGGTTCTTATGGGTAAAGATCATCAAGAGAAACTGTCCTTTATGCTTATCTCTTCTCCCCACTTTCCCATTATTCTAGGGCTACCATGGCTGCAGGCTCAGAATCCTACCATTAACTGGGAGACCAAGGAATTACACTTTCCAGAGAAACAGATGAGTCCAAAAGTTTCAGCTTGCTCTGTTCCTAAAGGAATCATGTCAGTCCCTGAACTACCAGCTGTATACCAGGACTATGTGGATTTATGTGACAAGAAGAACGCTGACCAGCTTCCTCCTCACCGTCCATATGATTGTCCAATTGAATTATTGCCTGGAGCAGAGATACCTTTTGGTAAGATCTACCCCCTGGCGGGGCCCGAGCTAAAGGCTTTAAAGGATTACATAGATGAAAATCTAGCCAAGGGCTTCATACGCCCCTCTTCATCTCCTGCAGGTGCACCCATCTTCTTTGTAAAGAAGAAAGATGGATCTCTGAGACCATGCACAGACTATAGGGAACTCAATAAGGTTACTATTAGAAACCGTTATCCATTGCCTTTAATCCCTGAGTTATTGGAGAGAGTGCGACATGCCAACATTTTTTCTAAACCAGATCTTCGTGGGGCCTATAACTTAGTCCGTATTAGACCTGGGGATGAATGGAAGACTGCATTCAGGTCACGCTATGGACACTTTGAATATCTAGTTATGCCTTTTGGTCTGAGTACCGCCCCAGCCACTTTCCAACACTTGGTGAATGACATCTTCAGGGATCTCCTAGATACATTCGTGGTAATTTATTTGGATGATATTCTAATTTTTTCTAACTCCACAGAGGAACATCATGGACATGTGAGAATGGTCTTGGAACGTCTAAGACAAAATCATCTTTACATCAAACTTGAAAAGTGTGAATTCCATAGGACCGAAATTCAATTTCTGGGGTATGTACTGTCTACACAAGGAATTAGTATGGATGGAAGCAAAACCCAAGCCATCAAGGATTGGCCAAGTCCTAGAAATGTGAAGGAGGTACAGCGCTTCATCGGGTTTGCCAACTTCTATAGACGTTTCATTAGAAATTTCTCTGAGGTAGTGTCACCTATCACTCAACTTACCCGGAAAGAGTCTAGGTTTTCCTGGACTCCCCAAGCCCAGGAAGCATTTTCCCGTCTAAAAGATAAATTTACCACTGCACCTATCCTAGTACATCCCAACCCCGAGCTTGCCTTCATAATAGAGGTGGATGCTTCAGACTGTGCCGTTGGAGCTATACTCTCTCAGAGAACAGGTGAGAAGAATGTCTTGCATCCCTGTGCCTTCTTTTCCCAGCAGTTGTCTTCGGCTGAGAGGAACTACGATGTGGGCAATAGAGAGTTGTTGGCCATTATTGCCGCCTTCAAAGAATGGAGACACCTTCTTCAGGGAGCAAATAGTCGTCCTGACAGACCATCGTAACCTTGAGTTTATCAGGTCGGCTAAGTGCCTGACTCCTCGCCAGGCTCGCTGGAATCTTTTCTTAAACCAATTTAATTTTATCATCTCTTATAGACCAGGATCGCGCAATGGAAAGGCTGATGCACTCTCTAGGATTCATTCAGCAGAGACACGTCCAATTACTCCTCCTAAGACTATTCTTCCTGACTCTAGATTCCTAGGAGTAATTCATAATCAAGACCTACTTAAGGACATCAAGGAAGCATACCATGCGGATTCCTTTTTGGCACAACCCCCAAGGGACGTAAGTCTTGTCTTTAAGAATGGTGTGTGGATTCAGGGACAACGTCTGTATATTCCTGAAACAGTCAGATTAAGAGTATTGCAACTCATTCACGATTCCAAGATAGCTGGGCATAGAGGAATTCTAAAGACACAGGAATTTCTTTCTCGTTTCTTTTGGTGGCCCACTTGCAGGAAGGATGTTTTGAATTATGTCACTTCATGTGAGGTCTGTGCAAGATGCAAAACACCTCGCTCCTCAGCAACTGGTCTGTTACAGCCTCTTCCCACCCCGTCCCGCCCGTGGGGATCCATTTCTATGGACTTCATTGTGGAGTTACCAACCTCTCAGGGGAAGAACACCATTCTAGTGGTGGTTGACCGTCTAACAAAGGCAGCTCATTTTATCCCTTGTGTCGGCTTACCCACTGCAAAACAGACATCAGATTTGATGATTAAAGATGTGTTTCGCTTACATGGAGTACCGGATGAGGTTATTTCGGATCGAGGGGTGCAATTCACTTCTAGGTTTTGGCAAAATTTCTGTGCAGCATTGGACATTAAAGTAAACCTTTCTTCTGCTTTTCATCCCCAGACTAATGGACAGACCGAACGAACCAATCAAACCCTGGAGCAGTATCTCCGCTGCTTTATCTGCCACCTACAGGATGATTGGGTGGATCTACTTCCATTAGCTGAGTTCTCGTATAACAACTCTCAGAGTGCCTCCACTAAACAGTCTCCTTTTTACTCTAATCTAGGTTATCATCCTAACATTCTACCACGATTTCCCATAGAAACGCCTTTACCAGCAGTGGCTGAAAGAATCACGTCTTTACAGAAGAATATGGATCTTCTAAAGGAAAATCTGGAATCGGCTCAAGAAAGGTACAAGAAAGCAGCAGATAAATTTCGTAAACCTGCACCAGCTTTCAAGGTAGGAGACTTGGTCTGGCTGTCAACCAGAAATCTTAAGTTAAGGATTCCATCGTCTAAGTTGGGACATAAGTACATTGGACCCTATAAAATCAGTAAAATTATAAGTGCCGTTGCTTGTCGTCTTCAACTGCCCAGAACTATGAGAATCCACCCTGTCTTTCATGTATCCCTACTAAAGGCTGCGACACCCAATACGTTTCCTGGACGTTCCTCTCCTTGCCCTGACCCAGTGCTAGTCGATGGTCAGGAAGAATTTGTGGTGGAAAGGATTTTAGATTCCAGGTTGTATAGAAATCAGTTACAATATCTGATTAAATGGCAGGACTACCCAGTGGAGGACAACTCATGGGAACCGGTCAATAACGTTAATGCTCCTCGCTTGCTCCGTCAGTTTCATCAGAGGTACCCACACAAGCCTGGTCTGAGGTCATCCGGAGGTTGTCCTTAAGGGGGAGTAATGTAAGGTTCTATGTATATATTCCTGAAACTCAGTTTGTTCGTCAGCCATTTTACTTTCTGTCTTGCTGCAGCTATCTTGCCCTCAGTCAAAATGGAGTTTCCAGCTTGCATGTTCCCGCCCTGATTCTCTCCTTTGCTTCTTAAGCAGCCACAGCTGAGCAATCAGTGCTTCAGAATCTAGCCTGCAGTGAACCTGTGACTTGACTCCTGTAAGCCTTGGACCTTGTACTCCAGCTATTCCTACTGAGGAACTCTGAAGCACTTGTGGACTCTGAACCCTGCTCTTTGAAAGACCCACGTTTGCATGGACTTACGGTAACAGAGAAGAAGATCCTGAATCTGTATTGGAGAGTGATTGCTGAGCTTGGATTACTCTGGCCTGCTGTGTCTCCTGTTTCTGTGTCTGCAAACTGTGTGACTATTTCTGCCAACTTGTATGAAGTAATACAGGACTTTTCTATATCAAACCTGTGACTCCTGTGTTTTCATCGCACCCAAGCACAAGACGCTATATGAACTGTACTACATACATTACAGGAGCAGCGGTACACGTTTTGGGAGACTGTCCAGCAACTAAGACTTTCATCTGGGATCGCAGAGCTCCCTGCCTCCACATGTCCCTACAACCTGGTAATATTGACCTCTAGCTAATACCTCTAAGCCTTGTACCATTATTGTTGTATTTTACTCTGATTGCAAATCTACTGTAATTCCGTTGTATAGCTTACTGTATATTTCTGTAATTATCTAGTGCGCCCTTAAGGCAATTAAACCATAAAATTAATCTTGGGCTGATGCTTTTACTCTGATCACGAATCTTAGAATACCCAGTGGGTAACAGGACACCCTCCCCGGCGGCCATTTGCTCTAGGTGTAGTTCCCTTACTGACCTGAGAGACAAAGGGGGCGCCGGAGAGCTGTGCCTGTGGAGTTACGTCACATTGGTGACGTGGAAGGACGGGGACCGTCCTTCACAGCCCCATGTACAGGAGGGCTACAGAGATGCGGGGGCTCCGCACTGATGGCCCTATATACAGGATGACAGCAGAGATGCAGGGGTTCCGCACTGCCGGCCCTATACACAGGAGGGCTACAGAGATGTGGGGGCTCCGCACTGATGGCCCTATATACAGGAGGGCTATAGAGATGCGAGGGCTCCGCACTGATGGCCCTACATACAGGACAGCTGAGATGTGGGGGCTCCGCACTGATGGCTCTATATACAGGAAGGCTACAGAGATGTGGGGGCTCCGCACTGATGGTCCTATATACAGGAGGGCTACAGAGATGCGGGGGCTCCGCACTGATGGCCCTACATACAGGACAGCAGAGATGTTGGAGCTCCGCACTGCCAGCCCTAGATACAGGAGGGCTACAGAGATGTGAGGGCTCCGCACTGATGGCTCTATATACAGGAGGGCTACAGAGATGCGGGGGCTCCGCACTGATGGCCCTACATACAGGAGGACAGCAGAGATGTGGGGGCTCCGCACTGATGGCTCTATATACAGGAGGGCTACAGAGATGTGGGGGCTCCGCACTGATGGCCCTATATACAGGAGGGCTACAGAGATGCGGGGGCTCCGCACTGATGGCCCTATATACAGGAGGGCTACAGAGATGCGGGGGCTCCGCACTGATGGCCCTATGTACAGGAGGGCTGCAGAGATGTGGGGGCTCCGCACTGATGGCCCTATATACAGGAGGGCTACAGATGTGCGGGCTCCGCACTGATGGCTCTATGTACAGGAGGGCTACAGAGATGTGGGAGCTCCGCACTGATGGCCCTTTATACAGGATGACAGCAGAGATGCGGGGGCTCCGCACTGCCGGCCCTATATACAGGAGGGCTACAGTGATGTGGGGGCTCCGCACTGAAGGCCCTATATACAGGATGACAGCAGAGATGCGGGGGCTCCGCACTTCCGGCCCTATATACAGGAGGGCTACAGAGATGCGGGGGCTCCGCACTGCCAGCCCTATATACAGGAGGGCTACAGAGATGTGGGGGCTCCGCACTGCCAGCCCTATATAGAGGACAGCAGAGATGCGGGGACTCCGCACTGCCAGCCCTATATACAGGACAGCAGAGATGCGGGGGCTCCGCACTGCCGGCCCTATATACAGGAGGGCTACAGAGATGCGGGGGCTCCGCACTGCCGGCCCTATATACAGGACAGCAGAGATGTGGGGGCTCCGCACTGATGGCCCTATATACAGGAGGGCTATAGAGATGCGAGGGCTCCGCACTGATGGCCCTACATACAGGACAGCAGAGATGTGGGGGCTCCGCACTGATGGCTCTATATACAGGAAGGCTACAGAGATGTGGGGGCTCCGCACTGATGGCCTATATACAGGAGGGCTACAGAGATGGCGGGGGGCTCCGCACTGATGGCTCTATATACAGGAGGACAGCAGAGATGTGGGGGCTCCGCACTGATGGCCTACATACAGGACAGCAGAGATGTGGGGGCTCCGCACTGATGGCTCTATATACAGGAGGCTACAGAGATGTGGGGGCTCCGCACTGATGGCCTATATACAGGAGGGCTACAGAGATGCGGGGGCTCCGCACTGATGACCCTACATACAGGACAGCAGAGATGTGGGGGCTCCGCACTGATGGCTCTATATACAGGAGGGCTACAGAGATGCGGGGGCTCCGCACTGATGGCCCTACATAAGGAGGACAGCAGAGATGTGGGGGCTCCGCACTGATGGCCTATATACAGGAGGGCTACAGAGATGCGGGGGCTCCGCACTGATGGCCCTATATATAGGATGACAGCAGAGATGCGGGGGCTCCGCATGCCGGCCCTATATACAGGAGGGCTACAGTGATGTGGGGGCTCCGCACTTCGGCCCTATATACAGGATGACAGCAGAGATGCGGGGGCTCCGCAGTCCGCGCCTATATACATGGAGGGCTACAGAGATGCGGGGGCTCCGCACTGCCAGCCCTATATACAGGAGGGCTACAGAGATGTGGGGCTCCGCACTGCCGCCCTATATACAGGACAGCAGAGATGCGGGGGACTCCGCACTGCCAGCCCTATATACAGGACAGCAGAGATGCGGGGCTCCGCACTGCCGGCCCTATATACATGAGGGCTACAGAGAGTGGGGGGCTCCGCACTGCCGGCCCTATATACAGGACAGCAGAGATGTGGGGGCTCCGCACTGATGGCCCTATATACAGGAGGGCTAAGAGATGCGAGGGCTCCGCACTGATGGCCTACATACAGGACAGCAGAGATGTGGGGGCTCCGCACTGATGGCTCTATATACAGGAAGGCACAGAGATGTGGGGGCTCCGCACTGATGGCCCTTTATACAGGAGGGCTACAGAGATGGGGGGCTCCGCACTGATGGCTCTATATACAGGAGGACAGCAGAGATGTGGGGGCTCCGCAGTGATGGCCGTACATACAGGACAGCAGAGATGTTTGGGGCTCCGCACTGATGGCTCTATATACAGGAGGGCTACAGAGATGTGGGGGCTCCGCACTGATGGCCCTATATACAGGAGGGCTACAGAAATGGGGGGCTCCGCACTGATGGCCTACATACAGGACAGCAGAGATGTTGGAGCTCCGCACTGCCAGCCCTAGATACAGGAGGGCTACAGAGATGTGGGGGCTCCGCACTGATGGCCCTATATACAGGAGGGCTACAGAGATGTGGGGCTCCGCACTGATGGCTCTATATACAGGAGGGCTACAGAGATGCGGGGGCTCCGCACTGCTGGCCCTATATACAGGAGGGTACAGAGATGTGGGGGCTCCGCACTGCCGGCCCTATATACAGGAGGGCTACAGAGATGTGGGTGCTCCATACTGCCGGCCCTATATACAGGAGGGCAGCAGAGATGTGGGGCTCCGCACTGCTGGCCCTATATACAGGAGGACGCAGAGATGTTGGGGCTCCGCGCTGCCGGCCCTATATACAGGAGGTCACAGAGATGTGTGGGCTCCGCACTGCTGGCCTATATACAGGAGGGCTACAGAGATGTGGAGGCTCCGCACTGATGGCCCTATATACAGGAGGGCTACAGAGATGTGGGGGCTCCGCACTGATGGCCCTATTACAGGAGGGCTACAGAGATGTGGGGGCTCCGCACTGATGGCTCTATATACAGGAGGGCTACAGAGATGTGGTGGCTCCGCACTGATGGCCCTATATACAGGAGGGCTACAGAGATGGGGGCTCCGCACTGATGGCCTATGTACAGGAGGACAGCAGGCATGTGGGGGCTCCGCACTGCCGGTACCGATGGATACAGGAGAGCTACGAGATGCGGGGGCTCCGCACTGCCGGCCCTATATACAGGAGGACAGCAGAGATGTGGGGCTCCGCACTGCTGGCCCTTATACAGGAGGGCTACAGAGAGTGGGGGCTCCGCACTGCCGGCCCTATATACAGGAGGACAGCAGGATGGGGGGCTCCGCACTGCTGGCCCTATATACAGAGGCAGTACTGAGATGCGGGGGCTCTGCAACTGATGGCCCTATACACAGGAGCTACGAGATCAGGGGCTCCGCACTGCGGCCCTATATACAGGAGGGCTACTGATATGCGGGAGCTATCCGCCCCTGCCGGCCCTATATACAGGAGAGCTACTGAGATGCGGGGCGCTCCGCCCTACCGGGCCCTATAAGGAGGCTACTGAATGCGGGGCTCCGCACTCCGGCCCTATATACAGGAGGCTACTGAATGCGGGGGCTCCGCACTGCCGGCCCTATATACAGGAGAGCTAGAGATGCGGGGCTCCGCATCTGCCGGCCCTATATACAGGAGCAGCTACTGAGATGCGGGGGCTCCGCACTGCCGGGCGCCATATACAGGAGAGCTACTGAGATCGGGGGCTTGCGACGTGCCGGCCCTATATACAGGAGAGCTACTGAGATGCGGGAGCTCCGCACTGCCGGCCCTATATACAGTAGAGCTACGAGATGGGGGGCTCCGCACTGCCGGCCCTATATACAGGAGAGCTACTGAGATGCGGGAGCTCCGCACTGCCGGCCCTATAACAGGAGAGCTACTGAGATGCGGGAGCTCCGCACTGCCGGCCCTATATACAGGACAGCAGAGATGTGGGGCTCCGCACTGATGGCCCTATATACAGGGGGCATAAGATGCGAGGGCTCCGCACTGATGGCCCTACAACAGGACAGCAGAGGATGTGGGGGCTCCGCACTGATGGGTCTATATACAGGAAGGCTAACAGAGATGTGGGGGCTCCGCACTGATGGCCCTTTATACAGGAGGGCTACAGAGATGCGGGGTCCCGCACTGATGGCTCTATATACAGGAGGACAGCAGAGATGTGGGGCTCCGCAGTGATGGCCGTACATACAGGACAGCAGATGTGGGGTCCGCACTGATGCCTATATACAGAGGGCTACAGAGATGTGGGGCTCCGCACTGAGGCCCTATATACAGGAGGTCAGAAATGCGGGGGCTCCGCACTGATGGCCCTAATACAGGACAGCAGAGATGTGGAGCTCCGCACTGAGCCCTAGATACAGGAGGGCTACAGAGATGTGGGGGCTCCGCACTGATGGCCCTATATACAGGAGGGCTCGAGAGTGGGCTCGCTGATGGCTCTATATACAGGAGGGCTACAGAGATGCGGGGGCTCCGCACTGTGGCCCTATATACAGGAGGGCTACAGAGATGTGGGGGCTCCGCACTGGGCCCTATTACAGGAGGGCAAGAGTGTGGGTGCTCCATACTGCGCCCATATACAGAGGCGCAAGATGGGGGCCCCACTGAGCCCAATACAGGAGACAGCGAGATGTGGGGGGCTCCGCGCTGCCGGCCCTATATACAGGAGGTCACAGAGATGTGTGGGCTCCGCACTGCTGGCCCTATATACAGGAGGGCTACAGAGATGTGGGGCTCCGCACTGATGGCCCTATATACAGGAGGCTACAGAGATGTGGGGGCTCCGCACTGATGCCCTATATACAGGAGGGCTACAGAGATGTGGGGGCTCCGCACTGATGGCTCTATATACAGGAGGCTACAGAGATGTGGGGCTCCGCACTGATGGCCCTATATACAGGAGGGCTACAGAGATGTGGGGGCTCCGCACTGATGGCCCTATGATACAGGAGGACAGCAGAGATGTGGGGCTCCGCACTGCCGGTCCTATATACAGGAGAGCTACAGAGATGCGGGGGCTCCGCACTGCCGGCCCTATATACAGGAGGACACAGAGATGTGGGGGCTCCGCACTGCTGGCCCTATATACAGGAGAGGCTACAGAGATGTGGGGCTCCGCACTGCCGGCCCTATATACAGGAGGACAGCAGAGATGTGGGGCTCCGCACTGCGGCCCTATATACAGGAGGGTACTGAGATGCGGGGCTCTGCACTGATGGCCCTATACACAGGAGAGCTACTGAGATGCGGGGGCTCCGCACTGCCGGCCCTATATACAGGAGGGCTACTGAGATGCGGGAGCTCCGCACTGCCGGCCCTATATACAGGAGAGCTACTGAGATGCGGGGCTCCGCACTGCCGGCCCTATATACAGGAAAGCTACTGAGATGCGGGGGCTCCGCACTGCCGGCCCTATATACAGGAGGGCTACTGAGATGCGGGGGCTCCGCACTGCCGGCCCTATATACAGGAGAGCTACTGAGATGCGGGGGCTCCGCACTGCCGGCCCTATATACAGGAGAGCTACTGAGATGCGGGAGCTCCGCACTGCCGGCCCTATATACAGGAGAGCTACTGAGATGCGGGGGCTCCACACTGCCGGCCCTATATACAGGAGAGCTACTGAGATGCGGGAGCTCCGCACTGCCGGCCCTATATACAGGAGGGCTACTGAGATGCGGGGGCTCCGCACTGCCGGCCCTATATACAGGAGAGCTACTGAGATGCGGGAGCTCCGCACTGCCGGCCCTATATACAGGAGGGCTACAGAGATGTGGGGGCTCCGCACTGATGGCTCTATATACAGGAGGGCTACAGAGATGTGGGGGCTCCGCACTGATGGCCCTATATACAGGAGAGCTACTGAGATGCGGGAGCTCCGCACTGCCGGCCCTATATACAGGAGGCTACTGAGATGCGGGGGCTCCGCACTGCCGGCCCTATATACAGGAGGCTACTGAGATGCGGGGGCTCCGCACTGCCGGCCCTATATACAGGAGAGCTACTGAGATGCGGGAGCTCCGCACTGCCGGCCCTATATACAGGAGAGCTACTGAGATGCGGGAGCTCCGCACTGCCGGCCCTATATACAGGAGGGCTACTGAGATGCGGGGCTCCGCACTGCCGGCCCTATATACAGGAGAGCTACTGAGATGCGGGAGCTCCGCACTGCCGGCCCTATATACAGGAGGGCTACTGAGATGCGGGGCTCCGCACTGCCGGCCCTATATACAGGAGAGCTACTGAGATGCGGGAGCTCCGCACTGCCGGCCCTATATACAGGAGAGCTACTGAGATGCGGGAGCTCCGCACTGCCGGCCCTATATACAGGAGAGCTACTGAGATGCGGGGCTCCGCACTGCCGGCCCTATATACAGGAGGGCTACTGAGATGCGGGGGCTCCGCACTGTCGCACAGGTGATCGCGGTCTGATACTGTGTGGAACATCAGCAGTAAACACGGGGTTCCCATGGCACCAGCGACGCCTCCTGCCACCCATTCCATCTGTCGCGTTGCGCCTCCGTGCCGAGCAGCACCCCATAACCGCACGGACAGCCGTGCACACACGTGAGGCAAAAAGCGCAGCGCCACCCTCCATTCAGCCGCGCACACTACCGACACGCAAGTGGGCTGTATATGTACATGAGACGTACTCGGGCTATACCCCTCCCCCACGTCTCACCTGTGACCCCAGTTTGTGACGTCAATTCCCCCGTCTCACCTGTGACGTCACACTGTCCGGGTCCCGGCCGCTGTTGACCCTTTATGAGCTGGTCCCGGCTGCGCTGAGCATGGACGCGCCGTGCGATGCAACTCAGCCTCGCACAGATACGCGTTACGTCACCTCTTACTAGAACAATGGCAGCGGGCTGTGAGCCATAAATCCCGCCTTATATCTTTCTCTATTGGTTCAAAAACCTAGCAATCAGGTGACGCTGCTGACGTCACAAGCACTCGGGGTAGGTTGCGCTAATCAGGAAGTACCAACGGAAGAGGGCAAAGGGTCCTTCACTAGGCTGTCCCGTGAATGCCTGATCACAAAACTGCGGCGCGCCGAGACCAGATGAATCTCGTTACACAGCAGCGGATGAAAAGGGCAAAACCGCGCTCATCATTTTACTCCTAGAAGAAAAAAATGATTTTATCTTTATATGTATAGACATATGTATACACTGTATATAGTCATATGGATTACACATATATACTCAATATATACATATATATATATATATATATACTAGTGATGAACCCGTTCTACGCCCGGGTGGCAAGCATTTTTATAGGTACATGGTCTCCCATTCTGGTATGTGCTGCCCCCCTCTTATCCTGGTATGCATGGCACCCCTCATCCCTATCCTGGTATGTATGGTCCCCTCACCCCCACCCAAATCTACTATGCATGGCACCCCATTCCTCATTCTGGTATGCATGGTACCCCCTCATCCCTATCCTGGTATGCATGGTCCCCTCACCCCCCAATCCTGATATGCATGGTCCCCTCACCCCCCAATCCTGGTATGCATGGTACCCCCCTCATCCCTATCCTGGTATTCATTGTTCTCTCACCCCCCAATCCTGATATGCATGGTCCCCTCACCCCCCAATCCTGGTATGCATGGTCCCCTCACCCCCCAATCCTGGTATGCATGGTCCCCTCACCCCCTAATCCTGATGTTCATGGTCCCCTCACCCCCCAATCCTGATGTGATTGGTCCCTCATCCCCCTATCCTGGTATGCATGGTCCTCTCACCCCCTATCCTGGTGTGCATGGTCCCCTCACCCCCCAATCCTGATGTGCATGGTCCCCTGGCAAGCATTTTTAAAGGTATATGGTCTCCCATGTTGGTATGTGCTGCCCCCCTCCTATCCTGGTATGCATGGCGCACCTCATCCCTATGCTGGTATGTATGGTCCCCTCAACCCCACCCAAATCTGGTATGCATGGCACCCCATTCCTCATGCTGGTATGCATGGACCCCTCATCACCCAATCATGGTATGCATGGTACCCCCTCATCCCTATCCTGGTATGCATGGTACCTGCTCATCCATATCCTGGTATTCATTGTTCCCTCACCCTCCAATCCTGGTATGAATGGTCACCTCCCGCCCAATCCTGGAATGCATGGTCCCCTCACCCCCCCAATTCTGGTATGAATGGTCCCCTCACCCCCAATTCTGGTATGAATGGTCCCCTCACCCCCCAATCCTGGTATGAATGGTCCCCTCACCCCCCAATCCTGGTATGAATGGTCCCCTCATCGTCCAATCCTGATGTGCATGGTCCGCTCACCCCCCAATCCTGATGTGCATGGTCCGCTCACCCCCAATCCTGATGTGCATGGTCCGCTCACCCCCCAATCCTGATGTGCATGGTCCCCTCACCCCCAATCCTAATGTGCATGGTCCCCTCACCTCCCAACCCTGATGTGCATGGTCCTCTCACCCCCCAACCCTGATATGCATGGTCCGCTCACCCCCAATCCTGATGTGCATGGTCCCCTCATCCCCAATCCTGATGTGCATGGTTCTCTCACCCCCCAATCCTGGTATGCATGGTCCCCTCACCACTCTATCCTGATGTGTATGGTCCCCTCACCACTCTATCCTGATGTGCATGGCCCCCTCACCCCCCCAATCCTGATATGCATGGTCCCCTCACCCCCCAATCCTTGTATGCATGGTCCCCTCACCCCCCCAACCCTAATGTGCATGGTCCGCTCACCCCCCAATCCTGATGTGCATGGTCCCCTCACCCCCAATCCTGATGTACATGGCCCCCTCACCCCCAACCCTGATGTGCATGGTCCTCTCACCCCCCAACCCTGATGTGCATGGTCCCCTCACCCCCCAATCCTGATATGCATGGTCCCTTCACCCCTCTATCCTGATGTGCATGGTCACCTCACCCCCCCAATCCTGATGTGCATGGTCCTCTCACCCCCCAACCCTGATGTGCATGGTCCCTCACCCCCCAATCCTGATGTGCTTGGTCCGCTCACCCCTCTATCCTGATGTGCATGGTCCCCTCACCCCCCCCAATCCAGATGTGCATGGTCCCCTCACCCCCCCAATCCTGATGTGCTGGTCCCCTCACCCCCCTATCCTGATGTGCATGGTCCTCTCACCCCCAACCCTGATGTGCATGGTCCGCTCATCCCTCTATCCTGATGTGCATGGTCCTCTCAGCCCCCCAATCCTGATGTGCATGGTCCTCTCACCCCCCAACCCTGATGTGCATGGTCCCCTCACCCCCCCAATCCTGATGTGCATGGTCTTCTCACCCCCCTATCCTGATGTGCATGGTCCCCTCACCCACAATCCTGATATGCATGGTCACCTCACCCCCCCAATCCTGATGTGCATGGTCCCCTCACCCCCCAACCCTGATGTGCATGGTCCCCTCACCCCCCAATCCTGATGTGCATGGTCCCCTCACCCCCCCAATCCTGATGTGCATGGTCCCCTCACCCCCCAACCCTGATGTGCATGGTCCTCTCACCCCCCAATCCTGATGTGCATGGTCCTCTCACCCCCCAATCCTGATATGCATGGTCCCCTCACCCCCCAATCCTGATGTGCATGGTCCCCTCACCCCCCAACCCTGATGTGCATGGTCCCCTCACCCCCCAACCCTGATGTGCATGGTCCTCTCACCCCCCAATCCTGATGTGCATGGTCCTTTCACCCCCCAATCCTGATGTGCATGGTCCCCTCACCCCCCAATCCTGATGTGCATGGTCCGCTCACCCCTCTATCCTGATGTGCATGGTCCTCTCACCCCCCAACCCTGATGTGCATGGTCCGCTCACCCCTCTATCCTGATGTGCATGGTCCCCTAACTCCCCAATCCTGATGTGCATGGTCCCCTCACCCCCCAATCCTGATGTGCATGGTCCCCTCACCCCCCAATCCTGATATGCATGGTCCTCTCACCCTCCAACCCTGATGTGCATGGTCCTCTCACCCCTCAACCCTGATGTGCATGGTCCCATCACCCCCAATCCTGATGTGCATGGTTCCTTCATCCCCAATCCTGGTATGCATGGTACCCTTCACCCCCCTATCCTGGCATGCATGGTACCCCTCATCCCCCAATCCTGATGTGCATGGTCCGCTCACCCCCCAATCCTGATGTGCATGGTCCCCTCACCCCCCAATCCTGATGTGCATATCCCCCTCACACCCAATCCTGATGTGCATGGCCCCCTCACCCCCCAATCCTGATGTGCATGGTCCCCTCACCCCCCTATCCTGATATGCATGGCCCCCTCACCGCTATTAAACTGCACACAGACCCCCCAAAAAACAAACATTTATACTCACCTTTCATCCCTGTGCTCCAGCGCTGTTCCGTTCTGCTGGACGCCGGGGGAGGAGAGCGGCGCCGGAGTACGCGCATGCCCATACCGCGCGGTCCGGCGCCATATTGCTGAAGACACACTGAAAATGTGTCCAGCAAAATGGCGCCGGATAGCGCTATTGCGCATGCGCGATTCCGACGCGCACTCCTGGTCTCCTGCCCCGGGAGAAGAGAAGCGCCGCGGCAACGCTCCTCCTGGTCAGGTAAGTATGTGAGTATGGCGCCGGAGATCGCGGTATGCATCCAGTACGCATACCGCGATCTCCGGCGCCATACAGAGTACTCACCGCTGGATGCTTCACTCTGTCTGGAGCCAGACTGCGCAGGCGTTTCGCG
>JARQOD010000001.1:721405028-721471547 GCA_033576555.1 Oophaga sylvatica
GAAATCCAGTAGTGGTGACGTGTTTCTATTATACTTTTCTTCTGATTGTTCCACTCCTGGTTTTGGCCTACAAATACTGAGGTAAAATACTGAACGTGTGAACGTGGCCTGATAAAGGGTTTCTGCTACTTCTGATTTCCCGCAAACAGAAGTTGCAGTCACAAGATGGCGCCGATAAAAGGTGAAGTCGATGACATACACAGGAACTCTGTATATAGTGTAAGTGTACAGGTAATACAGTGATCACCGGTGACATACACAGGAGCTCTGTATATAGTGTCAGTGTACAGGTAATACAGTGATCACCGGTGACATTATACACAGGAGCTCTGTATAAAGTGTCAGTGTACAGTTAATACAGTGATCACCGGTGACATTATACACAGGAGCTCAGTATATAGTGTCAGTGTACAGGTAATACAGTGATCACCGGTGACATTATACACAGGAGCTCTGTATATTGTGTCAGTGTACAGGTAATACAGTGATCACCGGTGACATTATACACAGGAGCTCTGTATAAAGTGTCAGTGTACAGGTAATACAGTGATCACCGGTGACATTATACACAGGAGCTCCGTGCTTCATTCTGCCGCCCCGTGCTCCATTATGCCCTGCTGCAAATTTTAGGCCACATCCCTGAGCACACCCATATCCACGCCCCAATCGCACCATTTAGCACTGCTGATCACACTGACTGGTACTGAGGGCACAGTGGCTGGTACTATGGGCACACTAACTGGTACTGAGAAAAAGAAAGAACAGAGAAAGAAAGAGGGGAAAGAAAAAGAAAGAGAGAGAAAGAAAGTACAGAGAAAAAATGAACGGAGAGAGAAAAAGAAAGAAAGGAGAGAAAGGGAAAGAACAGAGAGAGAGAAAGTAACAGAGAGAAAAAAAGATTCTATAAAGATACTATAGCAGCCCGGCTCCCATTGTAGTGCCCACCTGAGCCTCCCGATGCAGGACGTATCATGATCCGCTCACATGGCCAACATCCCTGATTGTAAGGTGATCCCGCTGTCCGCGCTGCCAGAGGAGGACACGGTGATGGATCTGAAGCTTTCCCTGAAGTGCCTCCATGGTTCCGTCACAATCTCCTCCCGAAATTACCTAATTTCCGGTCAGCTTCCAGCACGTCACTTCCGGTGGAACGTCACGTGCGAGTTTTGAAGTGCTCTTCGGGGCTCCGCCGTGTACTCCTGTGTCCGCGGGAAAAGTAAGCTCCCTGCCAGGACAGCGGGGAAGACTCAAAATCGGTACTGTCCCGCTGGATCTGGGACAGTTGGGAGGTACGGATGCTCCCCAACCTACACCGACCTCGTTGTAAGGTTCTTTGTCTCTGTTGACATGTTCCTTGAAACTCAGTTTTCCGTCGGCCATTTTGCTTTCTGTCTTTCTGCAGCTCTTGCCCTCAGTTAATATGGAGTTTCTAGTTTTCATGTTCCCGCCCTGATTCTTCCCTCTTGCTTCTTAAGCAGCCTCAGCTGAACAATCAGTGCTCCTGAATCAAGCCTCAGTCAGTCTGTGACCTGACTCCTGGAAGCCTTGGACTTGTACTCCAGCTATTCCCTACTGAGGAACCTTGGAACACTTTTGGACTCTGGAAACCTGCTGTTTGTTGAATCCATGTTTGCAGAGGAATTACGGTACAGAGAAGAGATCCTGAACCTGCTTTGGAGATTTATTGTAGTGCTTGAAGTTACTCTGGCCTGCTGTGTCTCCTGCCGCTGTTCCTGCAAACTGTGTGAACTTTCAGCATGCTTGTATGAAGTAATACAAGTCATTTCATTTCAACCTATGTCTCCTGTGTTTTCCTCGCACCCAAGCACAAGACGCTATAGGAACTGTACACTATACATGACAAGATTCAGGAGCCAATGTTTAGTGTCTGCTGGGTCTGGGAAAGCCGTGTCTGCTGTGACTGTGGATATCAGATGTCCGTTTAATACCTTATGTGATGACAGTGGTTGTGACTTCTCACAACCATTCCAGGTGAGCGCATTCCCTTAAAATTTTACTCTGGAGTGTTACCACAGGTAAACACTATTGTTTTTTTTTTTTTCCTTTCCTCTTCTCCTTCCAGCACTTCTGCCTTAAAAGATCTGGAAGATGGAGGCCCGCATAAAGGAACTTTGCGGAGTGACTGATACAATCCTTTCAGATGTACAGACTTTAAAAACTCGTTTTGCAAGCCTACAGGACCTCACTAATCATAATTTGCAAGTGTTTGGACAGACTACCCAGGAATTGCGAGCCAGGATTGAGGCTCTAGAGGAACGAGCCCAGGCTCCTGCCATAACCCCAAGTTCTGGGATCCCCAAACTACCTCCTTTTCGTTTTGGCAGTGAACGTGAGAAATTCAGGGGATTTATTAATCAATGCAATTTATTTTTCTCTGCACATGCTTCACAATTTCCCACTGAACGATCCAAAGTGCTTACTATAATCATGTTGCTTACCAATAAGGCTTTGATGTGGGCAAACCCTCTGATTGAGACTGAGGATGATTGTTTGAATCACCTTGATGCTTTTATTTCAGCCATGGGGCAGGTGTTTGATGACCCCAATCGAGGTGCAACAGCTGAAGCAGCCATGTTAACTTTGCGCCAAGGTAAGCGTTCAGTAGCCGAATATGCCCTGGATTTCAGGAGATGGGCTCTTGATACCACTTGGGACACTTCCGCTAAAAAATCTATTTTTCGGAAAGGGTTGTCTCCACTGATTAAGGATGAACTTGCTCGTGCCGACCCTCCCACTGCGTTAGGTGACTTTATTAACTATTGTATCCGTATTGATGCTCGTCTGACTGAACGCAGACAAGAGAGATGGTTCGAAAATAATCGCACTAACCTTTTACTACCTCCCTCCTCAGCTAAGGAACCTTTGAGTAGGATCACAAGGGAACCAGAACCTGAACCCATGCAGGTGGACTCTTTACAAAGACGGGTTAGTGATGCACGCAAAGAACATCGTATAAAGGAAAATCTATGTTTCTACTGTGGTAAGTCAGGGCACTTCATTATAAACTGCCCCAGCCGTTCTCGTAAGACTACTGCAGCAGTCATTCACTGTGAGTGTTGCGAGAGGAGCTCTGTCATGTCCGAGCCTCAGGCTCCAGAGAGATCTGCTGCAAGAGATCTTGATTTCTCGGACTTAAACTCTGTTAGTTCTGGGGACGATGACGGTATAAACGCTGCAATTTTTCAAGTTTCCTCAGCGGTGTCCCAGCTGAGTTGTAAAAGAAACAATTCTCATTGCTTCCTTTCCATCAAACTCTGGGTTGACTCAGTCTGGGTGTCTAGCTCTGCTATGATCGACTCAGGAGCAAGTGGAAATTTTATGGATATCTCCTTTGCTCTGAAACAGGGGATACGTTCAGTGAAGAAGGCTACTCCAGTACAGATGGAGACTGTGGATGGCTCTCTACTGACTTCTGGACTAGTGGATCAAGAAACAGAGCCTTTGAGGGTCCTTATGGGTAAAGATCATCAGGAGAAAATGTCTTTTATGCTTATCTCTTCTCCCCACTTTCCCATTATTCTAGGGCTACCATGGCTGCAGGCGCAGAATCCTACGATTAACTGGGAGACCAAGGAATTACACTTTCCGGAGAAACAGATGAGTCAAGGAGTTTCAGCTTGCTCTGTTCCTAAAGGAACCATGTCAGTCCCTGAACTACCAGCTGTATACCAGGACTATGTGGATTTATGTGACAAGAAGAACGCTAATCAGCTTCCTCCTCACCGTCCATATGATTGTCCAATTGAATTATTGCCTGGAGCCGAGATACCTTTTGGTAAGATCTACCCCCTAGCGGGCCCGAGCTAAAAGCTTTGAAGGATTATATAGACGAAAATTTAGCCAAGGGCTTCATACGCCCCTCTTCATCTCCCGCAGGTGCACCCATCTTCTTTGTGAAGAAGAAAGATGGATCTCTGAGACCCTGCATAGACTATAGGGAACTCAATAAGGTTACTATTAGAAACCGTTATCCATTGCCTTTAATCCCTGAATTGTTGGAGAGAGTGCGGCATGCCAAAATTTTCTCTAAACTGGATCTCCGTGGGGCCTATAACTTGGTCCGTATTAGACCTGGGGATGAATGGAAGACTGCTTTCAGGTCACGCTATGGACACTTTGAATATCTAGTTATGCCTTTTGGTCTGAGTACCGCCCCAGCCACTTTCCAACACTTCGTGAATGATATCTTCAGGGATCTCCTAGATACATTTGTGGTGATTTATCTGGATGATATTCTAATTTTTTCTAACTCCACAGAGGAACATCATGGACATGTGAGAATGGTCTTAGAACGCCTAAGACAAAACCATCTCTACATCAAACTTGAAAAATGTGAATTCCATAGGACCGAAATTCAATTTCTGGGGTATGTACTATCTACGCAAGGGATTAGTATGGATGGAAGCAAGACTCAAGCCATCAAGGATTGGCCAATTCCTAGAAATGTGAAGGAGGTGCAGCGTTTCATCGGGTTTGCCAACTTCTATAGACGTTTCATTAAGAATTTTTCTGAGGTAGTGTCACCTATCACCCAACTTACCCAGAAACAGTCTAGGTTCTCCTGGACCCCGCAAGCTCAGGAAGCATTTTCCTGTTTAAAGGATAAATTTACCACCGCACCTATCTTAGTACATCCCAACCCCGAGCTTGCCTTCATAATAGAGGTGGATGCTTCAGACTGTGCCGTTGGAGCTATACTCTCTCAGAGAACAGGTGAGAAGAATGTCTTGCATCCCTGTGCCTTCTTTTCCCAGCAGTTGTCTTCGGCTGAGAGGAACTACGATGTGGGCAATAGAGAATTGTTGGCTATTATTGCCGCCTTCAAGGAATGGAGACACCTTCTTCAGGGAGCTGCACAGCAAATAGTCGTCCTGACAGACCATCGTAACCTTGAATTTATCAGGTCGGCTAAGTGCCTGACTCCTCGCCAGGCTCGCTGGAATCTTTTCCTAAACCAATTTAATTTTGTCATTTCTTATAGACCAGGATCGCGCAATGGAAAGGCTGATGCACTCTCTAGGATTCATTCAGCAGAGACACGTCCACTTACTCCTCCTAAGACTATTCTTCCTGACTCTAGATTCCTGGGAGTGATTCATAATCAAGACCTACTTAAGGACATCAAGGAAGCATACCATGCGGATTCCTTGTTGGCTCAACCCCCAAGGGACGTAAGTCTTGTCTTTAAGAATGGTGTGTGGATTCAGGGACAACGTCTGTATATACCTGAAACAGTCAGATTGAGAGTATTGCAACTCATCCACGATTCCAAGATAGCCGGGCATAGGGGAATTCTAAAGACACAAGAATTTCTTTCTCGTTTCTTTTGGTGGCCCACTTACAGGAAAGATGTCTTAAACTATGTCACTTCATGTGAAGTCTGTGCAAGATGCAAAACACCTCGCTCCTCACCAACTGGTCTGTTGCAACCTCTTCCCACCCCGTCCCGCCCGTGGGGATCCATTTCTATGGACTTCATTGTGGAGTTACCAACCTCTCAAGGGAAGAACACCATTCTAGTGGTGGTTGACCGTCTAACAAAGGCAGCTCATTTTATCCCTTGTGTCGGCTTACCCACTGCAAAACAGACATCAGACTTGATGATTAAGAATGTGTTTCGCTTACATGGAGTACGGATGAGGTCATTTCGGATCGAGGGGTGCAATTCACTTCAAGGTTTTGGCAAAATTTCTGTGCAGCATTGGACATTAAAGTAAACCTTTCTTCTGCTTTTCATCCCCAGACTAATGGACAGACAGAACGAACCAATCAGACCCTGGAGCAGTATCTCCGCTGCTTTATCTGCCACCTACAGGATGATTGGGTGGATCTACTTCCACTGGCTGAGTTCTCTTATAACAACTCTCAGAGCGCCTCCACTAAGCAGTCTCCTTTTTACTCCAATCTAGGTTATCATCCTAACATTCTTCCTCGATTTCCCATAGATACGCTCTTGCCGGCAGTGGCTGAAAGAATCACTTCTTTACAAAAGAATATGGATCTTCTAAAGGAAAATCTAGAATTGGCTCAGGAAAGGTACAAGAAAGCAGCAGATAAATTTCGTAAACCTGCACCAGCTTTCAAGGTAGGAGATTTGGTCTGGCTGTCAACCAGAAATCTTAAATTAAAGATTCCATCGTCTAAATTGGGACATAAGTACATTGGACCTTATAAGATCAATAAGATTATAAGTGCTGTTGCTTGTCGTCTTCAACTGCCCAGAACTATGAGAATCCACCCTGTCTTTCATGTATCCCTACTAAAGGCTGCAACACCCAATAATTTTCCTGGACGTTCTTCTCCTTGCCCTGACCCAGTGCTGGTCGATGGTCAGGAAGAATTTATGGTGGAAAGGATTCTAGATTCCAGGTTGTACAGAAATCAGTTGCAATATTTGATTAAATGGCAGGGCTACCCAGTGGAGGACAACTCATGGGAACCAGTCAATAATGTAAATGCTCCTCGCCTGCTCCGCCAGTTTCATCAGAGGTACCCTGACAAGCCTGGTCTGAGGTCATCCGGAGGTTGTCCCTAAGGGGGGAGTAATGTAAGGTTCTTTGTCTCTGTTGACATGTTCCTTGAAACTCAGTTTTCCGTCGGCCATTTTGCTTTCTGTCTTTCTGCAGCTCTTGCCCTCAGTTAATATGGAGTTTCCAGTTTTCATGTTCCCGCCCTGATTCTTCCCTCTTGCTTCTTAAGCAGCCTCAGCTGAACAATCAGTGCTCCTGAATCAAGCCTCAGTCAGTCTGTGACCTGACTCCTGGAAGCCTTGGACTTGTACTCCAGCTATTCCCTACTGAGGAACCTTGGAACACTTTTGGACTCTGGAAACCTGCTGTTTGTTGAATCCATGTTTGCAGAAGAATTACGGTACAGAGAAGAGATCCTGAACCTGCTTTGGAGATTTATTGTAGTGCTTGAAGTTACTCTGGCCTGCTGTGTCTCTGCCGCTGTTCCTGCAAACTGTGTGAACTTTTCAGCATGCTTGTATGAAGTAATACAAGTCATTTCATTTCAACCTATGTCTCCTGTGTTTTCCTCGCACCCAAGCACAAGACGCTATAGGAACTGTACACTATACATGACACTCGTACATGCACGGCTCCGGACACCTCATACACACGGTTCCACTTTGTATGCCTCGTACACACGCGGCTCCGCTCCGCACACCTCGTACACACGCGGCTCCGCTCTGCACACCTCATACACACGCGGCTCCGCTTCATACACACACGGCTCCGCTCAGTACATCTTGTACACACAAGGCTCCGCTCCACACACCCCATACACACGCAGCTCCGATCCGTACACTTCGTACACACACAGCTCTGCTACATCCACCCTGTAAACCCCTCCTGACCCCACACATAGACTTCCTTCATCCAGCACCATGAGAACCAGCACAGCAGTGTCCTGCATACACTGAGGCCCCTGATCATGTGACACCTGACTCCTCCCCTCCTGTGACCTCATCTCAGGTCCTGTGCGCACAGAGCAGCAATATATGAGCAACACGAGCAGATGCAGGAGATGAGATCTGCCACCCCCTCTCTTCAGGGACGCACCGCCGTCTGAGGCAGAGTACTCAACTTGCCTCATGGTAGGTGCGCCCCTGGGCTTATGGCAAAACCTGGAGGAAGTTCCTGTCCACCTCCAAAGTAAAAATCCAGGATGGGGCCTCAATTAGAGAAGTGCTTGACTTTCTACAACAGGGTCTAGAAAAGGGCCTAGCAGTCAGTACTTTAAAGGTACAATTGGCAGCCTTAGGTGCACTCTATAATCAGGACATTGCCAGTAACCCATGGGTGGCATAGTTCATTAAAGCTGCAGCAAGATCTAGACCACTAGTTAGCCAAAAGCTACCATCTTGGGATCTGAATCTGGTCCTATCTGCTCTAACGGGTCCGCCGTTCCCCTCAAAATCTTATCCTTAAAGACCGTCGTCCTGGTCGCTCTAACCAGCCCGTAGAGTAATCGATATTCAAGCCCTATCTGCAGGACCCCCATTCACAAAGATCCTAGATGATAGTTATCCTAAAATCTGACCGGCCTATTTACCCAAGGTAGCATCTCATTTCCACAGGTCCCAAGAGGTAGTCCTTCCTTCCTTTTGCCCAAATCCTAGTAAAGAGGAGGAATTTCACACTCTAGATGTCAAAAGATGTCTAGTTCAGTACCTGGAGTCCACCCAGAGGTGTAGGAAGGAAGGATCTCTCTTTGTGTGCTTTCAGGTGCCGAGGAAGGGACTCAAAGCGTCCAAGAGTACCCTGGCAAAGAGGATAAGAGATGCGATAGCCCTTGCATATTCATCTACTGGGAACACCATTCCAGATGGGTTAAAAGCTCATTCCACAACGGCCATAGCGACCTCATGGGCAGAGAGGTCAGAGGTATCGATAGAACAAATCTGTAAGGCGGCCACCTGGTCATCACCTTCAACCTTTTTTAAACACTATCGATTAGATCTAGCCTCTACATCTGATTTGACATTTGGGAGAAGGGTCCTTCAGGCCATGGTCCCTCCCTAACCTTCTAATCTCTGTAATTCTCTCCGTGGTGATGTCATGGGAGACTGAGCAAAGCGTAGTTACTCACTGATGAAGGTGTTTCTCAGAGCCCATGACAGCACCTGCTTATTCCCTCCCATCACACGTGTGGTGAGCACATTTTAACCCCTTAATGACCCAGCCTATTTTGACCTTAATGACGGCCATTTTTTGCAATTCTGACCATTGTCCCTTTATGAGGTAATAACTCAGGAACGTTTCAACGGATTCTAGCGATTCTGAGATTGTTTTTTCGTCACATATTGGACTTTATGTTACTGGTAAATTTAGGTCAATAATTTTTGCGTTTATTTGTAAAAAAAAAGTTGAAATTTGGCAAAAAAATTTTGAAAATTTCGCAATTTTCAAATTTTGAATTTTTATTCCGTTAAACCAGAGAATTATGTGACACAAAATAGTTAATAAATAACATTTTCCACAAGTGACTTTACATCAGCACAATTTTGGAAACAAATTTTTTTTTTTTTTGTTAAGAAGATATAAAGGTTAAAAGTTGACCAGCGATTTCTCATTTTTATAACAAAATTTACAAAACCATTTTTTAGGGACCACTTCACATTTGAAGTCAGTTTGAGCGATCTATATGGCTGAAAATACCCAAAGGTGACACCATTCTAAAAACTGCACCCCTCAAGCTGATCAAAACCACATTCAAGAAGTTTATTAACCCTTCAGGTGCTTCACAGGAGCTGAAGCAATGTGGAAGGAAAAAAATGAACATTTAAAATGATCTTTTTACAAACAATTTTTATTATTTTTACAAGGGTAAAAGGAAAAAATGGACAGATAACGTTGTTCTGCAATTTCTCCTGAGTACACCGATACTCCATATATGGGGGAAAACCACTGTCAGGGCTCGGAAGGGTAGGAGCGCCATGTGACTTTTTCAAACCAAAATTGGCTGGAATTGAGATTGGATGCCATGTCGCGTTTGGAGAGCCCCTGATGTGCCTAAACAGTGGAAACCCCCTACAAGTGACCCCATTTTAGAAACGACCCCCTAAGGAACTTATCTAGTTCTGTGGTGAGCACTTTGAACCCCCAAGTGCTTCACACAAGTTTATAATGCCCGGGCATGAAAATAAAAAATCCTATTTTTTTTTCCCACAAAAATGATCTTTTAGTCACCAATTACTTATTTTCCCAAGGGTAACAGGAGAAATTGGACCACAAAAGTTGTTGTCCAATTTGTCCTGAGTACGCTGATACCCCATATGTGGGGGAGAACCACTGTTTGGGCGCACGGCAGAGCTCGAAAGGGAAGGAGCACCATTTGAATTGGCTGGAATCGAGATTGGACGCCATGTCGCGTTTGGAGAGCCCCTGATGTGCCTAAACAGTAGAAACTCCCCCACAAATGACACCATTTTGGAAATAAGACCCCTCAAAGAACTTATCTAGATGTGTGGTGAGAACTTTGAACCCCCAGGTGTTACACTAAAGTTTATAACGCCCGAGCGTGAAAATAAAAAAATCTTTTAGTCCCCAATTTTTTATTTTCCCAAGGGTAACAGGAGAAATTGGACCCCAAACGTCGTTGTCCAATTTGTACTGAGTACGCTGATACCCCATATGTGGGAGAAAACTACTGTTTGGGAACACGTCGGGGCTCGGAAGGGAAGTAGTGACGTTTTGAAATGCAGACTTAGATGGAATGGTCTGTGGTGTCCTGATAAGTTTGCAGAGCCTCTGATGTGCCTAAACAGTAGAAACCCCCAAAAGAGAGCCTATTTCGGAAACTAGACCCCCAAGGAGCTTATCTAGATGTGTGGTAAGCACTTTGAACCCCCAAGTGCTTCACAGAAGTTTATAACGCAGAGCCGTGAAAATAAAAAATCATTTATTTTCCACAAAAATAATTTTTTAGCCCCCAATTTTTTATTTTCTTAAGGGTAACAGGAGAAATTAGACCCCCAAAGTTGTTGTGCAATTTTTCCTTAGTACGCTGGTACCCCATATGTTGGGGTAAACCACTGTTGGGCACACGTCGGGGCTTGGAAGGGAGGGAGCACCGTTTAAATTTTTGAACGCAAAATTGGCTGGAATCAATGGTGGTGCCATGTCGCGTTTGGGGAGCCCCTGATGTGCCTAAACAGTGGAAACTCCTCAATTCTAACTCCAACCCTAACCCCCAACACACCCCTAATCTTAACCCTAATTCCAACCCTAACCCTATTTCCAACCCTAATTCTAACCCTAACCCTAATGGAAAAATAAAAATAAATATATTTTCTTTATTTCATTATTGTTCCCTATCTATGGGTGTGATAGGGGGTTTATTTACTATTTTTTTTTTATCACTGTGATAGGGTCTATCACAGTGATCAAAATGTACCTGGAATGAATGAATAAATCTGCCAGCCGACAGATTCGGCGGGCGCCCTGCGCAAGCGCCCGCCATTTTGTAGGCTGGAGGCGTCCATGCAGGAGCGAGGAGGGACACCGGGAGTCATAAGGTTCCGGGGGAGGTGATCGGAAGGCGGGGGAGCGGAGGGAAGGAGAGGGGGAGCAGATGTTGACGGCGGCGGCAGATCACCGCCGTCAGTTGGTGGCAAGGGCAGATCGCCCCCGTCAGTCGGTGTGGGGGTGGGCAGATCGTGGTCACCAGCCATGGCCGATGATATTGCAGCATCGGCCATTGCTGGATTGTAATATTTCACCAAGTTTCATTGGTGAAATATTACAATTACTCTGATTGGCTGTTTCACTTTCAACAGCCAATTAGAGCGATCATAGCCAAGGGGGGGGGCAAAGCCACCCCCGGGGTGAAGCACAAAGCCTCCTGTACCTGCGGGTCGGGTCACCTTTCTGTGACCCCAATCACCTGACCCGCAGGAACGCGATCTCCCCATGACGCCACATAGGCGTCACAGGTCGGATTGGCACCGACTTTCATGACGCCTACGTGGCATCACAGATCGGGAAGGGGTTAATGTACGTAGCGTGGTTTTTGTATAGGCACGGTGTTCTCTTCCTGATAAGCAATACTATAATGCTGTAGATAAGCCCCCGATGTAACCTGCAAGATAAGAAAAATAAGTTTTATTATACTCACCGGGGGGGTGCGGTCCGATTCGATGGGTGTTGCAGGTTCGGGTCCAGCGCCTCCCATCTTCATGCGACGCCGGCCTTCTGTTTGCATCGTTGCTCCCCGGCATTGCGCTCCTGTGCAGGCGCACTTTTCTGCCCTATTGAGGGCAGAGCAAAGTGCTGCAGTGCGCAGGCATCGGGAAAAGTCAGAGGCCCAGCGCCTGCGCACTTCAGTACTTTGCCCTGCACTGAGAGCATGAATAAGACGTTGTAGTCAAAATGCGTCGATCGTTCAGGGCTCTAAGCCAGTGTGTACTCAGTGCTGGACTTCATATGTTTGGATTTTTTTAACTATATGAATTAAAAGCTATTTTTTACCTTCACTGCTCGCTAGACACACCTGACCATATTGGATTCCGTAGTGGTTGCTTCTCCCAAGTCCGTGCGAACTGGCGGTATGCTAACAGGAGGTCAAGACAGGAGGAGTTGGTGAGCTGACTTTCTTGTTAGATATCTGATGATGGGTAAAACCAGTGAGCTACCTCAATGCGTTTGCAACCTTATAATTGCAAAATATACTGATGGCATTGACAGAAGAATTTCTAAACTACTGAAGCCTCCAGTGAGCACTGCTGGTGTAAACAATATTATTTCACTAAGAATTATCAGAAGAGTTGTCCAAGAGGCAAAGACCACCTCAAGGAAGCCACAGAAAGACCTGGAATCAGCAGGCACAATTGTTTCAAAGAAAACAGTAACTAATGCACTCAACCTCCAGGTTCTTTATGCACACTCACCACGCAAGACTCCATTGCTGAACAAAAAGCATGTTTAAGTGTGTTTAAAGTTTGCTCAACAACATTTAGACAAGCCTGGTAAATACTGGGAGATTATAGTCTGGTCAGATGAGGCCAAAATTGAACTCTTTTTTTGATGCCCCAATGCCCACCATGCTAGAACACCATACAAACAGTGAAGTTTTGAGGTGGGAACATCATGGTGTAGGTTGTTTTCCAGCATACAGTATTGGTGAATGTCATGTAATTGAAGGAAGGATGAATGAACAAATTATCAAGGGTGTGCGACGAACAGCCCATAGTGATTGTACTCAGACGTCTGATGGAACTACTACTCCCATCCGGCTATGTCTGCTGTCAAATATAACAGAGACAGCATGAGCCGATGATGGTAGAGTATTCTCATTATCTGGCGCCATAGTTCAGTTGTAAAACAAAAATTAGAACATTGACATAATCACATACAATATACATACTCACTGAACACCTAATCCCTGACGCTCACGTCTCCTGCAAGCAATCAAAAATAATAATGTCCGCCGTAGTCCATTTAATACAGAATGTCCCATGTCGATGTCACCCGGCCACCGGCGATACACTGACAGGAGGTAATTGCTCCCGCAGTATATCACTCAGCCGCCCTGAGAGTTCACCGGAGTTTATCAGCTAATCAGCTCCAGTGCTCTCACTTACGGCACCGCTGCATTTGAAAGTTCTCACACAGTGGTAGTGCCATAAGTGAGTGCACCGGAGCTGATGAACTCCGGTGAACAATCACACCAGCACAGTGATACACTGACAGGAGGTAATCGCTCCTGCAGTGTATCACCAGAGGCCGGGCAGTGCAGTCACATCTCTCGATGTGACTGTTCTACACGTGAGATCTCCATGGGACACTCGGTACTAAATGGACTACGTCGGACAGGATAGTAGTATATGTTGGTTTATTATTTTTTGATTGCAGGAAACGAGGTCGTCAGGGATTAGGCGTTCAGTAAGTATGGTTAATTAAGATTCAATAAAGGAGTCTGGGTGATTATTTCAAATAAAGGACTTTATTTTGGCTGTGTGTTTATTTACCATATAACTATAGGATTAGTAATGGATGTGTCTTCTAGACGCCTCTCCATTACTAACCTGTGGGCTTGATATCACCTGACAATACAAAGGTGACATCAACCCCCCCAACCATTACCCCACTAGCCACCACTACAGGGCAAGTGGGAAGATTGAGGCTAAGTGCCACAATTGGCGCATCTGTAAGATGCGCCATTTCTGGGGCGGCTGAGAGCTGATGTTTTTAGCCTGAGGGGGTGCCAATATACATGGCCCCTTCTCAGGCTATTAGTATCAGCCCGTAGCTGCCGAGCCTTTGCTGGTTCGATTTTGTAGGGGGATCTCATGTCAATTGTTTTCTGCGTTCCCATGTAAACTAGTCAGTAAAGCCTAAGCAAACAGCTGTGAGCTGATAATAGCCTGGGAACCTTTATGGCTATTGGCTCCTTCCCAGAAATAAAACATCAGCCCTCATCTGTCGGCTTTCACTCTGCTGGTTATGAAAATTATGTGGGAGCCCATGCAATTTTTACTTGTTCTAAATTTTTTGAAAAATAAACATTGCGTTTCATGCAGATTTATGACAGTTGCGGTTTTGATACAGCATATGTAGGTTAATTATGTTAATGCTCCTACATAGGCGTGCGTGCGTGTGTCTTGTGTGTCTTTATTTAACTCTTTATGTACCGTTATATTAATGAGGGTATCTGGCTGACACCTGTTCATTTCCAAACCTCGGGCTTGGTATATATATATATCACCTATATTTGTTTTGTGTGTGTAAATATAAGTTTGAACATGGTATGTAGTGACATGGTCACTGGAGAATGAAAAAGAGTTTGAACAAGGAAATGACATCACAATTATTTTTTTTTTTAAATAATATATCTTTATTTAGCTCTATGTATTTACAAAAACGCATCAAAAACATAAAAAAGTGTGGATTTTTCCCTGCATGTTTTGCCAAGAGATGCAGAAATTTCTGCAACCTAATCCGTAACGTGCGCACATAGCATAAGACACACAGGACCATAAGATGCACTTAGGTTTTAGAGGAGGAAATTAGAAAAAATAAAGTAACACAAAAAATGTGGTCAGTTCTGCACTAATATCCCCAATCCTGGTATATATGGTCCCCTCATCCCATCCTGGTATGCATGATCTCCTCAAACCTATCCTGGTATGCATGGTCCCCTCATCCAAGAGCCTGGGTAGGCATGTTCCCCTTATCCCTGGGCTGGTAGGCATGGTCCCCCTCATCCCTATCCTGGTATGCATGGCCTCCTCATCTCTAATCTCTATCCTGGTATGCATGGACCCCTCATCCCTACCCTGGTATGCATGGCCCCCTCATCCCTATCCTGGTACAAAGGGCCCCCATCAAAAAACATTGAAAAAGAAAACATTATACTTACCTTCCTGTGCTCCCTCGCATCCTCTTGCTCCGATGCCAGCAGCTGATTTATGCTTGTAAGTAGCACATGGCACTGACACTCCCATGGGTGTGGGATGCAGTGAATATTAATTTCTGTTTAGCAGCAGGCACAGGAGTAAGCCGCAAGAGCCAGCTCCTTCCTCCTATGACCTGCTGCTCCGCCGCTGCCACTCCCCCGCATCCACAGCAGGCACATCCAGACTATAAGACACACCCACATTTTCCTCCACATTTTTGTAGGATAAAAGTGCATCTTATAGGCTGAAAAATACAGTACTTTTTTGTGAATTTAGCATTCATGTGAATCATTAACCTAACATTTAGTTGTAAACCCACACCCACGTCTGGCACCTGTCAACTGTTATTCCAGTCCAGGATGCTTTGACTACATCCCATAATTCTTTAGCATTTGTTGACTTTGCCTCAGAAACGGCATTTTTAATGTCACCCCACAAGTGTACTACCAGATTAAGGCCTGAGGATTGGGCTGATCACTTCATAACCTCAATTTTCTTGTACTGGAACAAAAATTTTGCTCGTTTACTGGTATGTTTAGGGTTGTTGTCTTGTTGAAACACCCATTTCAAGGGCATATCCTCTTCAGCGTAAGACAACATGACCTCTTCAAGTATTTTAATATATGCAAACTGGTCCATGATCCCTAGTATGCAGTTTATAGGTCCATGACCATAGGAAGAGAAACATGCCTATATCATGATGCTTGCACCACCATGCTTCACTGTCTTCAGAGTGTACTGTGGCTTGAATGCAGAGTTTGGGGGTCATCTGATGAACTGTCTGTGGCCCTTGTACCCAAAAAGAACAATTTTACTTTCATCAATCCACAAAATGTTTCTCCATTGCTCTTTAGGCCAGTTGATATGTTCTTTGTCAAATTGTGTCAGCTTCAGTACATATCTTCTTTTTTTTTTTTTTTTTTAACAGTGGGACTTTGCAGGGACTTCTTGCTAAGAGATTAGATTCACACAGGCGTCTTCTAACTGTTACAGTACTCACAGGTAACTTGAGACTGTCTTCGATCATCCTGGAGCCGATCATTGGCTGGACCTTTGCCATTCTGGCTATTCTTCCATCCATTCGAATGGTAGTCTTCCATTTTCTTCCATGTCTCTGGTTTGGCTTTCCATTTTGAAACATTGGAGATCAGCGACTTCCTGGTTCAGGTTCTGGCTATACAGGAGTGAGAAGGGAGAGCTCCACAGCCCCAGCAGATTTCACCCCCTTGGAGCAGTTAAAATTGATAAGAAAACTAAGGATCAAAAGCACAGAGCAGTGAGAAGCAGAATAACCAGCCAATGGAACGCTATCTCCTTCACAGTGGCAGTAAAACCTCCAGTGGTATGATATGTGAGATGCATGAGATATCCAAAACAGGTCACCACTGAAGATTTTCAGTGTGCCTTCCAGCTATCGGGTGAGGGTGGAGGTAATCTCTGCAAACATCCAACAGGAGAAGGGGGTGAGAGATGAGGACAGAGCACCGAGAGAAGATGGCCAGCTGATGGAAGAGACATAGTCTCCAATATTATAAACTACAAAGAACTGACTGAACGTGTAATCAGACGCCTCACACCAGAGAAAAGGGTCTCTCTAGAAAATGCAATGAAGCAGGCACTGATGGGAAGATATCTCGCAACATGAAGTGAGAATAGAGGAAGCAGAGTGCAGAATAGCAAAGCTGGAGGATATAAATGAACAAGCTGATAAAGACAACAGTTTACTGCAGAAACAAGTTCATATTCTGATAGATCCTATTGAAGAAAACAGGTCACGCAGGAACAACTTAAGGGTAGTTGGACTCCCAGAAATTATCAAGCCCAGACAACTTCAGAGAATATTTGAAGATGATTTACCAGAGGCTCTGGGAATAGCTTCTCAAAGAAGGATAGAAAGGGCACATAGAATCGGCCCTCAAACACCGAACAAGACTTATCGTATAGTATCACAATTCATTCAAAAATTATATAACACAGAAGGATAAAAATGCAAATAAATTAAAAAAATACAGAAAATACACAGGATATTTTTGTTATTATTATGCTGAAGACAATATTTGCTAGCTGCAACTGCCTCAAAATCACACAGAAATCAATCCACAAAGCACAATGTGAATACAAATCAATTCATACCAAAATAATGTGCTAAATACTAGATCAACAGCTGATTAACCATGAAGCTGGGCGGCTGTGTAACATGATCACTAGATGGTGCTGTAAAGCTTTCACTAATGTCCAAAATGTCCAATGTATATAACAAATCACCCCGCTATTTCAAAACAAACTACTCATCTCAATATAATTTAATTTTCTTTATCTCAAAATGCTCTGCATTGGAGTGGATTGAAACATCAGATATCACACGTACCGTGCAGGTTGCACTCTTAGGCCGGAGTCACACACAACTACAAAAAATCGGTCCGTTTTAGTCGGTCGATTGTCGGATCAAAATACAAACATCACACATCCTTCTGGCATCCGATTTTCCTTCAAAGATGCGATTTAGTCGCATGTGTGTGTACCTTGTAACATCCGATTTTCATCCGACTTGCGAGAATTTCTCGCAGGCTTGCAAAACTGACATATAATGGATCCAAAAGAATAGTATTTCAATCACAAAAGAAAGAATAGATATATACACATAGAACACATATATATATATATATACATGTCATTGTGACATGTATATATATATATATATTTTATAGTTCCTAGACTTCTACATACTGTTATAGCCGCTAATTCAATTGCCGGCTTTTGTGAAATCACAGAAGCCGACATGAAATGATACATTGTTTCCACACAGTTAACCATGTCATTTCCTGTAATAAAAATAAAATAAAAAAGCAAAATTATACTTACCAATCCGATGTACAGTCAGGTCCCACGCTGTAATCCATCAGAAAGGGTTAAGTGGTTACAGTTAGCAGGGAGATAATTCTGTCTCCTAGCTGTAACCCCCTGAATGAATAAGTTCCTCTACCACAGAAAGTAGAGGAATAGATTCATGAATGGAGCTTAATTGATTTATTGCCACTTTCACTTCAGTGACCTGACCTAAGGTGAAAGTGGACACAATCAATTAAGCTTCATTCATTAAACACATTCTCTTCCTGTCGCCAGGAGAGGAACTTATTCATTCAGGAGCTTTGAGCTGAGCATGCAGGATTACTTGCACTGCTTGGCTCAAAACTAGTTAACCCTTTGTGAAGGATTACAGCGTGGGACGTGACAGATCGGCGGAATAGGTAAGAATAATGTTGTTTTATTTTTTTTTCTTTATTTTAGGAGATCAATGGCTTCGCACGGATTAAGTGTAAAATAAAATATGGTCAAAAAAATGTGTTTTTATTTCATTAAAATTAATTTTTATTAATGTGTCTGTGTATTTTTAATTTACTTCAATAGGATTAATAATTGATAGTTGTCTAATTGACAGCTCTCAATTATTAACCTGCCTTAAGGTCACCTTTCAATACTACGGTGACATTAAGGTGACATTATTAACCCATTCGCCACCGCTACAGGGCAATGGGAATAGACGGGCAAAGTGCCAGAAAGGGCGAATCTAATTATAGATTTGCCCTTTCTGGGGTGTCTGGGGGCAGATGTTAGTAGCCAGGGGGGCACAAAAAAAATGTACCCTCCCTAGGCTATTATTATCTGCCCCCACTCGCTTGCTTTGTCTGTCTGGTGGAGAAAATACAGCGGGAGCCCACGCATTTTTTTTCAACGAATTTACACCTTTAATTAACCCCTACATGTCTGAAATTTTGTACAAATACACTCATGTAATTGTAAGTTCAAACCATATATCAAAATACAGGAAATGACATGGTTAACTGTGTGGAAACAATGTATCATTTCATGTCGGCTTCTGTGATTTCACAAAAGCCGGCAATTGAATTAGCGGCTATAACAGTATGTAGAAGTCTAGGAACTATAAATATATATATATATATACATGTCACAATGACATGTATATATATATACACTGTGTTCCAAATTATTATGCAAGTAATATTTTCTCAGATTTTCCCAAATTACCTATATGAATTTCAGTCATTGTAATTTTCCAGTCAAATAACTATTAGAGTACAACTGAAAGGTTTTTGTACAAACTGCCTATGATAACAGTATATTTTTTTAAAAATAAAACACTCAAACTGCACTCAAAATGCATGTTCCAAATTATTATGCACAGCAGAGTTTTCAACCTTTTCATTTTAATAAAGAACAAAAAAATGGTCATTTTTGAAATTATAAGCATTAGCAGGTTCTTACAAACTGAAATCAAACAGTTTTCAACTCAAAACTTTATTCTAGGTAATGTTACATTTGCACATAGGACCCCTTGTTCGAAAGGAGCTTCTGAACTCTCTCGTCCATTGAATTTGTCAGGTTTTGGATGGTTTCTGCTTCAATTGTTTTGCATGAGGACAGAATACCCTTCCAGAGCTGTTGCTTAGACGTGAACTGCCTCCCGCCATCATAGACACTCCTTTTGATGATGCTCCAGAGGTTCTCAATGGGGTTGAGGTCAGGGGAGCATGGGGGCCACACCACAAGTTTGTCCCCTTTTATGCCCATAGCAGCCGGAGATGCAGATGTGTTATGTGCAGCATGAGACGATGCATTATCATGCGGAATGCACGGTTCTTCTTCCTGAACCATGGCAGGAAGTGCTGTTTGAGAAACTCAACATACACTATGGAGTTCATCTTTACCCCTTCAGGGATCCTAAAGGGGCCGACAATCTCTCTCCCCATGATTCCAGGCCAAAACATTACTCCACCTCCTCCTTGTTGGCGCCATAGCTGTGTTTGCATGGGGTGTCCATTAACCAGTAATTCTCCACTCCATCCATCTGGACCATCGAGCGTTGCACGGCACTCATCGGTGAAAAAAACAGTTTTGAAGTCAGTCTTCATGTATTGTTTGGCCCACTGGAGCCGTTTCTGCTTGTGTGCAGTGGATAGAGGAGGTCGACAGGATGGCTTACGCACAGCTGCAGACCTCTGAAGGACCCTGCATCTTGTTGTTCGGGGGACGTTGGAGGCACCAGCAGCTTCAAAAACTTGTCTGCTGCTATGGCAAGACTTTTTTGCCTCTGCTCTTTTAACCTGACGTAATTGCCTGTAGGAAAGAGTCCTCAATTTTCCCTTATCAGCATGCACACGTGTGTACTGTGAATCAGCTACATACTTCTTGATTGTGCGATGATCACGATGAAGTGTCTTGGCAATGTTGATTGTAGTCATTCCTTGACCTAAACACTCCACAATTTGTTGCTTCTCAGCAGCTGACACATCCTTTTTCTTTCCCATTTTGGCAGAAAATATAGGCTGCTTAATAATGTGGGACAGCCTTCTTAAGTAGTCTTGCCTTTCATTGGACACACCTGCCAAACTAATTAGCACAGGTGTCTGCAATTGCTTACAGTGATATAAAGAGCCCTGACACACATCACCATCAATGAGTTTAACTGACAAACAAAAAAATTCTTACCTTATCACTCCTAAACAATTTTTGCATAATAATTTGGAACACAGTGTATATATGTGTTCTATGTGTATATATCTATTCTTTCTATTCTTTATTAAAGCTGTCAGTGTGATTTTACAGTATAGCCGGGGATGAATTGCCGGCTTTTCTAAAGGACACCGATGCGATTTAATCGCAAGTCACACATGCGGTCCGTTTGTAATCAGATTTTTCATCGCTCCCATAGACTTGCATTGGCGATAGTCGACCCACAATCGGTGACAATCGCAGCATGCTGCGATTGCACACGGACGTTTAAAACGGACCACAAAAAATCTGATACTAGGAGCTGCTCCATAGATTAACATAGGGCAGACTGCAATACGATTTTTCATCGTATTGCAGTCGTCCGATTCTGTCGCCAGTGTGACGCCGGCCTAACTGCATATAATTTCTGGACTAACACGTATAAGTGCAGGTCGCACTCTTACTACATATAATTTCTGGACTACCACGTATAAGTGACAGAAGATCAGCTTTCCACCCTCCTATCAAGATCACACCTCACCACTTGCATGCTTAACCCGCTCCCATCCCACTTCATCCCTAACCTCACCACCATCTTCACCCCTACTCTAACACACCTCTTCAACCTCTTACAAATGGTGTCTTCCCCTCATCCTTCAAACATGCCTCGATCACACCCATTCTCAAAAAGATCTCCCTTGACCCATCCTCTGTGTCTAGCTATCGCCCGATATCTCTTCTCCCTTATGCCTCAAAACTACTGGAACAGCATGTCCATCTTGAACTGTCCTCCCACCTCTCCTCCTGCTCCCTCTTTGACCGCTTACAATCAGGCTTCGACTGCATCACTCAACTGAAACTGCCCTAACTAAAGTCACCAACGACCTACTAACCGCCAAGAGCAAGCGACACTACTCTGTCCTCCTTCTCCTGGACCTGTCTTCTCCTTCGACACTGTGGACCATTCCCTCCTGCTACAGATTCTCTCATCTCTTGGCATCACAGGCTTGGCCCTATCCTGGATCTCATCATATCTAACAAACCGAACATTCAGTGTCTCCCTCTCCCACACCACCTCCTCACCTCGCCCCCTGTCTGTCCGTGTTCCCCAAGGCTCAGTTCTAGGCCCCCTACTCTTCTCCATCTACACCCTCGGCCTGGGACAGCTCATAGAATCCCATGGTTTTCAGTATCATCTCTACGCCGACGACACGCAGATCTACCTATCTGGACCTGACCTCACCTCCTTACTGACCAAAATCCCACAATGTCTGTCTGCTATTTCTGCTTTCTTCTCTGCTCGCTTTCTAAAACTGAACATGGACAAAACAGAATTCATCATCTTTTCCCCATCTCACTCTACCCCCCCACCAGACCTGTCCATCAACGTCAATGGCTGCTCACTTTCCCCAGTCCCGCACGCTCGGTGCCTCGGAGTGATCCTCGACTCTGCCCTCTCTTTCAAGCCACATGTCCAAACCCTTGCCTCCTCCTGCTGTCTCAAACTCAAAAATATTTCCCGGATCCGTGCATTCCTTGACCATGAAACTACAAAAACCCTAGTGCATGCCCTCATCATCTCCCGCCTCGACTACTGCAACCTCCTACTCTCTGGCCTTTCCTCTAGCACTCTGGCACCACTCCAATCCATCCTGCACTCAGCTGCCCGACTAATACACCTGTCTCCCCGTTATTCCCCAGCCTCTCCTCTCTGCCAAGCCCTTCATTGGCTTCCTATCATCCAGAGGCTCCAGTTCAAAACCCTAACCATGACCTACAAAGCCATCCACAATCTGTCTCCTTCATACATCTGTGACATGGTCTCCTGGTACATACCCACACGCAACCTTCGATCCTCTCAAGATCTCCTCCTCTACTCCCCTCTTATCTCTTCTTCCCACAACCGCATACAAAGCTTCTCCCGTGCCTCTCCCATACTCTGGAACTCTCTACCCCAACACATCAGACTCACGCCTACCATGGAAACCTTCAAAAAGAACCTGAAGACCCACCTCTTCCGACAAGCCTACAACCTGCAGTGATCATCAGTCTACTGAACCACCGCACGACCAGCTCTACCCTCTCCTAGTGTATCCTCACCCATCCCTGTAGACTGTGAGCCCTTGCAGGCAGGGTCCTCTCTCCTTCTGTACTTGTGCATGCCTTGTATTGCTCATGTTTACTGTACTTGTCTATATTTGCCCCTCTTCACATGTAAAGCGCCATGGAATAAATGGCGCTATAAAAATAATAATAATAATAATAATGCAGGTCGCTCTCTTACTGCATATTTCTGGACTGCCATGTATAAGTGCAGGTCGCTCTCTTACTGCATATAATTTCTGGACTGCCACGTATAAGCGCATGTCGCACTCTTACTGCATATTTCTGGACTACCACGTATAAGTGCAGGTCGCTCTCTTACTGCATATAATTTCTGGACTACCACGTATAAGTGCTGGTCGCTCTCTTACTGCATAGAATTTCTGGACTACCACGTATAAGTGCAGGTCGCACTCTTACTGCATAGAATTTCATGACTACTGCGTATAAGTACAGGTTGCACTCTTAGGCTAGGTTCACATTAGCGTTTGACTGTCTGCATACTTCTTCCATTAAGCTCCGCCTACTTATGCATGCTTCATGCGTACCTATTATTAACATTGGGTATGCAGAGACATGCGTTGTATGCGGATGCATCCACATGTTGCGTTCCCATGCGGTCGGCGGGCAAGTCAAAACGGCGCATGCGGACGCATCCACATATAATGCATGTCCCTGCGTACCCAATATTAAAGATAGGTACGCAGGACGCATGCGGAAGTAGGCAGAGCTTAGGGAAGAAGTACGCAGACCAGCCAAACGCTAATGTGAACCTAGCCTTACTGCATATAATTTCTGGACTACCACGTATAAGTGCAGGTCGCAATCTTACTGCATATAATTTCTGGACTTGCTTGCATAGCGGTTGCGCTCCGCTAGCATGGCTGCTGAACATTTCCGTTTGTGCTGTTTTGCTTTTCGCTACAATTTCAGGAATGCCTCTGTTAGTTTATGTTTGCTCTTGCTTTGTTAATACAGTTTGTTTTGTCTCAGATCCGTTTATCCCACGCAATCAGATTCCATAGTACCTTCATATATATTACAGTTGCATGCATTGGACATTAGTGAAAGCTTTACAGCACCATCTAGTGATCATGTTACACAGCCGCCTTTCTTCATGGTATATCAGCTGTTGATCTACTATTTAGCACATTATTTTGGTATGAATTGATATGTATTCACATTGTGCTTTGTGGATTGATTTCTGTGGGATTTTGAGGCAGTTGCAGCTAGCAAATATTGTCTTCAGCATCATAATAAAAAAAAATCCTGTGTATTTTCAGTATTTTTTTAAATTTATTTGCATTTCTATATCCTTCTATGTTATATAATTTATGAATGAATTGTGATACTGTAGATATCAGAAAAGGATTGTACCAGGTAGTAATGAACATATTGTAGAGCACATCATCTGGTTTACCAATTATATATTTAATTACTTGTTGCATATTTATTTCTGTATGAATTTTTATTCACTTTATGCACTTTAAATTAGTGGTTGGTTAATCCAGGTTGCAGCATTAGCACTTTGTTGAAATGATTGTAACCTAGGTAAATCCTTTATTTATATGATTATATATTCATTTATATATTTTTCCATGGACTTTTTTTGCCCCCATATTCCACTACTTATTCTAGCAAAAATATTTTAAAGAGGTTTTTTTTAACAAATTAAATAAAATATTGTGTTTTAACATATTCTTTAGTCACTTCAGTTTTTTCAGTCTCTGATATACCAATTCGGGGACTGATGTGTTAGACATGTGGTTCCCGATATATGGGAAATTGATATTACCATTAAGGAATATTCATGGTGTAAATCTATTTAAAAACCACATACAGCTCCAATTACTATATCCGGCCGTAATGAAAGTACGACACACAGATGGCTCAACAAAAAACTTTAAAAATCCGAAAGATGCAGAAGAATATGTACTGAAGCTGCTGGGGAAAAATGGACACAATGAATCAGATGCCAGGAAATCACCGCAAAAGGGGAGAAGAGCAGAACAAAGTACAGAGAGAGAAGAGGAATCAGAAAACTGGAGGAAGAGTCCTACAGACCCAAAACCAAGATCGCCCCGGTATCACAAGAAGCTCCAGGAAGTGGACATTGAAGCAGACAAGTAATACACTCTGGAGGGAATAAATCAGGGAGGACACTTTAATAAGACTGGCACCCAAGGGATCTCCTGTTTGTATACATTTGAGGGGGTGATCATTTAAAGAACTTAGAAGTTGTTTAACCCCTCTCTGCCATTGGACGTACTATCCCGTCCATGTTACTTGGGACTTAATGCCCATGGATGGAATAGTACGTCATACGCGATCAGCCACGCTCACGGAGGGATTGCGGCTGATCGCGGCTGGGCGTCAGCTGATTATCACAGCTGACACCAGCACTAAGTGCCAGGAGCAAACATGATCACAGCGTTCCTGAGCCGGCAGAGGGGCTGACAGCCCTTCTGCCTTTGGATCGGAGACCCCGCGGCATGACGCGGGGTCCCGATCGCTGTCATGGAGACCCAATGTCATCATGACAACATCCGGGTTTCCAGACCAGAGAGACTTCCTGTCATGTGCAGTGCATGTCAGGAAGTCTCACAGATTAGTGAGAAATCCCTGCAGCACTGACAGCTTCTATAGCAGAGGTCTCAAACTGTATTCCTCAAGGGCCGCAAACAGGTCATGTTTTCAGGATTTCCTTGTATTGCACAGGTGATAATTTAATCACCTGCACAGATAATGATTCCAGCACCTAGTGCAATGCTAAGGAAATCTTGAAAACACGCACGGTTTGCGGCCCTCAAGGAATGCAGTTTGAGACCCCAGTTCTATAGCATCCATATCTGCATACTATAGAAGCGATCAGCCTGCAGAAAATGATTGTCCCATAGTGGGACAAAGTGTAAAAGTAAGAATTAAATTAAAAAAAAAAAAATTTTTAATACTTGTAAAAATATTTAACAAAATAATTTAAAATAAAAAATAGGTATTAGACCTACCGGTGTTAGGGTTCAAGTTCCCGCTGCTGCACAAGGGGAGTCTCGAATCAGTCCCGTTGCGGTCCCCCATCCATCTCCAGCCGCAGTGGATCCTGCTCAGCAAAGACGTCGGTCCCAGCGTCTCGCCCCGGTCTAATACTGTGCAGAGACTTGCTGCTGCCTCTTCAGGTTCTGCTATTGTAGCCTGTTATGTTTTGGTAGCTGAGGAGAGCAGGCAAAAACGGCAATACACCAGAGAGGTTGGAATCTACTGGATTGCAGTACCCTGACTAACCACCACAACTAAAGGCAGACGTGGAGCGTTCCTACGTTGGTGTTGTGAATGTGCTAGAAATGAATTCTGAGAAGAAGCTCCCTCTGGTGGTTACAAACAGTACTGAACTATTCAATGAAGATTGTGAAGATTGGCGATCAGGTGTTACTGACTGGTCTTATATAAGGGAGGTTCCCTCCCATCAGGGTTGCCGGTGATCAATTGTTCTGGTCTCATCTTTGATTCCTGTTCACTTTGAAGCTTGCTGTTTCGTGCCTGCATCTTCTGCTAACAGATAAGACATTTTCTTTTTTTAGTTTTTTGTGCTTGCTTTTTGCATCTTGTCCTGCACTTCTGTGGGGGTCTGCCGGGTCCCCTCCGGGGGCTTATGCTCCTCTCAGTTTAGTTCAACCACTGTTGTTTGTTCATTTGCCTTTTCCAGTTTTTTCAGTGGCTGCTGTTTAGTTTTGTTACACCAGGGAACTAATTTAGGTGGTAGAGGTCGTGTGATCTCAGGTGTTTTTGTAATTAGTAGAGTTGGTACTTTTTAGGGTTTTTTGGGATTGCAGTAAGTGTCCTTCCTATCCTTTTCTATCTAGGAAGTTTGGGCCCCAACGTTTGCTCATACTATTTTCTGTCTGTGTCTGTATTTCCTCTTGTCTAACCGCCATTACATGTTTGGGGGCTTTCTATGTTCTTTGGGGATCTGCTCCGGGGCAGATAGTTTTCCTCTTTCTGTCTTTAGGTGTAGTTAGCTTCTCAGGCTGTGACGAGGCGTCTAGGACCAACGTAGGTACGCTCCACGGCTGCCTTTAGTTGTGGTGGTTAGTCAGGGTACTGCAATCCAATAGATTCCAACCTCTCTGGTGTATTTCCTTTTTTGCCTGCTCTCCTTAGCTACCAAATCATAACAGTATCACCGGCCAAAAAACTGATATTTATATGGTACTCACAGAAGGGAAAAATAGTGTTAAAGAAAGAAGATTGTCAGAGTTGTCAGAGATTTATTTATTTTTTTTCCCTCTGTATCTCTGGGTGCTGAGGAGGATTTTTTTTCTCTCAATGGAGTTTGCACAGTTGTCTGGCTGTGTGGATCAGCTTGCCACTGAAGTTCGGAGTATTGCTACCTATCTTGCAGGGTTGCCTGTTGTGGAACCTAGGATTCCCATGCCAGATTTGTTCTTAGGGGATCGAGCTAAATTTCTGAATTTCAAAAATAACTGTAAGTTGTTTTTTGCCTTAAAATCTAAGTCCTCAGGGAACGCAGCATAGCAGGTTCAAATTGTCAACTCTCTCCTGCGCGGCGATCCTCAGGATTGGGCTTTTTCCCTGACACCTGGGGATCCTGTTTTGAGTAATGTTGATGCATTTTTTCATGCTCTGGGGTTATTGTACGATGAGCCTAATGTCACTGATCAAGCTGAAAAAACCTTGTTGGCATTAAATCAGGGGCTTGAGGACGCTGAGTTGTACTGTCAGAGATTCCGAAGGTGGACAGTCCTGACCAAATGGAATGACGATGCTTTGGCAGCCCTTTTTCGGAAGGGTCTGTCAGAGAATGTAAAGGATGTTATGGTGGGATTCCCTGTCCCCTCTGGTCTCAATGATTCTATGTCATTAGCGATTCAAATTGACAGACGTTTGCGTGAGCGTAGAGGTATGCGTGGAATAGTGTTGCCTTGTGAACCAGCTTCTGAACCCATACAGTGTGATAGAGTGGCGTCTGGGGCACAGCGTCATGAGTTTTGAAAACGCAATGGGTTATGTTTCTACTGTGGTGATGCCTCTCATGCTATTTCAGTCTGCCCTAAGCAGGGAAGACGTTTTGCACGCTCAGTTGTCTTGGGTAGTGTTCAGACTAAATTTTTGTTGACTGTTACCCTGATTTGCTCCCTGTCCACATTTTCTGCTCAGGCTTTCGTTGATTCGGGAGCAGCTATTAACCTGATGGATTTTGATTTTGCTAAACGTTGTGGGTTTCCCTTGATACCCCTACGGAAGTCTATTCCCCTACTGGGGATCGATTCTACCCCTTTGGCTGAGAATAAACCTCAGTTCTCTACTCAGGTGATAATGAGGGTTGAACCTGATCATCAGGAGAGTTGCAAATTTTTGGTGCTGTATAATCTGCATGACATTATCGTACTGGGTTTCCCTTGGTTACAGTCTCATAATCCTGTTTTGGATTGGAAATCTGTGTCTGTAACCAGTTGGGGCTGCCAATGTGTTAATGCCAACACTCCTGTTTTTTCTGCCTCCCCCCAGGCTCAGGATGTTCCTGACTTTTTGACTGATTTTTCTGATGTGTTTAGCGAAAGTAAATCTGCATCCTTGCCCCCCCATAGGAGCTATGACTGCGCTATTGAATTAGTGCCTGGTAGTAAATTCCCTAAAGGTCGCCTTTTTAACTAGTCTGTACCTGAACATGACGCTATGCGGTCTTATATCAAGGAGTCATTGGAGAAGGGTCATATCAGACCATCCTCTTCACCCTTGGGTGCCGGTTTTTTCTTTGTGGCCAAAAAGGATGGTTCATTAAGGCCGTGTATTGATTATCGTCTCTTGAACAATATCACTGTGAAATATCAATATCCGTTACCCTTGATTTCTGACCTGTTTTCCAGGGTGAAAAGTGCTACTTGGTTTACCAAGCTTGACCTCAGGGGGGCATATAACCTTATTCACATTAAGCACGGGGATGAATGGAAGACGGCATTTAATACCCCAGAGGGGCATTTTGAGTACCTAGTGATGCCCTTTGGGCTCACTAATGCTCCTTCTGTCTTCCAGTCCTTCATGAATGACATTTTCAGGTATTTTGTGGATACATTTCTGATTGTTTATTTGGATGATATTTTGATTTTTTTCCAATGACTGGGACTCTCATGTGAAACATGTTCGGACTGTGTTCCAGATTTTGAGAGAGAATGCTCTGTATGTGAAGGGATCAAAGTGTCTTTTTGGTGTGCAGAGGATCTCATTTCTGGGATTCATTTTGTCCCCATCTGTTATTGAAATGGACCCGGTCAAGGTTCAGGCCATCTGTGATTGGGTCCAACCTACTTCATTAAAGGCTCTTCAGAGATTCTTGGGTTTTGCCAATTTTTATCGTAAATTTATTGGTAATTTCTCTGTTATTGTTAAACCATTGACTGATTTGACCAAAAAGGGTTCTGATGTGGTGAATTGGCCTCCTGAGGCAGTCTCTGCATTTCAGGAACTTAAGCAGAGATTCACTTCTGCTCCTGTTCTACGGCAGCCTGATGTTTCTCTGCCATTTCAGGTGGAGGTTGATGCCTCTGAAATTGGGGCAGGTGCCGTTTTGTCCCAAAGAGATCCAGAGACCTCTAAAAGTAACCCTTGTGCCTTTTTCTCTCAAAAATTTTCTCCAACTGAACGTAATTATGACGTGGGTAATCAGGAGTTATTGCCCATGAAGTGGGCTTTTGAAGAGTGGAGACATTGGCTGGAGGGAGCCAAACATCAGGTGGTGGTCCTCACGGACCATAAGAATCTGGTTTATCTGGAATCAGCCAAGCGACTTAATCCTAGACAGGCCAGGTGGGCCTTGTTTTTCACACGTTTTAATTTTGTGGTTTCCTTTCTTCCTGGCACTAAGAATGTTAAGGCGGATGCCCTCTCGAGGAGTTTCCTTGCGGACTCTCCTGAGTTATCTGATCCTGCTGTTATTTTGAAAGAGGGTGTAGTTCTTTCCGCCATCTCGCCCAATTTGAGACTGGCTCTGGAAGGGTGTCAGGAGGATAAACCCGAGCGCTGCCCTATTGGGAAATTGTTTGTCCCAGACCGGTGGAAAAAGAGTGTGATGTCTGAGATTCATTGTTCCGCGTTGGCCGGTCATCCCGGAATTTTTGGTACCAGAGACTTGGTTAGTCGGTCCTTTTGGTGGCCTACTTTGTCTCGTGATGTCAGGGAATTTGTGCAGTCCTGCGGGACTTGCTCTCGCTCCAAGCCTTGCTCTCGCTCTAGTGGTTTGTTGATGCCATTGCCTGTGCCCAAGAGACCATGGACCCATATCTCTATGGATTTAATTTCCGACCTCCCTGTTTCTCAGAGAATGACCGTTATCTGGGTGATTTGTGATAGGTTTTCCAAAATGATACATCTTGTGCCATTACCTAAGTTGCCTTCCTCCTCTGAATTGGTGCCTTTGTTCCTTCAGCACGTGGTTCGGTTACACGGCATTCCTGAGAACATTGTATCTGACAGAGGAGTCCAGTTTGTTTCCAGATTTTGGAGGAATTTTTGCTCTAAACTTGGTGTTCAATTGTCTTTCTCCTCGGCTTTTCATCCTCAGACCAATGGACAAACTGAGAGAACAAACCAGACATTGGAGACTTATCTGAGATGCTTTGTGTCTGCTGATCAGGATGACTGGGTCTCTTTTTTGCCTTTGGCTGAGTTTGCTCTTAATAATAGGGCTAGCTCTGCCACTTTGATGTCTCCATTTTCTGCAATTTTGGGTTTCACCCTCGATTTTCTTCAGGACAGACGGAGGCTTCTGTCTGTCCAGGTGTTGACTCTGTTGTGGAGCGTATGCAGCAGATTTGGGACCAGGTAGTGGAGAGGTTGTCCCTCTCTCAGGAGAGGGCCCAGCGGTTTGCCAACCGGCATAGGACTGATGGTCCTCGGTTTAAAGTGGGGGACTTGGTCTGGTTGTCCTCAAGAAATATCCCTATGAGAGTTGCATCTCCTAAGTTTAAGCCTAGGTTCATTGGACCTTATAAGATCATGGAGATTCTTAATCCTGTTTCCTTTCGTTTACTTCTTCCAGGGACATTTAAGATCCATAATGTGTTCCACAAGTCCTTATTGAAGAGGTTTGTCGAGCCAGTGGTTCCTATGGCTGTGCCTCCTGACCCTGTTTTGGTTGAGGGCAATCTGGAATATGTGGTTGAGAAAATATTGTATTCTCATTTTTCTAGATGGAAACTCCAGTATTTGGTTAAGTGGAGAGGTTATGGTCAGGAGGACAATTCTTGGGTGTTTGCTTCGGACATCCATGCTAGGAGACTCATCCGTGCGTATCACAGAGCTCATCCTGACCGACCTGGTTGCTCAAATGAGGGTTCGGTGACCCCTCCTCAAGGGGGGTTACTGTTGTGAATGTGCTAGAAATGAATTCTGAGCAGAAGCTCCCTCTGGTGGTTACAAACAGTACTGAACTATTCAATGAAGATTGTGAAGATTGGCGATCGGGTGTTACTGACTGGTCTTATATAAGGGAGGTTCCCTCCCATCAGGGTTGCCGGTGATCAATTGTTCTGGTCTCATCTTTGATTCCTGTTCACTTTGAAGCTTGCTGTTTCGTGCCTGCATCTTCTGCTAACAGATAAGACATTTTCTTCTTTTAGTTTTTTGTGCTTGCTTTTTGCATTTTGTCCTGCACTTCTGTGGGGGTCTGCCGGGTCCCCTCCGGGGGCTTGTGCTCCTCTCTGTTTAGTTCAGCCACTGTTATTTGTTCATTTGCCTTTTCCAGTTTTTTCAGTGGCTGCTGTTTAGTTTTGTTACACCAGAGAACTAATTTAGGTGGTAGAGGTCGTGTGATCTCAGGTGTTTTTGTAATTATGAGAGTTGGTACTTTTTAGGGTTTTTTGGGATTGCAGTAAGTGTCCTTCCTATCCTTTTCTATCTAGGAAGTTTGGGCCCCAACGTTTGCTCATACTATTTTCTGTCTGTGTCTGTATTTCCTCTTGTCTAACCGCCATTACATGTTTGGGGGCTTTCTATGTTCTTTGGGGATCTGCTCCGGGGCAGATAGTTTTCCTCTTTCTGTCTTTAGGTGTAGTTAGCTTCTCAGGCTGTGATGAGGCGTCTAGGACCAACGTAGGTACGCTCCATGGCTGCCTTTAGTTGTGGTGGTTAGTCAGGGTACTGCAATCCAATAGATTCCAACCTCTCTGGTGTATTTCCTTTTTTGCCTGCTCTCCTCAGCTACCAAATCATAACACGTTGGTCCTAGACGCCTTGTCACAGCCTGAGAGGATAACTACACCTAAAGATAGAAAGAGGAAAGCTATCTGCCCCGGAGCAGATCCCCAAAGAACATAGAAAGCCCCCAAACATGTAATGGCGGTTAGACAAGAGGAAATACAGACACAGACAGAAAATAGTATGAGCAAACGTTGGGGCCCAATCTGCCTAGAAAGAAACGGATAGGAAGGATACTTACTGCAATCCAAAAAACCCTAAAAAAAGCCAACGCTACTAATTAGTGTTGAGCGATACTTTCCGATATCCAAAAATATCGGATCGGAATGGTATCGCCGATATCACTAAAATATCGGCGATACCCGATACCGGAAGTCCCATGTAAGTCTATGGGAACAAAATATCGCAACTAAAAAAACACTTTCTTTCCTTGTAAACACAAATTATACACACATAGAATACATATATATAAATATACATGTCATTGTGACATATATATATACATATATTTATAGTTTATTCACTTCTACATAGTAAAATAGCCTCTGATTCAATTGCCGGGTAAAGCCGGCATTTGTGAAAAGACAGAAGCACCCGAGGGTCCAGTCGCCACAGAGATGTTGCATCGCACCCAGCGGTGTGACAACTTACTCTCAGGTAAGGAGGAAACACCCCATTGACTCCAACCACTGCATTCAACAGTACACTATGCCAGCTGAGTGTAGGCGGACCCAATGGGATGGTCTAGCTCAGGCTGGTTAGAACAGGGTGTAGCTAGTTGGATGGGAGGGGTTGAGGCAGCCTTATGCTGCATGTCTTTGTAGTAAGAATTGTTTCCTTTCCTGCTTTCTTACTACGTCACATACTCCACTCTGCTACATCACTCTGCACCATTGCTCTATCTCACATCTATCTGCCCTGGAAGGATAGCGTGTTACCTGTAGAAGACTTATCACCTACCTGCACTACACCATCCCTTCCAGAGGACCTGCACAGCAGCGCTGGACACCCTGACCAGGTACTACAGGTGGCGTCACGACAAACTACACGAACATTCTATCATCCCCTGGAAATATCCCACATTCCAGTGATCGCCCAGGTCACGGACCGAGCTGTGCTACTCGTGACACCCCCCATAGAAGTCGACGTGATCGGTGCCGAGTACCCCAAAACCCCTGTCTCTGTGCGACTCAACTTCCCTCACTGTGCTGGCACTTTACATTTACAATGCCTCTGGTTTTTTTTTTTGGGGGGGTGGGAACATTCAGACTTTTGCTATGGGGCCCCATGATTTATATGTACGCACCTGCTGCTGAGGCATGGTATTTAAGGCTGTTAAGGAGCCAACATACATGGACCTTGCCAGCAGCGTCGGACTGGAGTACCTTGGGCCCACCAGAGAAAATATATTCTTGCGGGCCAACATCATACTTCCCAACCTTTGAATAAGGAAAAGAGGGACAAAGGCTGTGGCACGCTGTGCATGCTGCAGAAAATTTTAGGCCATGCCACGTTGCACCACAGACTGTCCAGGAGTTGGTGGATGCTTTAGTCCAGGTGTGGGAGGAGATCCCTCACGAGACCATCCGTCGCGCTCATCAGGAGCATGGCCAGAAGTTGTAGGGAGGTCATACAGCATACCTCCCAAATTTGGAAGACAGGAAAGAGGATTAAAGGCTGCGGCGCGTGTTGGCGCCGCCGCTGAAAATTTTAGGCCACGCCCCGACAACACCCATTTCACAGCTAATCACACCCATATCCTCGCCCCAAGCGTAACCATTTAGCACTGCTGATCACACTGACTGGTAATGAGGGCACAGTGGCTGGTACTGAGGAAAAGAAAGAAAGAGCAGCGAGAGAGAAAGAACAAACAGAGAAAGAAAGAGAGGAAAGAAAGAAAAGAGAGAAAGAAAGAACAGAGAGAAAAAAGAACAGAGAGCGAGAAGGAAAGAACAGAGAGCGAGAAAGAAAGACTAGAGAGAGAGCCATAGGCGTAGCTAGGGTTTTGGTTTAGTGGGGGCAAAACTTCTGAGTGGGCCCATCATCAGAGAACCTCAGCAAATGACCGCGCTGTTGGCCAAAATAATCTATATATAAAAAGACCAATATTGATATTACCGCCATATGGTCTGTGTTAAATAATACCAGTCCTACAGAACATATAGATTACAGCACAGGTACAGATAATGACTTACCGCTGATGTTCTTTCTAATGGAATTGTTCACTTTTCATGTCTTTTCCATCTGGCCCACACCGACATGACGACTTCTCCAGCCAGGACTCGACTGCACCCCCATTAAAAAAAAAAAAAAAAAATACTCACCTCCCGGCTCCTGTGCTGCTCACTGTTCTCCCTCTCAGCGTCTGACAGCGGGCGCCGGCAGGTGATGTTATTGCGCCCGCTGTCATACGCTGAGAGGGGGATTATGGGAGAGAAGGAGCGCTCGCTCCTTCTCTCTATGCAGTCAGCTTTATCGGCTGGATGCCGATACAGCTGACCCTCCGATGACGGGTGGGAGGCCCACTGTTGGCACCGGGCCCCCCCAACGCCTGTTCAGGCCCATAGCTTCCGGGCGGCAGAGCAGGGAGAGCGACTCTCCCTGCTCTGCCGCAGAATGTAACTGTATCGTAGCTCCAGGTGGGCCCCCTCAGAGCGCGGGCCCCGGGGCCACCGCCCCCTCTGCCCCGCGACCTATCCTTTCAAATCAGGGCCCACCACGCAGGAGCTGGGGCCCACCGTAGGTTTCTCCGGTGTCCCGGTGCCTCAGTCCGACCCTGCTTGCCAGCCTGATAATACCAGGCCACAGCAGTCTGCTTATCTTTGCTGGTTAACAAAAATAGGGGATCCCCTCGAAAAAAAATTGGCGTGGGGCCCACCCTATTTTTGTTAACCAGCCAGATGAAGCAGACTGCTGAGGCCTGGTTTTTCAGGCTGGTAATGAGCCAATATCCATGGACCTTGCCAGCCTGATAATACCAGGCCACAGCAGTCTGCTTAGCTTGGCTGGTTAACAAAAATAGAGGATCCCCTCGAAAAAAAAACGGCGTAGGGGTCCCCCTATTTTTGTTAACCAGCCAAGTAAAATGCAGACTGCTGCGGCCTGGTATTAAAAGACTGTCAAGGCCCATGGATTTTGGCCCTCAACAGCCTGATAATACCAGGCTACAGCAGCCCCACATTTGGCGCATCAAAAGATGTGCCAATTGTGGCACTTTATCCGGCTCTTCCCACTGCCCTGTAGCGGTGGCAAGTGGGGTAATAAGGGGTTAATGTCACCGTTGATTGCACGGTGACAATAAGCCCGGTTAATAATGGAGAGGTGTCAATAAGACACCGATCCATTATTAATCCCAAAGTTTTTAAATGTATAAAAAAAAAGACACAGCAAGAAAAAAGTATTTTAATGAAATAAAAGAGACAACACAGTTTTCATTTCTTTTATTATACTCTCATTCCTGCGACGCCATCGATCTCATGTAAAAAAAGGAAAAAAACAAACCAACAGTATACCACCTGTCCGACGCAGTCCATAGTAACGACTGTCCCACGACGATCCAGCTCTGCTACATCGGAATGACAGGCAGAGGCTGTCATCCCGGCGCAGCACAGCTGATTACCTGCTTCCCCGGCGGTGACGTCATCGGACTGACTGCTTTACGGTCGGGATTACCCAGCAGTCACTGCAGTTATCGCGAGAAACTGCATGTGACCGCCGGGGAAAGATGATGGCGGCCATCAACCAGTCCAGGCCGTGACCACCGGAGATCTTCTGCCAGGTAAGTGCCGCTGACTCCTGACAGACCCGACCGACGGACACTCACAGTGACAGTGACAATTCCGATTCCGGTATACGATATATGGGAAATATCGAAAGTCAATATCGAAAGTCCGATACAGCTAATATCGGCCGATACCCGATACTTGCGGTATCGTATCGCTCAACACTACTACTAATTGCAAAAACGCCTGAGATCACACGACCTCTACCACCTAAATTAGTTCTCTGGTGTAACAAAACTCAGCCGCAGCCACTGAAAAAACTGGAAAAGGCAAATGAACAAACAACAGTGGCTCCAGAGGAACCGAGAGGGGCCCAAGCCCCCGGGGAGGGGAACCTGGCCAATCTCACAGAAATGCAGAGAAAAATGCAATAGGCAAGCACAAAAACAAAAAACAGAAAATATCTTATCTGAGAGCAGGAGAAGAGGCAAGACTCAGCAAGCTTCAAAGTGAACCAGGAAACAACGTTGAGACAGGAACAATTGATCACTGGCAACCATGATGGGGGGAAACCTCCCTTATATCCAGCCAGTCTGTAATTCCTGATTGCCAATCCTCATTGAATGGTTCAGTACTGTTTGTAACCACCAGAGGGAGCTTCTGCTCAGAATTCTTTTCTAAAACATTCATAACAGTAGCCACTACTGGTCAGCGGCGAGTAGACGTCTTTAGGTCTAAGTCCTTTGTTGCTTCATCTGAGCATGCCCAGGGCAAGATCTCCCATTGGAGATCAGGGGTCACATGCTCAGATACAGCTGCCACTCCTATTGGTCCTTCTGGAAGGTCCTCCGGCTGTTGATTTTCTGAAGCAGCTTCCCATTGGTCCTTCCGGGAAGGTCTTTTTCTCATGGCTGCTATAAAAGGCTGTACTTACCACACGGCCGTGCGCTAGTATCAATTGCATTACGTGCTTTGCGCCAGTGTGATCATGCACGCATGTGGTTAGGGCTCGGCTGAAATAAGCCCCTAGAATACCGGCACCTCCGGTGAGATTTGAGTGCACGTGGTTAGGGCTTGGCTGAAATAAGCCCCTAGAATACCGGCACCTCCGGTGAGGAGATTTGAGTGCACGTGGTTAGGGCTTGGCTGAAATAAACCCCTAGAATACAGGCACCTCCGGTGAGGAGATTTGAGTGCACGTGGATAGGGCTTGGCTGAAATAAGCCCCTAGAATACCGGCACCTCCGGTGAGGAGATTTGAGTGCACGTGGTTAGGGCTTGGCTGAAATAAGCCCCTAGAATACCGGCTTCTCCAGTGAGGAGATTGCTTGATTGCATTGCTGTCTGCATGATCATGGACTGCTATCCGCACAGCAGTTATCTGTGTATTCCTGTGGTGTTAACAGGACACAGTATCTATCTCTGCGTCTTTACCTCAGCGTGGTGTAACAGAGTAAGCTTATATCGCTATATAGCGCTGTGGCATTCCCGCTAGCAGCTCTGTGGATTAACAGAGTTCGCACTATCTGCCACAGCGCGCTACAGCGTTTATTTTAGCGACTCTGCGGGATAACAGAGTTCGCTACTTACGCAATCTTACTAGCAGCAGGCTCTGCCTGCACGGTGGACCCCGGGCTGCGAACACACCTCTCTACATTAATTATTAGGTGCGTTCCGCAGACCCTAACAATCCTAGCGCCAGGGTCTGGCTAGTAAATGGCGGATGACCAGCGTTTACCGCAGTACATCCAGCAGCTGGAGGGTAGGTTGGCGGCTCTTGAGCGCACAACCTCAGCTGTGGATGTTACCGCAATCGCTGTTCAGGCTGCTAGCGTGGCTGCAGCCAGTTTGTCCTCTGCCACCTCTGCCCCTACATTATCCCATCTCCCGCTTCCTGACAAGTTTGCCGGTGACAGCAAGCAATGTCGCGGATTCGTGAGTCAGTGCTCTATACAGCTCGAGCTTCTGGCTGCACGTATCCCCACGGATCGGGCACAAGTGGGTTTTGAACTGTCTCTACTCTCGGGCAGAGCATTGGAGTGGGCAACGCCGCTGTGGGAGCGCGACGATTGTGTGGTGCGGAGTGCTACTCGTTTCCTGGAGGCTCTTAAAAAGGTCTTTTTAGGACATCAGGTCACCCACGATACGGCGCTCCAACTGCTGGCATTGGCACAGTGTTCGTCTTTGGTCAGTCAGTTTTCCATCCAGTTTCGGACTCTGGCCTCAGAGCTAGACTGGTGGGATAAAGTTCTCATTCCAGTCTACTGGCGAGGACTGGCTGACCATGTTAAAGACGCTTTGGCTACCAGGGAGATTCCCGCCACACTGGAGAAGCTTATCTCCATATCTACCCGCATCGACCTCCGTTTTCACGAGTGGAGGTTGGAGCGGGCCCAGTGTAGGCAGAGGATTCGGTTGGCTCCCACCTTTGCCAAACCTCTCGAAATCCCTCGATCTGGCGTCCGAACCCCAGAAGGCCACAGAGGTTCCTTGTACAGGATCTAAGTCTCGGGCCGTCCGAGTATCCGTGGTCTGTAACCTTTGTCAGCAGACAGGACACTATGCAAACAAATGTCCACAGCGATCGGGGAAGCGATCGCGTCTAGTGGCCCTGGGAGGAGGTTCACTAGAGACAGCGGCATTTTCCTCCAAGATGACATTTAAAGGGACAGTCACTGTAGACTCTTCCACATTTACAGTCGAGCTTTGTGTGGACTCAGGAGCAGAGGGGAATTTTATGTCATCTACCTTTGCTCGTCGCCACGCAATACATCTGGTAGCGCTCGACAAACCAGTGACTGTCCGGGTAGTGAATGGGTTGACATTGCCCTCGCCAATTACACATCAGACTGTCCCTCTTACTTTGTCTGTACCCCCTTCCCATCAGGAGATTATTTCCCTTCTCGTCCTTCCGAGGGAATAGACGAAATCCTACTGGGAGTTCCCTGGCTCCGTTCCCACTCCCCTCATATTGAGTGGACCTCCGGTAGGATAGTGGGTTGGAGTGAGTCATGTAAGGACAGATGTGTCAGGGAGTGCATTCAGGTTACCATTACAGAGATAATATATTATGCTAGAACCGAAACAATGGGTTACAAAAATGTACATAGTTTCACAGTGGAAACACGGCAACTCCCTGCATAATAGAATATAGCCAAAAGAAAAAAAGGAGCATCCAGCCAAAATAGCTAAATATAAAAATACAATTTTATTAATACTAGTAAACAAACATTAAAAACACCGTTCACAAACGTATATCAATAGATGGAAGTATGGAAATGATGCAGCAACAAAAAAACCTGAACTACATAAATGGGTAAGATAACGGTATTCAAATCATCAACCACAGTGTCACCATGGAAAAGGGGCACAATATATATAAATAACCAGTGTTCATAAATATGCTCCCTCACACACCGATAAGTATCCCAGAATATGGAAGGTGTACTGGTGGCAAATTGGGGCCATATGATCTATGTAAGTACATTGCCTAATGAAATCTGTGTTCAGAAAACAGGGGGCAAGTGAGGAGATAGGGTGAAAAATGATCCCATCTCCATAAAGACCCACTAATTAAAGCTTTGAGAGCGGTAATGCTTACCCATGTTATGTGTCGGCAGGAACGTGCCCCGACGCACGTTTCGCAAATAGCTTCCCCCGAGGAAGCTATTTGCGAAACGTGCGTCGGGGCACGTTCCTGCCGACACATAACATGGGTAAGCATTACCGCTCTCAAAGCTTTAATTAGTGGGTCTTTATGGAGATGGGATCATTTTTCACCCTATCTCCTCACTTGCCCCCTGTTTTCTGAACACAGATTTCATTAGGCAATGTACTTACATAGATCATATGGCCCCAATTTGCCACCAGTACACCTTCCATATTCTGGGATACTTATCGGTGTGTGAGGGAGCATATTTATGAACACTGGTTATTTATATATATTGTGCCCCTTTTCCATGGTGACACTGTGGTTGATGATTTGAATACCGTTATCTTACCCATTTATGTAGTTCAGGTTTTTTTGTTGCTGCATCATTTCCATACTTCCATCTATTGATATACGTTTGTGAACGGTGTTTTTAATGTTTGTTTACTAGTATTAATAAAATTATATTTTTATATTTAGCTATTTTGGCTGGATGCTCCTTTTTTTCTTTTGGCTATATTCTACCATTACAGAGATACCCGCAGATCTTTCTCCTCTTCCCAAGTGCTATCAGTCATATGCAGACGTGTTCTCTAAAAAGGCTGCGGAGACTCTGCCGCCCCATCGTCCCTACGACTTTCCTATTGACCTCTTGCCTGGAGCAGAACCTCCTTGGGGAAGGGTCTATCCCCTCTCTCTTCCTGAGACGGGGGCTATGTCTCAATATATCCAGGAGAGGGTTCATTAGGAAGTCGGTGTCACCAGCAGGAGCGGGGTTCTTCTTCGTGCAGTAGAAGAGTGGAGAATTACGTCCGTGTATAGATTACAGAGGTGTTAACGCCATTACCATTAAGAATAAGTACCCGTTCCCCCTGATCTCTGAGCTCTTTGATAGGCTCCGGGGAGCAAGGGTATTTACTAAATTAGATCTGCGTGGTGCTTATAACCTGATTCGCATCGTGAGGGGGACGAATGGAAGACGGCTTTTAATACCAAGGATGGGCATTATGAATACCTGGTGATGCCCTTCGAGCTCTGTAATGCCCCAGCCGTTTTCCAAGACTTTGTCAATGACATCTTCCGGGATATGCTTTCCACCTCTGTAGTAGTCTATCTGGATGATATTCTCATCTTTTCTCCAGATATTGACTCTCACCGGAGGGATGTCTGCAAAGTCTTCGACCTGTTACGGGCGAACTCCCTCTATGCAAAGTTGGAGAAATGCATGTTTGAGCAGGAGTCTTTACCTTTCCTGGGCTATATCATCTCCGCCCAGGGATTGGCTATGGATCCTGTCAAACTACAGGCTGTGATGGATTGGCAAGAACCCCATTCTCTTAAAGCGGTGCAGCGCTTTATGGGGTTCATTAATTACTATCGCCAATTCATTCCCCACTTCTCCACTTTGGTAGCTCCCTTGGTAGCCCTCACCAAGAAGGGAGCCAATCCCAAATTGTGGTCAGAGGAGGTCTCCAAGGCCTTTACTTCAATTAAGTCCCATTTTGCTAGCACTTCCATCTTACATCGCCCCGAGGTTGATAAGCCTTTTTTATTGGAGGTCGATGCCTCGTCCGTTGGTGCTGGAGCAGTCCTTTTTCAAAAGGATGCTCAAGGTCGGAAACATCCTTGTTTCTTCTTTTCCAAGACCTTCACACCAGCGGAGAGGAATTATTCCATTGGGGATAGGGAGTTGCTAGCCATGAAGTCGGCCTTTTCCGAGTGGAGACATCTCCTGGAGGGGGCTCCCTTTGCCTTTCAAGTTTTCACTGACCACAAAAATTTGGTCTATTTACAGACCGCCCAGCGGCTAAATTCTCGTCAGGCCAGATGGTCCCTGTTCTTCTCCCGGTTCCATTTCACCCTCCATTTCCTCTCCAGTGAGAAGAAGATTCGGGCCGATGCTCTTTCTCGCTCCGTGGTGTCCTCTGAGGAGGAGCTGCTATAAAAGGCTGTCCTTACCGCATGGCCGTGCGCTAGGATCAATTGCATTATGTGCTTTGCGCCAGTGTGATCATGCACGCATGTGGTTAGGGCTCAGCTGAAATAAGCCCCTAGAATACCAGCACCTCCAGTGAGATTTGAGTGCACGTGGTTAGGGCTTGGCTGAAATAAGCCCCTAGAATACCGGCTTCTCCGGTGAGGAGATTGCTTGATTGCATTGCTGTCTGCATGATTATGGACTGCTATCCGCACAGCAGTTATCTGTGTATCCCTTTACAGTATCTATCTCTGCGTTTTTACCTCAGCGACTCTGTGGTGTAACAGAGTTCGCTTATATCGCTATATAGCGCTGCGGCATTCCCGCTAGCGGCTCTGTGGATTAACAGAGTTCGCACTATCTGCCACAGCGCGCTACGGCGTTTATTTTAGCGACTCTGCAGGATAACAGAGTTCGCTACTTACGCCATCTTACTAGCAGCAGGCTCTGCCTGCACGGTGGACCCCAGGCTGCGAAAACACCTCTCTACATTATTTATTAGGTGCGTTCCGCAGACCCTAACAACCGGTAATTATGTTTCCAGGAGTCCATCCTGACAGCACCCTGGAGGACGTCCTCCTCCTCCTTGTAGGGACAGAAAAGCACACGAGAGGTTAAAAGGTCCCACCCCACCCCCTTTCCCTCAGTGTCGTAAAAAGTACCATCACATGGATCATGCAAATCACACTTTAATGACAGAATCATATTACAGCATATGACATATCATAAACAGGGGGGGAACTACCAGTGCTGTCAGGATGGACTCCTGGAAACATAATTACCGGTAGGTCTAATACCTATTTTCCAGTACGTCCCTCCTGACAGCACCCTGGAGAGTACCAAAGAACCTCCTTAGGGTGGGATTACTGCTTGTAGAACTTTCCTACCGAATGCAGTCTGCTGACCTGACATAACGTCTAGTCTGTAGTGATTGCAAAATGTGTCAAATCTGGCCCAAGTTGCTGCCCTACAAATTTGTTCTACTAAGGCGCCTGCCCTCTCCGCCCAGGAGGCTGATATTGCCCTGGTAGAGTGAGCTCTCAGTCCCTCAGGGAGACTCATTCCTTCCGACTGATAAGCATCTGAGATGACCCTGATTACCCATCTCGCTATAGATGGTTTAGAAGCCTTCCTTCCCCTATTTTTTCCCCCAAAAAGGATAAATAGGTTTTGATCTATACGCCAGCTACTGGTGGCCGCTAAATAATCGATAACTGCCTGTCTGACATTCAACGAGTGGAGTGTTCGCTCTTTATCGCTAGAATACTTGTTACAAAACGAGGGTAACACAATCTCTTGGTTCATATTTCCATCTGAAACTACCTTTGGCAGAAAGGCTGGGTCTAGCTTCAGAATTAAACAGTCCTCTCTAATCTGAAGATAAGGATCTTTGACAGACAGGGCCTGAATCTCGCCTATTTTTTTGGCCGTGGTGATGGCTACCAAAAAGGCCGCCTTCCGGGTGCAAATTGAAATGGGCATCTTTCCATCAGGGGCATATGGACCCTTGCACAGAGACCTTAAAACCAAATTTAGGTCCCAAGGAGGCGTTAATTTCCTAATTGTAGGACGTAATGTCTGTGTCGCCTTTATAAATCTTATTATCCAAGGGTGCGCAGCCAACTGATAGTCCAAGAAGGAACTAAGAGCCGCTATCTGTACTTTTAAAGTGCTAGGCTTTAGACCCTTATTAAAACCCGCCTGAAGGAAATCTAGAACCTTTGGTATGTCTGGGGAACCTGACACACTAGACCTGCCGCCCTCAAGACAGAACCTCTTCCAGATCTTTAGATATATAGCGGATGTAACCGGCTTTCTGCTGGCCTGGATAGTGGCTATAACCTGATCTGACAAGCCCTTTGCTTTCAAGATGTCCCTTTCAGGATCCAGGCCGAGAGGCAGTCTTTTCGGATTCGGGTGGTAGACCGGCCCTTTATGGATAACATCCTTCCTCAGAGGTAACTCGACTGGGTCCTCTACTGCCATATTGCTTAGTAAGGAAAACCAACTCCTTCTCGGCCAGTATGGGACGATCAGGATAACTCGAGCTTTCTCCTCTTGTATCTTCCTGAGAACGGCTGGGATGAGCGCCAGTGGTGGAAAGGCGTAAGAAAGAGGTTCCTTCTAGACCTGGCTCAGAGCATCAATCCCCTCCGGAGAATCTAATGGGTTTAGGGAGTAAAATCTTGGAACCTTTGAGTTCTTTCTTCTCTAAAAGAAATCTATTCTCGGGGTTCCCCAACACCTGCATAGCTGTTGGAATATGCTCTGATTCAGTTCCCATTCGTTGGACAAACTTGCTCCCTGCTTAGGTAATCCGCTACCTCGTTCTGGGAACCTTCTAGATGAATCGCAGTTATCGAGAGGACCGAATTCTCTACCCAGGAAAATATTTTCCGGCCAGATCCTGCAGCTGTCAATGTCTGGGGCCTCCTTGATGTTTCAAGAACGATACTGTTGTTACATTGTCGGACAGGATTCTTACGTGCCGACCTCTGAGCTCGGCCCGGTTTCGTCTTAATGCCTCCCAGACTGCCAATAGCTCTCTGAAGCCATCTGCCCTGGAAGAACTTTCCTTTTAAGTGGGCTCCCCAACCCCACGAGCTGGCGTCTGTCGTGACGACTACGTAGGGCGATGTGGTCCATGACACTCCCACTTGGAGGTTCTTGGGCTTCATCCACCAGAGTAATGACTTTCTTACTGCTTCTGTTAGAGTGAAATGTCTGTCTAGCGATGCTTGCTGCCGATCCCAAATTGAAAGGATTTCCCTCTGTAATGGCCTTGAATGAAACTGTGCCCATCTGACACACGGAATACAAGCGGTCATGAGTAGTGTTGAGCGATACGATACCGCAAGTATCGGATATCGGCCGATATTAGCTCTATCGGCCTTTCGATACTTTGTTTCGATATTTTCCATATATCGTATACCGGAATCGGAAGTTCCCATAATTCTTCGAGAGGCAATGTGATTTTAGTCAGCCAATGAGGAATCCTAAGAAGTGTGGGCACATCCTGTACTGCTGCGGTCATGTTAACTAATGGCATGGCTGTGATTGGATGCTGAAATGATGTCAGAATGCACTATAAAAGGCGCCGCCGCCATTTTAGTGTCACTGTGCTGTGAATTCAGTTAGGGACAGAACGCTGCTGTGCTGACTCTGAGGGACAGTTAGAGATTGCGATTTAGTGTAGTGTGCTTTAGGCAGGCTAGCACCAACCGCTGTGTAAAGCTTCCTTTTGCCTGCAGTGTTGTTTTAACAGCTCTGCAAGGTGTGTGTGAGTGCAGGTGACGCTGCAGTTTGCTCTGCATGCAACGCTGTCTGTAGGCATCTGCACGTGTCACTAACAGACTCTTTTTTTTTTCTTCAGTGTAATTCTTGCTGCTCCATGCAATTTAAATTTTAGTGTGACGCGCTTCCATCCGTATCCAATACATTGGTTGCAAACACTATAGAAGTAGACAAAGGAGTAGCCTTTCACAGATTGTGAACAGTTGTGTTTCAGTGTTCACTTCAGTCTGTGTTTTTTATTTTTTGAGTGCACATCACGCTCGTTACTTGTTCAAGCACTGCTGCTTGTACTCTGCTGAGCGTGTCTCAGTGCCTCATCCTTTTCATTTCTCTCCAATTGGTTCTGCTCCATTCCATTTAAAATAAATATAATCTATTAGTGTGACGCGCTTCCATCCGTATCCAATACATTGGTTGCAAACACTATAGAAGTAGACAAAGGAGTAGCCTTTCACAGATTGTGAACAGTTGTGTTTCAGTGTTCACTTCAGTCTGTGTTTTTTATTTTTTGAGTGCACATCACGCTCCAGTTACTTGTTCAAGCACTGCTGCTTGTACTCTGCTGAGCGTGTCTCAGTGCCTCATCCTTTTCATTTCTCTCCAATTGGTTCTGCTCCATTCCATTTAAAATAAATATAATCTATTAGTGTGACGCGCTTCCATCCGTATCCAATACATTGGTTGCAAACACTATAGAAGTAGACAAAGGAGTAGCCTTTCACAGATTGTGAACAGTTGTGTTTCAGTGTTCACTTCAGTCTGTGTTTTTATTTTTTGAGTGCACATTACGCTCCAGTTACTTGTTCAAGCACTGCTGCTTGTACTCTGCTGAGCGTGTCTCAGTGCCTCATCCTTTTATTTCTCTCAATTGGTTCTGCTCCATTCCATTTAAAATAAATATAATCTATTAGTGTGACGCGCTTCCATCCGTATCCAATACATCGGTTGCAAACACTATAGAAGTAGACAAAGGAGTAGCCTTTCACAGATTGTGAACATTGTGTTTCAGTGTTCACTTCAGTCTCTGCGTAATAACCACACTTAGGCCTTATAACTTTTCTGACTTTCTTTATCAGTCTACCAAGATGAAGAAGTCAGTGAGTAAGGCACGTGGTCGTGGCCTGGAGTTTCAGCAGGGAGAGGACGTGGGGATTCTGTGGCTGCTGCCGCCCTCAGTGACACAGCATCCACCATTTATCCCCGTGAGCGTTCCTTTATGCGCACTTTGGTAGGAGCTCGGCGTGCCCCCCTGCTGCGGGAAGAACAAATTGAAGCCGTTGTTGGTTGGATGGCAGCCAATGCATCAACTTCAATTCCTTCCACCTCCTCTCAGGAACACAACACTGTTGAGCAACCATCTGTCTGTTCACCGCCTGTCAAATTGGCCAGGCAGTCAGAGAGTTCTGTACAGGAGCCAGCTGAGTCTCTGCTTCTGTTCTCAGAATCTGTTGGCTCGCAAACACGGGCACAGGCAAGCAGCATTCTGCAATTTGAAGAAGAGGGAGTATGCAGTGATGCGCAACAGCTGTGTCTCTCTCAATCTGAAGAGGCGGGTGAGCCAGTGCCGATGGACAGCACACCGCAGAACGCATCTCATGATGATGAGAGACTCAGGTGCCAGGTTTTGTGGAGCATGGTGCTGCCCAGACCATCCAACAGCAGCAGGTGTTGGAAGAGGGTAGTGGAGATGATGAAGTCCGAGACCCAACATGGCGTAAGCAACAGGAAGGTGGTGGGAGCAGCTCTGAGGAAGAGATTGTCCCAACGGTACAAAGAGGAGGGAGAGGTAGGCTGCAGACTCGCTTGCCTGTAGCCTCCAGTTTGGCACGTGTTGGGAGCAGTTCTCTTACAAATGTCAAAATTGGCGCTCCCATGACTTGCACTGCGTGGTCCTTTTTTGACAGACTTGTAGATGATATTTGCTATGTTCAATGCAAGCTGTGTAAGCAAAAAGTTAAAAGAGGTAAAAATATCAGTAACCTGAATACCACAAATATGTGGAAACATGTACGGACAAAGCACGTAGCTGAGTTACAAAGACACACTGGAGATGTAGGCCAACCTACAGCAGCACCTACATCTTCAGGTCGTGTTGGAGCCTCTACCTCCAGCTCACACACACCTGGTTCGGCTTCCTCACAGGATCTTCATGGAAGAACCTCGGTCACTGTTGTCCATAGACAAACTGTTATTCCACCCACAGCAGCAAGTTCACAGTCATCGTCACACTCCCAGACCACAAAACAGCCATCGGTACCACAGGCATGGGATAAAAGACGGCCATACTCGGCAAACCATCCACGAGCACAGGCTCTGAATGCTGGCATTGCAAAACTCCTGTCCCTTGAAATGCTGTCATTCAGGCTGGTGGAGACTGACAGTTTCAGGAACTTAATGGCATTGGCAGTCCCACAATATAATGTGCCAAGCCGATTTTATTTCAGCAGGCAAGTCGTCCCTGCTCTGCAAAAACATGTCGAGGGAAACATTAAACATGCGCTACTAAACGCCGTCAGTAGCAGGGTCCACCTGACCACCGATGCGTGAACCAGTACCCATGGCCAGGGACGATACCTTTCCCTCACTGCCCATTGGGTCAATGTTGTGGAGCCGGGTACAGATCTTGCCAGTGGCGCTGTACGTGTTCTGCCAACTCCAAGGATTGCAGGAATCCAGTCTGTACACATTGATTCCTCCTCCTACTCCAGTTCCTCAGAATCATCGCTGCACGAGCCGTCACGGTATACCTCCACATGGACCCGTGAACGCTTACCTGTTGCGACCGATATGAGCACAGCCGTGGCCAAACGTCAACAGGCCGTCCTGAAATTAATTTCCATGGGGAATCGAAGCCACACAGCGCAGGAGCTCTGGGATGCCATCAAGCAGGAGAGCGACGTGTGGTTTTGTCAGCTAATCTCCAGCCAGGCTTGGTAGTGTGTGACAATGGCCGAAATCTGGTGGCAGCTCTGGGCCTTGGCAACCTCACTCACATACCATGTCTGGCACATGTGCTCAACTTGGTCGTGCAGAGTTTTTTGAGGGACTATCCGGATCTTGATGCACTGCTGCACAAGGTCCGCCTAGAGTGCGCTCACTTGCGACGTTCCAGCATGGCCAGATCGCGCATTGCAGCTCTGCAAGTCAGATTTCGCCTTCCTGAACATCGCATCATATGTGAGTACCCACCAGGTGGAATTCCACGTTACATATGTTGGAGCGGTTGTGTGAGCAGCAGCCAGCAGTAATGGAGTATCAGCTGCAACAGGCGCAATCAACTCGCAATTTGCGCCGTTCACACTTCACCACTACTGAGTGGGCCTCTATGAAGGACATCTGCCACGTTTTGCGTGCGTTTGATGTCTCAACGCGGATGGCGAGTGCAGATGATGCACTAGTCAGCATGACTGTCCCCCTTATCTGCCTGCTTCAGAAATCACTGAAGGCACTAAAGGAAGAGGTTTTGTGAAGAGGTGGAGGATGAGGAGTCACAAATTCAATTACCTTCAGGACAGTCAGCGCAACGTGGTTCCTCACAAAGGGCTGGGCAGGGATCACTTTGTGAGGAGGATGAGGAGGAGTCAATGGAGGAGGAAGAAATCCCTACAGAGGGAGGTACACAACGCTCTAGTCAGTATGTAGAGCGAGGGTGGGGTGATGCAGAGGAGGCAGAGATGACGCCTCTTCCAGAGGACAGCCTTTGTTGGCCAGTTGGGAGTCTGCAGCACATGGTTGATTTCATGCTTCAGTGCCTGGAAACGACCGCCGCATCGCCCACATTCTCACCACGTCAGATTATTGGGTGTACACCCTCCTAGACCCTCGCTACCGGGACAACTTACAAACCCTCATCACACCGGTGAACCGAGACCGTAAAATGCAGGAGTACCAAGACACACTGGTGCAATCCATACTGTTGTACATTCCAGCCGAGAGAGCTGCTGCTGCTACTGCTTTACAAAGCAGCTCTGTGCGTCGAGGCAGTGTAGACACCTCTACAACAAGAGGGAGCACAAGCAGCGCCTCTGCACAGGGCAAGAGCTGTATGTTACAAATGTGGCAAGTTTTGTGACAGCGCCAGCAAGGTCTACACCATCCGAGACGGCTCCAGTCACCAGGAAGAAACGTTTCCGTAAGATGGTGACAGACTACTTGGCTTTCCCTCTAAGTGTACTCCCAGATGCCTCTTCCCCTTTCAAATTTTGGGTCTCTAAGTTGGATACATGGCCAGAGCTTAGCCAGTATGCATTGGAGGTGCTGGCTTGCCCTGCTGCCAGTGTATTATCTGAGCGCGTCTTTAGTGCTGCAGGTGGTGTAGTAACAGACCGTCGCATGCGACTATCCTCAAAGAATGTAGACCGGCTTACTTTTCTGAAAATGAACAAGGCATGGATCTCACCTGAATTTGCCTGTCCGTTTTCAGATTAAATAACTGTTTGGCAACGTTTTCCATGTCTCCTGTTATGTTCATCTTTCTACCACCTGAACTCTACTCCCTGGGCTACAACACCACCATTTGTTGCTCGCAAGTAATTGGCAGGGGTACTGACTCCTGGCCAGCCTGGTTACAGCACGACAGCTGTTTCCTGGCAGTGTGAACGTCAATTATCCTTCAATAAGTTGTGCTGTCGTGTTGCATTTGGGTTAGCCGACTCTATGGTGCCTGCAGTTTAGGTGATTCCTATGTGTGCTGTGGATATGTAAATAAAGGCTGTTTCCATTGTGACAATAGGACAAGCACCCACTGTAGGACTGTGTGATTCGGTAACTGGGACGGCTTGCGTCCTGTCAACTTACATTTTCATGGGTGCGTTCTGCTACCCGTCCGGGGTCCAGTACCGTCAACTGGTTCTCCCCAGTGCCTTTGGCCTAGGTGCCTCCATCTCCGTATCCGAGTTCCACCAACGTCTGCTGGTCCTTGGTAGTGCTTTGGAGCACAGGTACCTCCTGCTTAGTAACCGTGTCACAGTAACGTCAGCTGGTACTCGGTTGTGACATTGCCTCTTTTCCTTCTGCTACCCGTCCGGGGTCCAGTACCGTCAACTGGTTCTCCCCAGTGCCTTTGGCCTAGGTGCCTCCATCTCCGTATCCGAGTTCCACCAACGTCTGCTGGTCCTTGGTAGTGCTTTGGAGCACAGGTACCTCCTGCTTAGTAACCGTGTCACAGTAACGTCAGCTGGTACTCGGTTGTGACATTGCCTCTTTTCCTTCTGCTACCCGTCCGGGGTCCAGTACCGTCAACTGGTTCTCCCCAGTGCCTTTGGCCTAGGTGCCTCCATCTCCGTATCCGAGTTCCACCAACGTCTGCTGGTCCTTGGTAGTGCTTTGGAGCACAGGTACCTCCTGCTTAGTAACCGTGTCACAGTAACGTCAGCTGGTACTCGGTTGTGACATTGCCTCTTTTCCTTCTGCTGCCCCTCCGGGTTCCAGCACAGTCAGCTGGTCCTCGTTACTTCCATTGTCTCTTGCTCCATCTGATACCCGTCAGGGTTCCAGTAACGTCAGCTGGTTCTCGGAAATTAGACGACCTTAAAGACCACCCAGAAGAAGATGACGACAACAAGGACGACGAGCATGAAGCCAACAGCCTGAACACCATCACAAAGAAAAAATAAAAGATTACCCAGAAGAAGATCACCAACAGGACAAAGAAGGTTAAGACAAACTACAAGATACAGAACAAGAGACAGAAGAACAATAAGCAGAAGATCAAAAAGCAGAAGAACATGAAGTATAAGACCAAAATGAAGAGCAAAATATATGCTCTAAATTATAAGCAGAAGAAGACTAAGCAGTGTATGGGGGTGAGTCCGTTCCTCCTCGTGGTGCCCCTGGAAAATGCCTGCTGCTGCAGGCTAAACTGAACACGGACAAATACTGTTGTAATTTAAATCTTTTGTGACAGCAAGAACGGAAGAATGAAAAATTCATACTTTTACAGATTACAAGTACAGGAATCTCTGTCACAAATAAGAATATGATGAAGAAGATGAAGAGGAAGAAGATGAAGAATTTGAATATGAAGAAGATTAATAGTTTAATAATAACAATATGAGTAATGTAAACAAAAACATGAATAGCAAGAAGTTTAAGAAGAAGATTAAGAAGGTGAAGATGAAGAATAATTTGATGAGAAAGATGATGCTGCTGAAGATTATGAAGGAGAAAGTGTGGCACTGGCAAAAGTTAAAAAGGTGAAGAGCATGGAAGTTGTGAAACATACATATTTGCCAAAATAGAAAAAAGGTTAACAACATTGTCAATTTGTTCATCAATCCAAACGTATTTCCAAAAAAAAAATATATTAATGCTATTCCAATGCATTGGGTTAAACGTGTATGCCTTTATTGTCTCCTCAACCTCCCCCAATACATTCTACATTACTCTTTGTTGTTTTCCTTCATGTACAATTAACCAACAAGGCAAGAATGGTTTTTTTTTAATGTCGATATTTGGTTCCCATAGACTTACATGGGACTTCCGGTATCGGAATCGGATATCGCCGATATTTACGGATATCGGCGATACCATTCCGATCCGATATTTTTAGATATCGAGCAGTATCGCTCAACACTAGTCATGAGACCCAGTACTCTCATAGTATCTCTTATGGATGTACGATGCTTCAGGAGGTCTCTGACTCCGCCTCTGACTACATCCTGCTTCTTTGTTGGCAAGAATGATATTCTGCACCTGGAATCCAGCAGGACCCCTAAGAAGACTTTCCTGTGTTCTGGCACTAGATCTGATTTTTGCCAGTTTATGATCCAGCCTAGGTCTTCTAAAACTGCAATTGTTCGGTTCCTGTGAATTGTTAGCAGCTCTTCCAGTTCTGCCACCAAAAGAAAATCGTCTAAGTATGGAACAATTATAGTTCCTTGGCTTCTCAGGTAGGCCACTACCTCTGCTACCAGCTTTGTGAATATTCGGGGTGCCGAGGCAAGCCCGAAGGGGAGGCCCTGAAACTGGAAGTGGTAGGTCCCGGAAGGCAGATCTATAGCGAATCTTAGAACCTTTTGAGATAATGGGTGAATAGGGACCTGGAAATAGGCACTTTTTAAATCGAGGGTGCACATCACTGCATCTCTGTTTATAAGATGGACTGTGGACCGAATAGATTCCATTCGGAACCTCTTGTATTTTACCCAGGTGTTTAGCGACTTTAGATTTATAATCGTACGCGTCTCGCCTGATGGTTTTGGGATAGAAAACACAGAATAGTGACCCCTTCCTCTTTCTTTTGAGGGAACTGCCACTATGACCTCTGAACTGATCATGTCCTGAAGATCGACCCACATGGGGGAATCTATCTGGACTACCGTAGGAGCGATGAATCTTTCAGGGGGAGTGGAGGAGAGCTCTATTAAGTAACCTTCTGTTATTGTTTTGAGAACCCAGCAGTTCTGTGTAATCTGAGCCCAACTCTCTGCAAAATCGCGGAGTCTCCCTCCGATGCTTCTGGCGTCATTGCCTCTTAGACCTGGAAGACGAAGCGAAGGGGCCTTTCCTTCCGCTCTGACTATGGGAACTTCTATATGATCCCCTATTGGATCTACCCTGGGACCTAAAGTCCGACTGACGTCTAGAGGTAAAGCTCCTACGAAAGGACTGAGGCTGTCTAGGTTTTTCCTCAGGAAAACCCTTTTTCTTGTCAGAAGCTAGCTGTAGCATGTTGTCCAGAGCTGGCCCAAACACTCTCAGGCCTATGCAGGGGATGGAGCACAACCTAGATTTTGAGGCGTTATCTCCTGACCAAGATCGCAACCAAATAGCTCTTCTAGCCGCATTAGATAGAGAGCTATTTCTTGCTGCGAATCTTACTGATTCCCTCGATGTGTCAGCTAAAAATGCTGTGGCTGATTTCAATAGTGGAAGAGATGCTATAATATCTGCTCTAGGGGTCTTATTGGTGAGCTGTTCTTCCAACTGCCCCATCCACAAACACATAGACCTGGCTACTGACGTGGCCGCTATATTGGTCTTAATCAGAGCTGATGAGAATTCCCAAGCTCTCTTTAAGAGAATATCAGCCCTTCGGTCTATGGGGTCGCGCAAGCTTGACGAGTCCCCAAAGGGAATGGCTATCTTTTTGGCCACCCTCGCAACCGGGACATCTATCTTCGGTATTTCCTCCCAGAGTTTTATTTCTTCTGGGTCAAAGGGCAAATGTCCCTTAAAATCACGGGACAGCACCAGCCTACGCTCGGCGTCCTTCCATTCCTCTAAGACATGGTTCCCCAACTCCAGTCCTCAAGGCCTACTAACAGGTCATGTTTTCAGGATTTCCTTAGTATTGCCCAGGTGATAATTGCATCCCCTATGCAATACAAAGGAAATCCTGAAAACATGACCTGTTGGTGGGCCTTGAGGACTGGAGTTGGGGAACCCTGCTCTAAGACCATGGAGCGAATATGTTCACTAACAGGGAACACCGTCTGTTTCTGTGGAGTAAGACCCCCGAACATTAGGTCCTGCCTGGACTGCGGCTTTGGACTCTCCTCGATCTGCATTGTGCTTCTAACCGCTTTAACCAGTTCTTCTGTCTCCTCGACCTGGAACAGGTACTTCCTACCCGTCGTGTAGATTCGGTGGGAGTTTCCCTTCCTCATAAGGATCTGAATCCAGCGGATCCAAGTCCTCTCCTGAACTGGGGTGCGTTCCTTCCATTTCTGTCTCCCATCTTACTCACTTGCGGTCACCCCTGGACTGGCCGACCTCTGCCGTGAGAGACTCGTCTGGACTTCCTCCCTTATCATAGATCTCATCTCCGATAGGAAGGCCTGCAGCTCATCCTTCATAACCTTGGTGGTACAGGGTTTACATAGCGTTTTGCTATAGGAGCTTGACATTACATATGGGACATCTGTTAGATTTCTCTAGAGATTTGCCCGACTTCTTAGCTGTTGCTGGGGGAGTTGCTGCGGATCCCTTCTCCTAAATGTAAGATAGGGAAACTGTCAGGCTTTAAGCAGTGTTGCGGGCCTAAGTGTGTGTGAGGGCATCTGCGCACCGCGCACTCACTGCTCCTTCATCCGCCATGTCCTTGGAGAGCTGTTTCTCCATGTCACACCGCCGACTTCCTTCCCAGCGTTCCGACGCTGGAGAATCTCCTGCCGCTCACTGCTGCCTCGGCGCTAATGACGTCACCGCAAGTGACGCGCTCCCCTCCCGAGACCCGGAAGCCTTCCGCCTCCTGTCTCTCTTTTGCGTTCCAGTCTGGAACGCAGGCTGACATCCACTGCAGCGATGCTAACCCGGCATCCGTGCCCGCCCCGGAAGTCTTACCACCTGCGGTTACATGCACACCATCGCTCTTACCGGACCCGACCGTCTGGTGTCCGAAGCTGAGAGCCTCCCACCGGGAGGAGTGGCTCCAACCAGGAGTACCGTCCACTCACTGGCCTTTGGGACCGAGGGACTCCCCCCAGGAAAGTTCAGTCCTGGGCTGTTTTGATAGGGAAGATATTGGCCTGGCCGCACCATCCCTAAGTCCGGTAAGTCCACGCTCTCTCGTGCGTCCCTCCATGCAGGGACAGGAAAAACACTGAGGAAAGGGGGTGGGACCTTTTAACCTCTCGTGTGCTTTCCTGTCCCTGCAAGGAGGAGGAGGAGGACGTCCTCCAGGGTGCTGTCAGGAGGGACGTACTGGAAATCAATATTTATTCCCATTAATATTTGAATTAAAAAAAAAAATCTAAACAATATTAGTACACATATTTGGTATCGCCGCATCCGTAATGACCGACCTATAAAACTGTCCCACTAGTTAACCCCTTTAGTGAACACCATTAAAAAAAAAAAGGCAAAAAAACAAATGCTTTATCATCATACCGCCGAACAAAAAGTGGAATAAACACGCGATCAAACGACGGATATAAACGTGGTACCGCTGAGAACGTCATCTTGTCCCACAAAAAACGAGCCGCCACACAGCATCATCAGCGAAAAAAATAAAAGTTATAGCTCTCAAATAAAGCGATGCAAAAATAATTTTTTTATATAAAAGTTTTTATTATATAAAAGAGCCAAAACATAAAAAAATTATAAATGAGGTATCGTTGTAATTGTACTGACCCGAAGAATAAAACTGCTTTATCAATTTTACCACATGCGGAACGGTGCAAACGCCCCCCCAAAAGAAATTCATGAATTGCTTGTTTTTGTTCATTCTGCCTCACAAAAATCGGAATAAAAAGCGATCAAAAAATGTCATGTGCCTGAAAATAGTACCAATAAAAATGTCAACTCGTCCCGCAAAAAAACAAGACCTTACATAACTCTGTGGGCCAAAATATGGAAAAATTATAGAAAAATGTGGTGATGCAAAAACTATTTTTTGCAATAAAAAGCGTCTTTTAGTGTGTGACAGCTGCTAAACATAAAAACCTGCTATAAACAGTAAATCAAATCCCCCTTTATCACCCCTTAGTTAGGGAAAAAAAAAATAAAAAAAAATGTATTTATTTCCATTTTCCCATTAGGGTTAGGGCTAAAGTTAGGGTTAGAATTAAGGTTGGGATTAAGGTTGGAGTTAGAATTGGGGGGTTTCCTCTGTTTAGGCAAATCAGGGGCTCTCCAGACGCGACATGGCATCTGATCTCAATTCCAGCCAATTCTGCGTTGAAAAAGTCAAACGGTGCTCCTTCCCTTCCGAGCTCTGCCATGCGCCCAAATAGTGGTTCCACCCCACATATGGGGTATCAGCCTACTCAGGACAAATTGCACAACTTTTGGGGTCCAATTGCTCCTGTTACCCTTGGGAAAATAAAAAAAATTGGGTATCTGTGTACTCAAGAGAAATTGCACAACAAATTGTATAATCCATTTTCTCCTATTACCCTTGTGAAAATGCAAAATTTGGGGCTTAAATAACATTTCTATGGAAATCATTTTCACAGCTCTACGTTCTAAACTTCTGTGAAGCATCTGGGGGTTCAAGATGTTCACCACACATCTCGATACATTCCTTGAGGGGTCTAGTTTCCAAAATGGGGTTTCCACTGTTTAAGCACATCAGGGGCTTTCTAAATACAAAATGGCATCCGCTTGAGTCCAGCAATTTGTGTGTTCAAAAAGTCAAAAGGTGCTCCATCCCTTCTGAGCCATGGCGTGTGCCTAAACACTAGTTTTCTCCCACATGTGGAGTATCGGAGTACTTAGGAGAAATTGCACAACAAATTTTGGGGTTCGTTTTCTCCAGTTACCTTTGTGAAAGTAGGAAATTGGGGGTAAAAGTTAAATTTTTATGAAAAAAAAAGTAAAATGTTCATTTTTGAAGCACCTGAAGGGTTAATAAACTTCTTGAATGTGGTTTTGAGGGGTGCAGTATTTTAGAATAGTACATTATATTATGGCAGAACCTAGCAAGTCTAATACATCACTGTAGCTAGCTACCCTCATTATCCCCCAAACATGTCAGGGGAAGTGCCGATGGGATTAAGAATAAAATAACCTACTGTGAATGTCCTAGATGCTGCAGTCATTATTTACAGCAGCATTTCAGGAGGTTACATAGTGTAGATGCATACGCTGTGCTCTTAGTTACATCTGTCATTTTAAGGACATTCCTTCAGTTTTGTTGTCATCTTATGTCCCAGACAAAGGTTTAACCCAATTTATAAACAGAAATTCTGTCCATGCAGAAATAGAGAAAACAGTTTTACAAAATAATTTATTGTTGCCCAGACATAAAACTTGTCATTGCAATACCTCATGTTTACATGTATTGTAAATCAAGAGGGCAAAATACTCTACAGGGCAGGTTCCCAAAATACTGAATGATGTGCCAGGACAGCACCAGTTCTCTAAGCACTGTGTATAGCAAACTAGGCGTAGTTGGATTGGATGGAGGCAACTATACCAAACTTCAGCCTGGATCCTTAATTCCAAAAAGGCTTAGAATTCAGGGGTTAGAGGAAAAAAAAATGTTTTCAAAATTTAAAGGTGTTTTCCCCACTAAATTACTAGATAAACTTATAAATGTGCCCCTGCTGTGTACTGTGTAATGGCTGTGTCTGTCCGTGCAGGCAACATGGTCTGTTTGTAGGGGTAGGGGGAAAAAGAAAGTATACATACTTTACAGCAGTATATCACAAATAATCATCTGTGAGGTAAAACATTTCATTGCCTGTTTTTAAACAATGTTATATATCAAAGAAAGAATCAGCTGTGATCCCGTGCCATAATGTCTGGATACTATTTCTCTTCCTTCCCTGTCCAGGAGCTGTGGTATGATCAGATCATGTTCCTGTACGATCAGACACAGACATTGCACAGTACACAGCAGGGGCACATGTATAAGATTATCTCAGCACAGGAACATTTTACGTACATATATCCAAGTGTGGAAATTATTATTTCAAGATCTATTGATTAAAACAAACTTTTGTTTGTGGGAAAACCCCTTTAATACAAACCAAAGTTCAATGTTCGCCTCAGTTCTTCTCGCTGTCAGCTAAGGCTTTGCACACCTTTACACCCCTTTATGATTTATTTAATGTCCTATTAAGTAACTTTCTACATACTTTTACTTATAGCCATTTTACCAATTCTGTCTACATTGCTCTGCAGACGTCTGTGTTGCCAGTGATACATACCGTACATCAAGTCCGACCCTACAAGCAAACTTTTACACGTCCACCTATAGAATATACAGTAGACAGATTTGTATAAAAGACAATCAAATGCTTTTTTTAAAGAGTAATTACTTTTTTTTTTAACATTAAAATGACTGCATAAGGAGCCATACCCTTTATGTACACCTGTCCTATGTCATGGAAAACCTTTAATGTACAGTCATGGCCAAAAGTTTTGAGAATGACACAAATATTATATTTTCACATGATCTGCTGCCCTCTGGTTTTTATGTGTATTTGACAGATGTTTTTATCACAGACAGAAATATAATTGCAAACATATGAGTAACAAAAGCTTATATTGACAGTTAGAATGAGTTAATGCAGCAAGTCAATATTTGCAGTGTTGACCCTTCTTCTTCAGGACCCTGCAATTGTCCCTGGCATGCTCTCAAACAACTTCTGGACCAAATCCTGACAGATAGCAGTCCATTCTTGCACAATCAATGCTTTCATTTTGTCAGAATTTTTAGGTTTTTGTTTGTCCACCCGTCTCTTGATGATTGACCACAAGTTCTCAATGTGATTAAGATCTGGGGAGTTTCCAGGCCATGGACCCAAAATCTCTATGTTTTGTTCCCTGAGCCATTTAATTATCACCTTTGCTTTATGGCAAGGTGCTCCATCATGCTGGAAAAGGCATTGTTGATCGCCAAACTGCTCTTGGAGGGTTGGGAGAAGTTGCTCTTGGAGGACATTCTGGTACCATTCTTTATTCATGGCTGTGTTTTTAGGCAAGACTGTGAGAGAGCCGATTCCCTTGGCTGAGAAGCAACCCCACACATGAATGGTTCCAGGATGCTTAACAGTTGGCATGAGACAAGACTGGTGGTAGCGCTCACCTTGTCTTCTCCGAATGAGGCGTTTTCCTGATGTCCCAAACAATCGAAAAGGGGATTCATCAGAGAAAATAACTTTACCCCAGTCCTCAGCAGTCCACTGCCTGTACCTTTTGCAGAATATCAGTCTGTCCATGATGTTTTTTCTGGAGAGAAGTGGCTTCTTTGCTGCCCTCCTTGAGACCAGGCCTTGCTCCAAGAGTCTCCGCCTCACAGTGCGTGCAGATGCGCTCACACCTGCCTGCTGCCATTCCTGAGCAAGCTCTGCACTGCTGGTAGCCGATCCCGCAGATGAAACACTTAAGAGACGGTCCTGGCGCTTGCTGGTCTTTCTTGGGCGCCCTGAAGCCCTTTTGGCAACAATGGAACCTCTCTCCTTGAAGTTCTTGATGATGCGATAGATTGTTGACTGAGGTGCAATCTTTCTAGCTGCGATACTCTTCCAGTTAGGCCATTTTTGTGCATTGCAATGATGACTGCACGTGTTTCTTTATAGATAACCATGGTTAACAGAAGAGAAACAATGATGCCAAGCACCAGCCTCCTTTTAAAGTGTCCAGTGGTGTCATTCTTACTTAATCATGACAGATTGATCTCCAGCCATGTCCTCATCAACACCCACACCTGTGTTAATGGAGCAATCACTGAAAAGAGGTTAGCTGGTCCTTTTAAGGCAGGGCTGCAATGATGTTGAAATGTGTTTTGGGGGATAAAGTTCATTTTCTAGCCAAATATTGACTTTGCAAGTAATTGCTGTTAAGCTGATCACTCTTTATAACATTCTGGAGTATATGCAAATTGCCATTAGAAAAAGTGAAGCAGTAGACTTTGTAAAAATTAATATTTGTGTCATTCTCAAAACTTTTGGCCATGACTGTAGGTTTTGTTTTAAACTACATAAAATGTTATTGCCAATCATCCGTTTACCAGATTTTAATTAATTCATCCCACTGTGATTAGAGAAGGCATACAAACCTATTGTACCAGACCTTAGCACCAGTATTTAGAGCCCATTCCTTACACACCATAGCTAGATTGTCTTTGTCCTTGCCACCACGGTGGCCTTATTAAATATCAGCAAAAGTAACAAATCATTTTTTGTTATTTTTTTTTTGGGGACATGTCCCACCATACCACAAATAACGTTCTTATTATGGCCATTCCTGCTGAAATGATTTATTAACTAACCCCTGCCAAAAGGCCCAGAGTAATGAGCACTGCCGAGTGGAGATGTAAAAAAGGACCAAATGCAAATATTACGGTCTAACTCCTGCCAATATACTTAAAGGTAGCCATCACCTCCTCTACAAATGCCATAAACCTGCCAATGTGGAAGTAACTTGCAGGTGAACAGCATTTAAATAGTATCTAGCAGGTTTACTTGAGCAGTTGGTAGAAGAAGAAAATGAAGCTATATTCTCCCTGCAGCTGCTTGCTTCCAGTCATTGGGGGCACTGCAGGGGGTGGGGGAATGTAACTGACACTGCTCAGTACAGTGACCACACCTCAGCACATTGAGAGCCTGCTCTGCACAATATGTACAGAACAGGTTACTACATGTGCCCGGGAGCGATTACAGCATAGTCACTGACTAGTCAGCTGTGACCATAACCGTTACCTGCACGGCCCCGATGACTGGACGCAAGAGGCTGCAGGGAGAAAATAATTTCTTTTTCTCCCTGTAGCCGCTACTCCAGTAAGCCTGATAGACATGGTTTAAATGCAGATTATCACTATACATGCAGGCAAATCATGTATCCTGCACTAAGAGGTTCCCTTTAATACACAGAACTATAAACACTCCAATTCAATGAATGTGCAAGTGATCATAAAAGCCCTTGTACAGAATGAATGGCTGGAAACATTACAGGAGAAAATGATGCAGTCCCAAATTAAAGGAAAGTTACTTTCTGATTCCAAAGTGGGTGCTAAAACAATTCGGAACCCCTTTGTACTTCGGAGTTACAGAAAAGTCTTGACCTGTAAAAGATGCTGACTAAGCCTCTTGCGAAATCAGCATTAAAACGGTACTTATGAGGATAAAAGTGTGATATCTTCAAAATATCTGGAAGAACATTTTACACAGATGGCTCCACAAAATGGTGAACTGTTTGGTGTAATGAGAATGCATCCATACATCTGAGTGGCTGAGAAATGCTAGAAAACACTACAGATTGGTGGTGTACATGATTCTTGCTCTGAGGAAGCATGTCAGTTGTTTTCAGACTCCATGACAGCAGTGCAACATCTCCTGCATGCGCCGTCCTCCTACCTCTGGTTACAAGTTCATCGCAGAAAAAGAGAATTAGACAAAGAACACAGTTACCCACTCCATGTCCTCTTGGCACAGGAGTAGGCAAAATTTACTCTGCGCCATCTATTCCTTGCTTTGCTCAGATCATATATAAAGAACAGTCAATAAAAAACAAGTTTTGTTTTTCTTTTTTTCCTATATATATATATATATTGGCATTAGTTGAGAGTTTACAACCACTTTCCTTCCACAAAGGATAACCAGTGTTATTTCACTGAAGCAAGTGTCCCTTGTTTTCGAGCTGCAAGCCAAGTCGTAAATGCATCCCTGTAAAGCAGAAAAAAAAAAAAAAATATATATATATCCATCTACATATGTCAATGGTGTATAAATCCAGAATACTAAAATCAATATAGCCCAGGGCCATAATCTAGATTCATGGAAACTCAGTGTAACACAGAAGTATCCAATGATATGTGAACACTACTCACCTACAATGCTTCACCACACACTCATTGCTGCAGTACTCGTTATCCCAATCCTTACTCTCTACAGGGGTATTCTCACATCCAAAGCGCAGGCAGCGTGGTTGGGGCGATGGGCTGTGTGGGGGAGAGCCACTCACTAGCTGAACATCCATTTGTGAAGGGGGAGATTCCTAGAGAAAGCAATCATATTAGAACATATCTCCCCTATGGGCATGCCATTAGTAAATGTAAACCGATTAGCTGCAGCAGTCACATGAATGAGCGACATGAGACCATCATGCAGGACCAAAGAAATGAGACAAGCTACTGACGTATCAGGTAAGTTTGAGCTAGTTTTTCTTCCTTCTCCCTTTATTTGCATACCATTCTCTGCCCTCACTATAGCTTTAAAGCCAACCAGTTACCTTGAAAAGTCACAGAAAACACCTTTAAACTGAGTATTTCAGCCCAAGCTAACAGTATAAGCCAAGCACAAAGCCTTGTAAAAAGACACCTTTAGTGTACTAAGCGTTCTGCAGAAACTGAAGTGTCATCAAGCATAATTAGGGTGCACCCTTGGCGTAGCCAAGAAGCTGTTCTACCACGGGAACTCTGGTGTTATAATTTTGATGAACTTGAGCAGTAGTTTTGAGTTACACCACTAATTGGGGTGCATACAATAAAAAGTTGGTTTTTTTTTTGTTTTTTTAAGAAATTGAAAAAAGTAATTCTGGTGTAGCAATTTTTTTTTCTTTTTTGCCTTTTAATGTACGGTTTAAATACTTTTGATAGATTAGACTTTTTCAATAGGACGATACCAAATATGCTTTCCTCCCCCCCCACAGTTTTAAAATGGGAAAAAGGGGAGTGAATTTAAATTTATTTTTACTTTATTTTTTTAGTGAGACCTGAAACTACAATCATTCAGCACTACAGCATTACTTCTGTATTGCAGTTATAGAAGCCCAGTGAGCAACAGAGCTTAAACAGGAGGACCAACATGGCAGGTAGAAGGACATTCAGCAGGCCTCCTGCTGCCATAGGCACTCCTCAGCTCCTGCGACCGTGTCGCGAGGGGCCGATGCACATGCACACTGGCACCTGCACCATTTATATTCTGCTGTATACAGCTAGTATATGCTATATAAAAAGCAGGCTCAGCTCCTGAGCCTGCTCCATGCAGCTTTTAGCAACTATGACAAAATTGTATGTCATACGTCGTCAAGGAGTTAAGATTCAGTTTCTGCAGAATGGATGCTGCAGTAAGAAGCAAAAGTTGCAATTTTTATAGCCGCTATCTCTCCTACAATGCTTAGATTACACTGTCAGTTTGGACACACAGCCTCGCCTTAAGTGCCACAACTTTTCACAGAAAGGAGGCAGCAGTCCATCCATCTCTACTGACTTTCCCATAAACATGTAATACTTGAAACTCACTTCTTGAACCACTTCTGTTAACACTTCCAAGTGCTCAGGTAAGACCGAGACCTCAGGGGAGGTAGGTACACTGATAATTGGGATGGCTTTTGCTTGGACTTGAACAGTCTGTGGTTGAGGTTGTAAAGGAGGTGGTATAATCTTGATCTGCAATGGAGGTGGCTGATGTACACTCAGCCGCACTTTCTGCATAGGCTGCAGCGGTGGCGGCGGCTGAAGAATAGTGATGGATGGTTGCTGTGCGGGGGCCATCTGCTGCAGACGAGGGGGCTGCTGCATCTGTTGCAACGGTGGAGGCTGTAAGCGAGGGGGTAGCTGCATCGCTGCCTGAAGTACAGAACGTGTAATTCGTGCCTGGGGGCTGGGCTGTAACTGATGGAGAGGAAGGCCTCTGGAAGTCACCATAGTGGCCGGGATTACTGTCACCATGCCTTGAGACATTGCAATAGACGTGGGAATCTGTCCTGCTTGTAGCATTTGCTTTGAAATGATGATTTTAGCAATGGTGGGCTGAGGGGGCGTTGCTTGAGGGGGTGGTGTAGGAGCAGGGGTGGAGTTGGTGCCTGGGTAACAGTAGGTGTAGGTGGTGACGAAACACACAGTGGAACACTTGACGTCGTCACAACAGAGGGAGATGGAACTGGCGATTCTGTAAGGACAGCCGAGGCAGCAGGGGGGTCTAAATCCAATGAATCAACGACAACCTGTGGAAATGAAATAGAATAGGATTAAAGGCACAGTAATAAATCACGGCACATATACTGACAAGCAGGTCTGAAGTGGTTACAAAAATACAGCAGCACTTTTGTTCCCATATTGCTGTTTAATTCCCATACTCAACTGTCTGAAGAACAGATATATCAGTAAATAATTGTCATCAAGAGTAGACCCAAAAGATATTAAAAAAAAATGGGTGTCATGTATTGTAGATTTACTACGGAATAACTGAGGCTCTTGTTTATGTGAAACTGTTTTAATTAATGTTCCAATTATACGACATTCAACCTCCTGGCTCTTTCCTTCCTGATGTGGCTTCTCTAAAACCATCTCAGACACATCTGCAGCCCACATTTCCCATAACACTTCTCACTTTGCAGAGGCAGAGTCTCATCTTACTACAGTTTCTTACGCTACGATAGCGAGTGACAGAACTCATGCCCTTTAGCATTACGACTAACTGGCACTTCAGAGTCTTTAGTTTATTCTGTGTGATTCAGCATCAGCTCATTGCCTTGTCCCCTGCTTCCTAACATTAACAGGTAGAAACATTATCATAAGCAGGAGTCGGGGGAATAGTATCAAGCCTTCGATGACGACAATTATACACTCCCTCAACACAGATGTCTACAAGTCATGGTGATAAAATCCTATCAAACATAGGATTTTGTCCACGAGAGACCCACCAATCTACACATAGCATCTCAGGGGCCCATACTGAAGGGGTTAAAATGTATAAATGCACCTGAACAGGAACAAAATATATTACACAGCTAGGATATTATTAGTGAGATATCATATGTGCAAAAATGTGAGTGTTTATTTAAGGTGGTCCAGTTCAAAGTTCAGCAATTCAAGAGTCCATTGTGGAGGAAGCAGCACTGCTGAGTCACAAGGCTCAGTTACCTAACCTACAACCTCGGTCTAAAGCATTTGGTGGTGGAAGGACTGGAGACTAGTGATGAGCGAGTATACTCGTCGCTCGGGTTTTCCCGAGCACGCTCGGGTGATCTCCGAGTATTTGGAAGTGCTCAGAGATTCAGTTTCTGTTGCCATAGCTGCATGATTTGCGGCTATTTAACAGCCTGAATACATGTGGGGATTCCTTAACAAACAGGCATTCCTCACATGTATTCAGGCTGTCTAACAGCCGTAAATCATGTAGCTGCGGCAACAGAAATTAAATCTCCGAGCATTTCCAAATACTCGGAGATCACCCGAGCATGCTCGAGAAAACCCGAGCAACGAGTATACTTGCTCATCACTACTGGAGACAACTCAATCTACTTGATACCATACTGCCAATTTACAGCCTGAGGGGCCATATAAAGTGAGAAAAGACCCTCAATAATCAGTGTAAAAATACACTTCAGAACAACTACCTGTGACATCTGGTTTTCCTTGTACAATGCCAAAGCCTTCAGATATTCCTTTTTTGCAGCTTCTGTTTTCCTTTTGTAAACCTAAGAAAAAAATGGAAATTTAGAAAAAAAATGTTCAACTAACCAAATTCTAAAGCCAGCAATGAAATAGAAAGATGGATATGGACTCAACACAATCTGTTCATAATGTATTCACATGAACCACATTCCGTTACCTGCTTCTGCTCTTCTCCAAGACTGTCCCACATGGAAGCCACAATTTTAGATACCTCTCCAAATGTGGCATTGGGATTTTGTCCTTTGATGGCCGCTTGGGTGTCACGGAAGAATAGGGCATATGCAGAGAGTGGTTTTTGAGGCTCATTGGGGTTTTTCTTCTTCCTTTTTTGGAAGCTTTCTGTTTCTTTGCTTGTTCAACGACAATACTCTTAGGGGCAGTTATCTGTAGATGAATCAGCAGACACCACCATGTGGAAAAACTGAAAATTTGCACTTGGCTGAATAGAAATATGTCAAAGTTGTATGAAACTACAAAACAGGTTTCTTAAAAGTGTAAGTGAATTACAGAAGGAATACTACATAAATACTGACAGCTTAATGATTGATAACTGTTGTGGTAATGTGCACTATGGCAAAGCTGAGATCATCACGATGTCCGGGCTGCTCTCATGGGAAGGATTGGATCCGGAGAGGATGAGCAAGGATTTTTTTTTATATCACCAAGGTGTTTCAGTGCTAGAAAGGCACCATTCTCAAGGTCAAAAGCAAAAACCTTTTGGTGTGAAAACAAAAACCTCGCTTTTACTGTCCAGATCCAACCCTTTCTCTGAGCGCACATAGTGATAATCTCCACTTTGTCAAACTGCTATCTGGGCAATACTCTCCTCCAGCCACGGGGCTACAGCAGGTCCGGCTTCTACAGGTGTTGTGTCTTTACAGAATCCTTACAGGTGAGCACTATTATTACCCTCATCCCCATTTTGTTTCTTAAGGTTCTGCCCTATCTGTGCATATTTGTCCCATCCAGATCTTCTCAACAATGTACAATTGTGTCACATTATAAACTCACCCTTCTAAAGTCTTCCATGTCCTCATCATGCAGAGAACTTGTTGGAGAAGGGGCAGGAGAAAGATGATCCTCAGGAGACTGAACTGGAGGTAAAATAGTGCCACCGCCAAGACTCAAGCCCAGCTGGGAGCTCAGCTCTGACTGGTCAATAGTAGTCAGCTGACTATGAGCAAGAAGCCCCGATGATATGTCCGTCATTGAAACGTCTATAGTGACTGGGGGATTGGCACTGTAAGCAGTGACAATAGGATGATCCAAATCCTGTATTAATTATCAACAAAGATCATTACAACAGTATGCAGACAACATGGCAAAACAAAGCATTTTCATATACTTCTTTTTTCCACTTTTATAAAAAGGAGAAAAAAAAATCCTTTACCATGGTTAATCCAGATCCAAGCAGTCCTTCTGTTTGCTCCATAACCTCGTGACTCATCTCCACTGGCATATCTAGAGTCTGCACTCCATATTGTGCTGCAAAACCTGCATCTTGGACTCCAGTAGGATCCCCAAGGTCATCAAAGTGTCCCACCACATCAGAGACTGCCAGAGAAGGGTCAGAATCTAGAGATATTGGGGGAATCTCAAACTCCTCATCCCCAAGGCTGGGTGTATGAAATGTCTGCAGAAAACAATTAGACACAGCTTCATCAATACATAAATGCAGAAATTAAAGCAAGATTTTTATTGATATTTAAAAATGGGTGATCCGAAACACGTTAATAATCATGTTAACGTGTTTCACTGCCGCAGCCTCTGCCACCTCCCTGAATGAAGAGTCAAGAGACATTCGCTTCAGGGGCTGGAATAGTCCCTGCTCTACGGAGCATGCATCAGCTGTCAATTCTTGTCACTGTAATATGCACAGTGACAGTGCGCTCTCTTGCTGGCTCTGATCAGCAGTAGCAAGCCAGTAGGAGAGCGCACTGTCAGTGTACGCCGTAAGAATACCCAGCTTGCAGAGACCAGCACCGCTCCCCTCCCCCAGCACTGATCTCTGCATGCCAGGTAATCTTCCTGTAACACCCAACTGAGTTCTCATGCTGGCTTGTTACTAGCTAAATCTGCAGCACATTCTTTGGCTCTCAAAGCTGCAGCTCTGGTTAAATTTATGCTGCAGAGATTTCCCAAAATCACATGCACTATAAAAAGCAGCAGAATTTCCACAAGTGAATGCTCAGGAAATCTGCTGCAGTTTCAGTTTTTTTGTCCATAGGTGTAGGCCAATTTGGATAGGTTCATACGTTGCAGATTAGTGAGAAGTTCTGCAACTGTCCCATTCCTGTAGAACAGTTTCATTTAGACGTACGGCACATAGTTTCAGTCGCAAAC
>JARQOD010000001.1:721471647-721572241 GCA_033576555.1 Oophaga sylvatica
GAAACCAAAGGCCCCGGGGGGCCCTTGTTTTTCACACTTTTTAATTTTGGGTTTTTTTTCTTTGGCAAAAGGAAGTTAAGGCGGATGCCCTCTGAGGAGTTCTTTGGGACCTTGAGTTATCGGGAACTTACTGTTATTTTAAAAGGGGGTGTAGTTCTTTCCCCATCTCGCCAATTGGGGGACGGGCCTTGGAAGGGTGTCAGGAGGAAAAACCCTGAGCGCGCCCTATTGGGAAATTGTTTGTCCGCCCGGGGAAGAAGAGTGTGTATGTCTGAGTTTTCATTGTTCGCGTTGGCTGGTCATCCCGGGATTTTTTGGTACCGAGACTAGTGAGTCGGTCCTTTTGGTGGCCTACTTTGTCTCGTGACGTCAGGGAATTTGTGCGCCTGGGGACTTGCTCTCGCTCCAAGCCTTGCTCTCGCTCTAGTGGTTTGTTAATGCCATTACCTGTGCCCAGAGGCCATGGACCATATCTCTATGGATTTTTTTTCCGACCTCCCTGTTTTCAGAGAATGACCGTTATCTGGGTAATCTGTGATAGGTTTCCAAGATGATACATCTTGTGCCATTACCTAAGTTACCTTCCTCCTCCGAATTGGTGCCTTTGTTCCTTCAGCACGTGGTTGTTACATGGCTTTCCCGGAGAAACATGTGTCTGATGAGGAGCCCAGTTTGTTTCCAGATTTTGGAGGACATTTTGTTCTAAACTTGGTGTTCAATTATCTTTTCCTCTGTTTTCATTCTCAGACCAATGGACAAACAAGAGAAGAACAAACCAGACCTTGGAGACTTTTTTGAGATGTTTTCTGTCTGCTGATCAAGATGATGGGTCTCTTTTTGCCTTGGCTGAGTTTGCTCTTAATAATGGGCTAGCTCTGCACCTTGATGTCTCCATTTTTCTGTAATTTTGAGTTTACCCTCGTTTTTCTTGGGGGACAGGCGGAGGCTTTGTCTGTACAGGTGTTGACTCTGTTGTGGAGTGAAAGCAGCAGATTTGGGACCAGGTAGTGGGAGGTTGTCTCTCTCTCGGAGAAGGCCCAACGGTATGCCACCGGCCAAAGGACTGATGGTCCTCGGTTTAAGTGGGGAACTTGGTTTGGTTGTCCTCAAGAAATATCCCTATGAGGGTTGCATCTCCCAAAAATTTAAGCCCAGGGTTATTGGACCTTATAAGATCATGGAGATTCTAATCTGTTTTCCTTCTTTCCAGGGACATTTAAGATCCATAAGTGTTCCACAAGTCCTTATTGAAGTGGTTTGTTGAGCCAGTGGTTCCCATGGCTGCGCCTCCTGACCCTGTTTTGTTGAGGGCAATCTGGAGTATGTGGTTTAGGGAAAATATTGGATTTCGTTTTTCTAGACAGAAACCAGTATTTGGTTAAGTGGAGAGGTTATGGTCAGGAGGACAATTCTTGGGTGTTTGCTTCGGACATCCATGCTAGGAGACTGATCCGTGCCTATCACCGAGCTCATCTTGATCGGCCTGGTTGCACAAGTGAGGGTTTGGTGACCTCTCCTCAAGGGGGGGGGGGGGGGGGGTACTGTTATGAATTTGCTAGAGATGGTTTCTGAGCAGAGGCTCCCTCTGGTGGTTTCAGACAGTACTGAACCTTTCAGCGAGGAGTGGCAATCTGGAATCACGGACTGGTCTGATATAAGGGAGGTTCCCTCCCATGATGGTTGCCGGTGATCACTTGCTCTTGTCTCAATTGTGGTTCCTGGTTCATTTGGAAGTTTGCTGGAGTCCTGCCTGCATCTCCTGCTTTCAGATATTTTTTGCTTTTCTTTTTGTGCTTGCTTTTTGCATTGTTTTCTGCACTTTTGTGGAGGTCAGCCAGGTCCCCTCACGGGGCCTGAGCTCCTCACAGTTTTTCTGCAGCCACTGTTATTTGCTCATTTGCCTTTTCCTGTTTTTTCAGCGGCTGCGGCTTGGTTTTTGTTCACACTGAGATCTGATTTAGTGGGTGGCGAGATCGTGTGATCTCAGCTTTTTTGTTATCAGAATTGTAGGATTTTTGTAGGGTTTTCTGAGTTGCAGAAAGTAATCTCTCCTGTCCTATCCTATTTAGTCAGCTTGTGGCCCCAGCGTTTGCTCCGTCTATTTTCTGCCTATGTTTGTATTTTCATCTTGTCTAACCGCCATTATATGTTTGGGGGCTTCCTATTTTTCTTTGGGGATCTGCTCCGGGGCAGATAGCTTTCATCTTTCTGCCTTTAGGTGTAGTTATCTCTCAGGCTGTGACGAGGCGTCTAGGATCAACGTAGGAACGCTCCACGGCTACCTCTAGTTGTGTTGTTAGTTTAGGAATCTGCAACCCATCAGTTACCAACATCTCAGGTGTTCGGCTGCCCTGCTGTTGTTCCTGTCCTCCTCAGCTACCGAAACATAACAGGAAGGTCTTCGAAACCCCCAAAGGAGAAGTCTGCTAATTCTTCAGGAATAAGGGTTGTAAACCCCAACAAAGCTCTCAATGGGCCTAACGAGATCAAGAAGCGCGAGAGAAGAAAAACCGAGTCACAACTGAGGAAACGCAATGCACTGCGGAAAGAGCCTCCATATTAGTGAGATACCCGGTCACTGACCACAAGCCTCCTCTATGGTCCCCTATGTACACACACTAAAGCCACAGCAGCATCACCTCATGTACAACCTGCCAGAAGCCTCCTTAATAGTGCAGATACCCAGTCACTGACCACAAGCCTCCTCTATGGTCGCCCTATGTACACACACTAAAGCCACAGGACACAAGCCATCACCTTATGTACAACCTGCCCAGAAGCCTCCATATTAGTGCAGATACCCGATCACTGACCACAAGCCTCCTCTATGGTCGCCCTATGTACACACACTAAAGCCACAGGACACAAGCCATCACCATGTACAACCAGCTCAGAAGCCTCCTTAATAGTGCAGATACCCGGTCACTAACCACAAGCCTCCTCTATGGTCGCCCTATATACACACACTAAAGCCACAGGACACAAGCCATCACCTTATGTACAACCTGCCCAGAAGCCTCCATATTAGTGCAGATACCCGATCACTGACCACAAGCCTCCTCTATGGTCGCCCTATGTACACACACTAAAGCCACAGGACACAAGCCATCACCCATGTACAACCAGCTCAGAAGCCTCCTTAATAGTGCAGATACCCGGTCACTAACCACAAGCCTCCTCTATGGTCGCCCTATATACACACACTAAAGCCACAGGACACAAGCCATCACCTTATGTACAACCTGCCCAGAAGCCTCCATATTAGTGCAGATACCCGATCACTGACCACAAGCCTCCTCTATGGTCGCCCTATGTACACACACTAAAGCCACAGGACACAAGCCATCACCTTATGTACAACCAGCTCAGAAGCCTCCATATTAGTGCAGAGACCCGGTCACTGACCACAAGCCTCCTCTATGGTCGCCCTATGTACACACACTAAAGCCACAGCAGGAACCACCGCATGTACAACCAGCTCAGACGCCTCCATATTGGTGCAGTTACCATGGAGCCCCGGTCTCCTCCATGGCGCTGCACACTACGTGCACAACCGTCATCACCACATGTACAATCCGCCTAGAAGCCAAAGCCGCGTCCCAGAGCGCATTCTCCTCACAGCTGACTCCACTACCACCTCGTATAACAGAGTGCCTCACCTCCATCGCCAGGGCTGCGGGCTCCCCTTCTTTATTTTATAACTACACTTCTCCGCCTCCACCAAGATGGCGGCACAACCGCTTCCGGAGAGGCACGGACATCACCCTGCCATACTAGTGTCACCTCGTGCATGAGAACATAACAAGAGCAGTGCAGCCTCGAGCGGAGGGGCGTGCCCGGAGTCGCGCTGTGGCTCCACCCCCGCTCTGCTGACATATAGGATGACACTTCCGGTAACCATAGAGTTTGAACAGTGGATAGGACGTCCCCACCTGCAGCATAGACGAGACATCCAGCGGATAGAGCGTCGCGATCCTCCGCGTCTCCGGCTGCAGTCATGTCATACGCGTATCTGTTTAAATACATCATTATCGGGGACACAGGTGCGTGATGGCGGCTCGTTGTACGGCGGCTGCTCGGTAATGCGCCCTATCACCGCTGTTGGGGGTCAGTGCCGGAGGGGCCGGTCATGGAGCCCTTGTACTGGCGTCACCCAGCTTTCCCAGGCTCCAGAGTGGTCACCCTACATGCCCACCTCCTCCCGTTAAATCAGGTCTCTGGTGGGCAGCACAGGGGCAATGCTTGTGGGTGTGTGGCCACATCGGGAGTCTGGGCTGTGCCCCCATTGCTGGTGTCTGATGGGACTCCCGGCCGGTGTCCGGTAGGCGGGTACGGTATCGGCATGCTGTAGTGAATGTTAAGGAGCTGCTGCCAGTCATTGCCTGCTGATTGGCTGCAGCAGTCATGTGACAAGTTTCACATGGTCCGCTGGGAGCAAACCCCAGTGTGACTCCCTGCAGTGCCCCAATCTAGGCTGCATCCCCTCGGTAACGCCTGTGTAGGGGGCATGTGCACAGTGAGTCCACCAGAAGCCCTCTTTAAAAGTCTCCCCCCAAAAAAAGCCCCTCTACAATGAATGAACAGCTCAGGAGAGCGGCTGCGGTTTCCTGAGCTGCTCTCTGTCAGTGTGAATGGTGCCGTAACTCCCAGACCGCCGGCTTTTGTATGGATGCGTTGTCCTGGCGTATCTCCTCAGCACGCAGCATCCATGAGCTTAGCTGCTATATGGCGGCTTTACACTCGGGTTTACTGTCGCCAAATAACATGAGCTTCTTATAAATCAGAGGAGCCGAAACAGTGCGCGATGGCGTCCTCACGGAGGGAAGACCACCCTCACGCCTGCCTCCCCAGGGCTCTGCTCTCCGCTCCTTACCAGCACTAAGGGCCCATTCATTGAGAGAGCTGCTCTGTCAACATGTCGCCAAAGGAAGCGGGGGGATCGCCCGACAGGAGCGCTCTGTGACTGCTCTGACCTGGAGCATCGTCTGCCCTTAAACTCTTAGCCCAAAGGAAAAAATAACCAAAGTCCCGTAAAGCCCCCCTGATCCGAACGCTGGTGGTCCGTGAGTTTGACACCATTTAGCCTATGATGATGTTTTGTGGCCCTAATCTTTATTCTGTCCATTGGGGGATTTTCTGTGGACTTTCTGCTCCTCCGATATTCTGATATTGTGTATGTGCCACACTAAGGACTTTTCATCCTTTTTATGTAAATTCTGCATTTTTTTTTTTCTCATACACTAAAATTCTGATCAGAGCGGGTGCAGCGGCATTAAAGACGTGTGCACAGAATCTGGCCTTCTCTATATCTAAGTAACAAATGTGGCCTAAAGCGTTTACTTTAGAGGGTTATTCTCCACTTCTTAAAGGGGTTAAATTAAAGAGGTATCGTAAAAAAACGGCAGCGTTACAATTTACCGCTTCTTAAAGACCCTCTTTGATCTCTTAATAGTGTTCTGTTTGTTGCCCAAGTTACCGGTCACCTCTGCAGTGTAATTAGTGGTTGGTCTCCTGGGCAAGGAACACAGTTCTTACAAGCTCTTTGCTACGCAGCTTGTGAGCGCTTCTCTGACGCTGCCTGTTTTGTGATCCTGCAGAGGCAAAGCCGTCTGCTTCCATCTTCAGAGAATACACCGTTTGGAGCAGTTCACAGATTAAAAGGGTTGTCCGGCCTCTGAGGGGCCTACGCTATTTGACTGCAGACTTGCGACTCCTCACAGCACGTGCACCGCACGCTGAGGATTCGCCAGCCCTGGGGAGTAGGTGGGCACGCCACCGCGGGTGTGCAATTTGCATACTTCCGGCCACATTCAAACTAGACTTGTCCGGCCTGCAATACACTTGCATTAAGCGAGGCTGCGCACAATAAGTTGGCATGTGACCACATGTATAAACATCGAATATTTTGGGGTCACGCTCCCTGCCCCGGAGAATCCTCCCAGGGCACGGTGTGAGCGGTCACAAGTCGCATACCATAGAGTGCTGCAGACTTGTACCCCAAGGCCGGACAACCCCTTTAAGTATTTATTTTTCTATCCCAGAAAAATGTGTTTGTAGGTCTTATAGAAGTGGATGGGAGCTGGCAATCCTCAGATCACCGTCAAGTTTTAAAACTAAAGTTAATTTTGAGACCCCTCAAGTTATGCCGACTTCTGATTGGTGGTTTGTGTAGTATTGCTGCAGGGTTCACCGGAGCAAGCTCGCCAAATTCCTTCTGATGCCTCTTCTTAATGAGTGTGACCCATCTTTCCGCTGCCGTGCACCACATACAGAGCTCATGGACTGGGTGCATGTCTCCTATAATTTCCCCCACTGTTGGTGGATAACTTATAATGAATTTCTTGCCGCTGTTGTGACACTTGCGCCAGTTTTTGGGCACAAAGTGTATATTTCTGTACCCCAATACTTTCCTCCTCACAGGGCATGTTTGCATCTTGCTTTACCTGCTGTCACATCAGTCTGTCTTATCATATCGCCCAACATTCATTGTAACAAAGCGAGGCCTGAATCTTACCTCCGCGTTGATCCCCTGGCAATGGTGGAGTCTCCAGCTAGGGCTCCTTATCTTGGCAGCTCTGATCCGTATTGGCCGGTGCTATCTGTACTAGTTCTCAGGAAGAAACCCTACACAGGTGGTGCATAGTTCACTGATTTGTTAATCATTATTATATCACGTGTGTCTTTTATGGTGACAAATTGTCAGGAAGTGTTCCTTAAAGGGGTTATCCATTATCGGACAACCCTAGATTAATCAATTCAAGGCCCAAATTGCTCACCTCCTATGTCAGCGCTGCAGTTCCCGGTGGTGACGTTACATCGTCGTGTACCGTCCCTCCAATGACATGGCAAAGGCTGCAGCTGACAAGCAGTCACTTATTGGCTGCAGGTGACATATGACGCAACAATGTAACACCACCTGGAAGAGCGATGCTGACATTGATGGAGCGGCGCCCCTGCAGGAGGGGATTATGCACTTTTTATTTCAATTTGGATCCTGAATTGATTAATATGGACAACCCCCTTTAAGGATTAATTTACCTTTCGTCCTAAACTGGAAATATCTACGTAAGCAGGATCAATTATATGAGCTTGTTTCCCCAGGTTAGCAGTAAATCATTACTGAGACTAGCGTATTTCATTTTTCTTATTGTGTTTTTGCATTTTTTTTTCTCATTGTTTCTTAAATCCTATCTGTCACCAGATTTCAGTTTAAACTGCACAGATCTTTATCGAACTTAGGCCTGATAATGATGGTGTATTTACTTTCCTTTGAAATTCCATATCAGAATGGCTGTATAATCCTTTATGAATGTTTACTTCCTGATTGGCAGCTCCTCAGTGTCCCTCCTCCCTGCTGCTTAGATCTCAGTGCGAGCTGCAGCTGTCAGACTGGGGGATGGGACTAAATACACTTGGGCTCCTCAGCTCTCTAATGGTCGTTTGAGGCCACGTTCACACATTAAGTATTTGGTCAGTATTTTGAAAATAAATTGAATTTGTGATCCCATCTTTTTTTTGTCTAGCGAGGTGATCACTATAGTACACACACATGACCGCCATCTTGTTGCTCTGTAAAAATGTCCTGGCATGTTAAAAGCAGTCGCATGTGCACCGGACGCTCCTCTACATGTCCTGGAGATGACTATACCACGTTCTGCTACTTCCAGTTACAGCAGAGGAGCGTCTACTGCACATGCTCCTGGCAGCCGGACGCTCCTCTACCAGGTCCTGGAGATGACCTATACCATGTTCTGCTACCATTCCAGGTTACAGCAGAGGAGCCTCCTACTGCCACATGCTCCCTGGGCAGCCGGACGCTCCTCTACCAGGTCCTGGAGATGACCTATACCACGTTCTGCTACTCCAGGTTACAGCAGAAGAGCGTCCTATGCACATGCTCCGGCAGCCAGACGCTCTCTACCAGGTCCTGGAGATACCTATACCAGTTCTGCTACTCCAGGTTACAGCGAAGAGCGTCTACTGACTTCCCGGGCAGCCAGACGCTCTCTACCAGGTCCTGGAGATGACCTATACACAGTTCTGCTACCTCCAGGTTACAGCAAGAGCTCTACTGCACATGCTCCGGGCAGCGAGCTCCTCTACCAGGTCCTGGAGATGACCTATACCACGTTCTGCTACCTCCAGGTTACAACAGAGAGAGACTCCGTCCTATCTGACATGCTCCCGGGCGCAGACGCTCCTCTACCAGGTCCTGGAGATGACCTATACCACGTTCGCTACCTCCAGGTTACAGCAGAAGAGCGTCCATACTGCACATGCTCCCGGTGCTGCCGGACCTCCTCTACCAGGTCCTGGAGATGACCTATACCACGTTTGCTACCTCCAGGTTACAGCGAGAAGCCTCCTAACTGCCATCATTTGCTACCCGGTTGCAGCCAGACGCTAGAGCGTCTACCACATTCTCTGTCAGTGAACTCCCATAGGTCCTGAATTATCACTACAGTGTTACCTCCATACAAATGGAATGTAACTTACTAATTAAGGACATTTGAATATTGCCATTAACATTTCTTATTCCTATCCATAGACCCCTTAGTATCCATACTGGAATCTTAGCCAATATTTAAACTTCAGAAATACAAGTGGAGCGACAATGTTAAAACCTATTTAAAAGAAACAGTGGAGCCACGTATATGATAAACAAGCAGGAACCCAGGTAGAGCCCCACTAACACGGATCTAGCTTTACATTTATGCCTGTTTAACCTTTAAGAACAGGCTATTTTAGTCTGTTAAAACAACCGGTTCTTGTACAGGGTGCACAGTAACTCTTGGTAGCCATGCGTCAGCTGTCTGCAGACGTCTCTATTCTAATGTGGAGTCGGCGCCTTGGTCTTACCTGGCCGCACACCTTTCTCTGGAAGGGCTCCAGTACTGGTAGCAGTCTTGTGCTTGGCACCTGAATCGCAGGTTGGCAGCTTGTTGGAATTTCCTTTTTTGCACTTGAGAAATTGCTAGAAACGAAATCCTCCAGTGATTGCAGGCGGGTTGTGTGCCACCTCTGACGCAGAGCCCTGTGTGTTACAGTGACTCGGTGGCATTGCCCAGGCCAGATGATATATGTTGTATAAACATTACTGCTTCCTTATCTTCCCTGGCCGCCTGCCACGTGATACCGACATCCAGCCCCACTGATGCTTCGCATTCCACCCCGCCATCCTCTCTTCCTCTACATTCTTCTAGGAGGGGTGCTGTCCTCACACTGCTGGATTGTATTACTTGGCTTTTGTTTCAGTATTTGTAAGCTGGTACCAGATCAAGGTGCAACAGACAGACAAATCTTTCATTAGTTTTCGGTGTGTGGTTTCCACTCCTGATTTTTCCTAACAAATACTAATGCGAAACACTACCGCAACTTTCCCAAATCGCAGCAGCAATTTATTCGATCCCCGGAAACCTACAGACATAAAGGGGTCTCTACTCTCCCACGCATCAGTTGGTTTCCTGTCCTTGACGGGTGAACCTCTTTCCGACATACCTGTTGAAGAAAGGAGTCATTCCCAGGCCCGGCCAGTTGGTGCAGGCAGCGGGTGTCCCTGCCTTGGCTGGTGCGGGGTCCCTAGAAGTGCCACAGTGGGACCAGAGGAACTTCATGGTAGTGTGTGGTGCAGGTGAGCGGTATCCTGGTAGGATTACCAGCTCGGTCGTGGTCTGCGGGTGCAGAAGATGATGCAAGTGAATATGCCCTGGAGCCCAGCTGGCGTGTCTTGATGCTGTGGCCGCGCAGCAGGTCACGCCCATGTGATGGGGCGGGCCCATGTGACATGCCGTTCCTGGGTGGCATCGGGGCTCGCCTGTATAATGCAGCAGAGGTCACGAGGGTTGGGGTATGGCCTAGTTGCGCTCAGAGGACACAGCCACGAGAGGTCCAGGGGCAGGCATCACGGAGATGGCACCAAGGAGAAGACCACGTGGAAGACCTGGAAATCCGGGGGTCTCGGATCGGGGGCGTGGCCTAAAATTTAAAAGGATTCTGGGACAGATCATGATCATCTCTAAATCTAAAAGGTCGGCACAAGTTCCTAAGAGTACATGCCTTTAAAATGGAATTCATAAGATCGGCGATAAAGTTACTCTTTAAAAATTTCTTCATGGCAATGTTAGGTCTGAAGGATGCTATGTCCCTTAAAAGTGTGATGTCCTTTCTAGGTTCCCTATGTTCCTGTATTCCAGCAGTCTTGTGGGCCTAATTCCTTACTAGAGCCTTGCCATAGGATGTTTTGCTTAACAACCTCTCACTTAGGGGATACCTGGAAGGCATGATATCTCTATCCCCATCTTCGATATAATCCCTTCCTTGGTGGCTGGATCTTGCTAATCTGTCCAGTGTGGGTTCCCTGGGTGATTGACGTATCCCAGGTGGTCACCATGGACGCAAGCCTCAGTGGCTGGGGGGGGAGGCATCTTGGTGATGTAGCGGTCCAGGGTATTTGAATGGGGGAGGAGACAGGTGGTTTATCTAACCTGAAAGAGTTAATGTCTGAGTCAGCAATTGGAAGGCATAATGTCAGGATCCTCTTCGACAATGGGGTGACAGTGGCCTACGTCAACCACCAAGGGAGATCAGATTCAGACCTTTTAATGAAAGTGGTGGATCGTATATTCCACATGGCAGAAGCCCATTTCCTGTCCTTAACAGCTCTTCACATAAGAGGAAGAGAAAACTCCAAAACGGACTTTCTGCGCGGCCACCTGCTCAGGCAGGGAGAGTGGGAGCTAAATCAGATCATCTTCGACCAGATTGTACAAATGTGGGGTCATCTGGTCCCAGTCCAATGGAACTTCAGCCTGGAACATGCCTTGCCTAAAAAAAAAAATAGCCCTGATTTCATTGGTAAAAAGGAAGATCGGAGAGGACGAGACAAGGATTATCTTTTGGCCAGAAGGCCATGGTTTTCTTGGCTGAGGACTGTCGATTATTGATCTGTGGGCATTTCCAGAACTTCCAGATCTCCTTTCTCAGGGACCAGTCTTACATCCATGAGTATCCAACCTACATCTGACGACGTGGAAGTTGAGAGGGCGCTATTGATATAAAAAGGGTTTTCTTCCAATCTGGTAGCCACTCTACTTCAGAGTAGGAACGTTTCCATGAACAGAATATATGCCAGAACGTGGAGGAAATTCGGGCTGGGTCCCAGTAGGTCGGGTTCTGGAGTTCGTGCAAAAAGGCTTTAAGCTGGGCCTAACTTCTAGCACCCTCAAGGTCCAGGTAGCTGTTCTGGGGTCCTGGTTAGTTGTGATCTGGCAGGGAATTATAGGGTATATAGGTTTATCAAGGTATCATCTAGATCTAGACCCATCTTTAGAGGAAAGATGGTGCCATGCATCGAACTTAAACTTAGTTTTGATAGCTATAACAGAAGCATATTTTGAGCCCATTGAGTTAGCCCCTATAAAGGTTCTTTCTCTTAAAACGGTCCTTCTGGTGACGTTAACATCTGCCTGACGGGTCAGTGATATTCGGGCCCTTTTCAGAGTGCCACCATACACTGTTTTTGGAAAACGGTTGTCTTGAATCTAGATTCATCCTACCAAACTTGGCTTCTAGGTTTCATAACTTACTGTAGATAGGAGGGAAGTACTGTGCTGAAACAAAGAATCCGAAAGAGAAGCGCCATACGCTAGATGTTAGCAGGTGTCTATTACAATACCTGTCTGTTACTGATCCTTGGAAAAATAATTCCTTTTTGTTAAGTCCTTTCCTGAATTCCTGGAAGGACACTGTTTTAAAATGCACATCAGGGAAGCCATTTCCTTAGCTTATATCAAGTCAACACTTACATGTCAACACTTCAGGCCATGACTGTATATGGATACGGCCATTTTATTGAAAAATCATTAAAAAAGTGTAAAAGCACAGTTACTTGCAGTCAGATCAAACCAATGGACATCTAGAGTGACAGGTTTTGGCCTCGCTATAGGCCCAAACATGTCGCTCTAGAAGTCCATTGGTTTGATCTGACTGCATGTAGCTGTACTTTTAAATTTTTTTTAATGATTTTTTTAATAAAATGGTAGTTTTATGCAAATAAGACCTCTGAGGTTGCAGCAGATTCTTCATCGCTGGGTCACATATCTCTTGTCTGGATTTCATGGCTGCCGAGCCGTGACCCTGAGGAGGGATCCCTGGAGTGAGACGAGGATGGTGAGCTGACTAAAATAGATTTTTTTTTTTTTTTTTTTTTTTTTTTTGTTAGAAGCTACAATTTTGGAAAGGTGCCAACAATTCTGTCCGGTCCATTTTTAGGATTTTGTGTGAAATTATGTCCAATTTGCTTTTTTTCCACTTAATTTTTGTATTGTTCCTACATATACACAAGAAATAAACATGTAGTTGCACTAATTTTCTGGGAGAAATACTTCATTTCCTGGAACCATTTCAAGGGTGCCAAAACTTTGGGCCATGATTGTAAGATTTCTGACTGGTAGGGGGCGCAGGGCACTTGTTGGAGAATTTATCTAGTTTGCACCTCTACAAAACAGATGGTATTTTACATTTTCAGTAAAGTGTATACACAAGATCTCGCTCATGATTGCAGGTAACAACCCAAGGGCTTGTGCACACAACTGTAAAAATCCTTTTCACTCATGGCACTGGTCCTCATGTTGTTCAGTGAGGCCATGCACATGCCTGATTTATTTTTTTTTTTTCCATTTTTTTTTTTCATCCGATCAATATTTTTTTTATATACATATATAAAAGTGAACCCATCGGCTCGCCAGTAAAAGAATCATGGCCGTCTTATGTTGGCCATAACTAGTAGCAGCATTGCTTGAAGCGCGTTGGCTTTAAACAGGATGTTTTGAGACCGTACCCCTGGTGCGGAGGGCACTACTGTTGGATACATATCCTCATATCTGATTGTATGGACCATACTTAAACTAAACAAAAGATGCATTGCAAACTTTGCATCAGTCAGTATGTTCCCTTTAATAACGACCTCCATTGATCAATTATAGTGCCGGACATCACACTGGACATTCAGCCTGTAACGGGTTTTTTGTAGGCAATGAATGAATAAAAATATTGCACTTGTCTTGTACAAATCTTTATCTTACGAGCCTGATCCTGAAGATGTATCACTTACTGAGCTGGGTGTTGCTTTTTCATTAAAGTGTGTTTTTCTCAGCAGGAGATTATCACTAGACAAGGCGTCTCGTGCCTCCTAGTCCAAGCACGCCCCCAGCACTGACTAGCTAGCAGCTTTCTATTAATGTACAGTGTACACAGAAAGCTGCCAGTTTGTGTTGTGGGTGGGCTATAAAGGGCTTAGTATTCTGAGCACTGCTAGATCTGCTGCAGAGAAAATAGTGATCATATCAAACCAGCAAGCAGCCCAGTAAGTGACACTTCGCTGGAATCAGGGTCTCCGCCACTATATCATGCTTCTCTCACAAAAAAATAGTAAAAGGGAGTGTTACTAGGCTTTTAAGTGTTGCCAATAACTGATGGATATTTTTATTTTTTTTTTTTTGCAGGAGTAGGAAAATCCTGTCTACTGCTACAGTTTACGGATAAGAGATTTCAGCCAGTTCACGATTTGACAATAGGTGAAACATTTCTTTTTATGTCTGCCTTTCTGTATATCTCACTGATGTGTATGTGATAATTCTGGGCCCAGGGTGGATTTGATTTAAATCAAACTGATTTAAATCACGATTTAAATCACGATTTAAATCACTAGTCAGTAAGGCTTGATTTAAATCAGTGATTTAAATCAAATTTTCTACCTAAGATCGTACACACAAACAGATCCAGACTTGTCTGTCTGTGGCTATGCTGCAGTATTGTGCTCAAAGTTTCACTTTCATTTTCTTGTCTGCTTGCCCTTCCTCCTCCTCACACTTAGATTCACATTCTTCTTGTGTTGTGCAGATCTATTCCACTCCAAACAATCAGAAACATATTGTCTAACTTCTTGGACTTGGCACTGAAGGGTTTGATTCTGTATTCATAGGTTTGTAGAACAATAGGATTAAGGTCTTTTTCTCAACTCTGTTCATGTTGTAACATTTTTGCCGTGAAGAAGAGGCTGGGACCTCTGCGGAGTCAAATTCAGTTTTGAGAACTGTGTAAGTAAAGCGAGCGTCTGTGATAATATAGGAGAGAAACTGCCCACTAATCCTACAGAAACCTCTGGAAGAGCATGGCATTGTGAATGTTACACATATACAGCCTTTATTCTACTGAGTTAAACAACTCAGCTTTATCTCATGATGGAAGAACCTTTGGATGGTAAAATATTTTCCTCAAAAAGCAGTTTATTGAAAAAAATCCGATTTAAATCCAAAAAATCCGATTTAAATCCAAAAAATCCGATTTAAATCAAAAAAATCCGATTTTTTTTGATTTTTTTAAAAAAATCATTGATTTTTATCCACCCTGATTCTGGCAGACTTCAGGCTTGTCTGATCTGTTTCTAGTATGTACACACATTCAGTATTGCTGTGTACCATGGATTTGCGTTAACCTCTATCCCACATAGGTCCGATATTTTTGTACTTGCATTCTTCCTTTCTTTATGAGAGTTAAAAGTTTTCCTCACAGCTGTGGAGTCTGTAATCCTGACCGCCGACTCCAAATGACTGGTGACTGAGCATGTACATAAAGTGTAGCACAGATTCATCTCCCCTAAACCTCCGACTCCACAGCACTGGTCACTACTGAGCATGTACATAAAGTGCAGCACAGATTCATCTCACCTAAACCTCCGACTCCATAGCACTGCCTCACTACTGAGCATGTACATAAAGTGCAGCACAGATTCATCTCACCTAAACCTCTGACCCCACAGCACTAGTCACTACTGAGCATGTACATAAAGTGCAGCACAGATTCATCTCACCTAAACCTCCGACCCCACAGCACTGGTCACTACTGAGCATGTACATAAAGTGCAGCACAGATTCATCTCACCTAAACCTCCGACCCCACAGCACTGCCTCACTACTGAGCATGTACATAAAGTGCAGCACAGATTCATCTCACCTAAACCTCCGACCCCACAGCACTGGTCACTACTGAGCATGTACATAAAGTGCAGCACAGATTAATCTCACCTAACCTCCAACCCCACAGCACTGGTCACTACTGAGCATGTACATAAATGGCTGCACAGATTCATCTCACCTAAACCTCTGACTCCACAGCACTGATCACTACTGAGCATGTGCATAAAGTGCAGCACAGATTCATCTCACCTAAACCTCCGACCCACAGCACTGGTCACTACTGAGCATGTACATAAAGTGCAGCACAGATTCATCTCACCTAAACCTCCGACCCCACAGCACTGGTCACTACTGAGCATGTACATAAAGTGCAGCACAGATTCATCTCACCTAAACCTCCGACCCCACAGCACTGGTCACTACTGAGCATGTACATAAAGTGCAGCACAGATTCATCTCCTAAACCTCCGATCCCACAGCACTGATCACTACTGAGCATGTACATAAAGTGCAGCACAGATTCATCTCACCTAAACCTCCGACCCCACAGCACTGGTCACTACTGAGCATGTACATAAAGTGCAGCACAGATTCATCTCACCTAAACCTCTGACTCCACAGCACTGATCACTACTGAGCATGTGCATAAAGTGCAGCACAGATTCATCTCACCTAAACCTCCGACCCCACAGCACTGGTCACTACTGAGCATGTACGTAAAGTGCAGCACATATTCATCTCACCTAAACCTCCGACCCCACAGCACTGGTCACTACTGAGCATGTACATAAAGTGCAGCACAGATTCATCTCCTAAACCTCCGACCCAGGGTGGATTGATTTAAATCACGCCGATTTAAATCAACGATTTAAATCATGATTTAAATCAAATGATTTTTTTCTATTTAAATCAGATCGATTTAAATCGTGATTTTAATCATGATTTAAATCACTGATTTAAATCAAAAGATTTTTTTAATATAAATCACGATTAAAATCTAAAACTTTCAATCATTGTTCAATTAACTCCACACTTCTAGCTTGGTTTCACTTTCTGTAGCTTGGTTTCAGTTTCTTTTTCCATTCAGTTGACATGCCCAAACTTGTTGGATAGTCAGTCAGCAGTACTTGGCTGTAGTAACAATCAAACTTCAGAAGTGATCTGCGTGAGCCATGGCAGGTCGTAAGAGAGACCCTATTTGGGTTCATTTTGTTGAGATGCCAGCAGAGCTTGGAAAGAAAGGTGGGAGAGCAAAGTGCAAATACTGTCAAAAGGATATCCAAGGACTTGTTTGCCGTTTGAAATCACATTATGAAAACTGCAACCAGAAGGGAAATGAAGATGTTGATAGTGATACAACTAATGTCAATGAACCCCCACAGCTTCTTATGCACCAGGACCCTAGCACTAGTGGTAAGTCTGGCAATTACAACCTATTTTAACAGACGTTTTACTGGGATGGTTAAAGTCTATGAAAAGAAAAATTTCTAGCACTAGTTCTGGAGTATAGAATTTAAATTTATGTTAAGGCAATATTTCACAGAAGATTAACGTTAAGTAAAAATAAAAGAGTGTGTATACGCCTATTTTTTTTTTATTGTAGGCTACAATTCACTTTTGAAGTCTGCCAAATTGGCCATTTTTTTAAAAAAAACATTTTTAAAACTTTTGTGACATAATTTTTTTCAGTTGCTCTGATATTACTAGTATTACAGCAACTTCACCGGAAACTTGAGTAGCATAACTTTTGAGACAGCCCTTATAGGACGAGGACCATTACATTGTTCAAAAAGTTTGTTTCAAAATATTTTCGTTATATTTCTTCAAATACGCAGTCGAATTATATTTTTAATTACTGTGCTTTCAGGGTCAAATATGGCTTGTGCTGCACGTGACAATCAATATCTGGGTACAACTTCAACAAAGCAGCCCAACAAAAAACTTTGCGTGCAAAGTGTAGAAAAATTCCTCTTAAAGACTACGACGAGCCAGAAAGAACATTTTGATGAATTAATTGCTAAATTCATATTTGCAACCAATTCTTCTTTCCGACTAGTTGAACACACCATTGTTTGTACAAATGATCGAAGGAATAAGACCAGGCTACAAACCACCAAGTAGATTTGATATCTCAGGAAAACATCTTCAGGCTGTATACGACAAAGAAAGAGCGGCTTGTACAAAATATTTGAAAGACAAAGTTGTTAACATGAGCTTGGATGGTTGGAGCAACATCCACAACGACCCCATAATTTGCACTTGTGTCACAACAGAAGATGATGAAACTTACCTTACAGACACAATCGACACATCTGGAAATTCACATACTGCTGAATATTTACTTGAAATTGCTAAGAACTCAATTCACCAATGCCAAGAACAGTTTGGATGTAAAGTAAGGAGCTTAGTTACTGATAACGCAAGCAATGTGGCAAAAATTGCGAGCGGAACTGGCACATGAGGATGACACAAATGTCATTACATACGGTTGTTCTGCCCATTTGTTGCATCTTTTGGCAAAAGACCTGCATATTTCGGGTGTCAAGGAACATGTTGTAGAAATTGTTAAATATTTCCGCAATAATCATTTTGCACATGCAACCTACAAGGAAATGGGAGGACTGAAGTTGGTTCTACCACAAGATGTTAGATGGAATACCTTGGCTGAATGCTTGGAACTGTTTATTAACAACTGGTCAAAATTAGTGTCCATTTGCGAAACACATCGGGATAAAATTGATGCTAATATACGAAGCAAAGTATTAAATCTTGGTGTGAAGAGAAATGCCGAGGACCTTTTGGAAAGGTTAAAGCCAATATCTATTGCGTTGGATAAAATGCAGAAAGATACTGCAACCATAGCTGATGCCACAGAAGTTTGGAAAGATTTAGAAGGTTCGCTAGATCGCTTGAACCTCTCAATGTAAAGGTTGCAATACACCACTGCAAGGACCAAGCATTAAAAGAAGAACACTATTTAGCCAATATCTTGCATCCCATCTACAGAGGGAAAAAACTATCTGAGGCGGAAATCAACTCTGCAATGGAGTGGCTCGCCAATACTAACCATGACATTGTGGCAACTGTGCTGAAATTGAAGTGTGAATCTGCACCATTTCAAAAATACATGTTTGCAGATAACGTCGTTAATGAACTAAAACCACTGGACTGGTGGAAGTCGCAATCACTTGTTCTTCCAGCGAAGATAATAAATGTAGCTACTCAGCTACTGACTGCATCGGCTTCATCGGCAGGAGTAGAGAGATTGTTTTCTTCATTTGGTTTTGTGCACACAACAGTCCGAAACCGCTTAGGAACTGCTAAAGCAGGACAACTAGTTTTCCTATTAAAAGTCCTAAATAAACAGTAGGCTTAAAGGACTGATGTATTCACTGAAGATGTTTGCTTACTTCAAACGTTAGAGATAGGCTATTGTTAAAAAGTACTTACTCTCTGTAGTTCAATTCTGATTGTTTAATAGTGCAAATAAAAATTATTAGGTTTCATAATCATCAACTGTTTTAATATTTTTATTTGTGTAAAAATAATTTGATTTGCAAAAAGACAAAGTTTTGCTTGTGTACAACTTGATTAAAAAATCCTATTTAAATCAAAAAAATCCGATTTAAATCAAAAAAATCCGATTTAAATCAAAAAAAATCCGATTTAAATCAAAAAAAATCCGATTTTTTTGATTTTTTTAAAAAAATCATGATTTTTATCCACCCTGCTCCGACCCCACAGCACTGGTCACTACTGAGCATGTACATAAAGTGCAGCACAGATTCATCTCACCTAAACCTCCGATCCCACAGCACTTATCACTACTGAGCATGTACATAAAGTGCAGCACAGATTCATCTCACCTAAACCTCCGACTCCACAGCACTGGTCACTACTGAGAATGTACATAAAGTGCAGCACAGATTCATCTCACTCCGACCCCACAGCACTGGTCACTACTGAGCATGTACATAAATGGCAGCACAGATTCATCTTATCTAAACCTCTGACTCCACAGCACTGGTCACTACTGAGCATGTGCATAAAGTGCAGCACAGATTCATCTCACCTAAACCTCCGACCCCACAGCACTGGTCACTACTGAGCATGTACATAAAGTGCAGCACAGATTCATCTCACCTAAACCTCCGACCCCACAGCACTGGTCACTACTGAGCATGTACATAAAGTGCAGCACAGATTCATCTCCTAAACCTCCGATCCCACAGCACTGGTCACTACTGAGCATGTACATAAAGTGCAGCACAGATTTATCTCACCTAAACCTCCGATCCCACAGCACTGATCACTACTGAGCATGTACATAAAGTGCAGCACAGATTCATCTTATCTAAACCTCCGACTCCACAGCACTGGTCACTACTGAGCATGTACATAAAGTGCAGCACAGATTCATCTCACCTAAACCTCCGATCCCACAGCACTTATCACTACTGAGCATGTACATAAAGTGCAGCACAGATTCATCTCACCTAAACCTCCGACTCCACAGCACTGGTCAGTACTGAGCATGTACATAAAGTGCAGCACAGATTCATCTCACCTAAACCTCTGACTCCACAGCACTGATCACTACTGAGCATGTGCATAAAGTGCAGCACAGATTCATCTCACCTAAACCTCCGACCCCACAGCACTGGTCACTACTGAGCATGTACATAAAGTGCAGCACAGATTCATCTCACCTAAACCTCCGACTCCACAGCACTGGTCACTACTGAGCATGTACATAAAGTGCAGCACAGATTCATCTCACCTAAACCTCCGACTCCACAGCACTGGTCACTACTGAGCATGTACATAAATGGCAGCACAGATTCATCTTATCTAAACCTCTGACTCCACAGCACTGGTCACTACTGAGCATGTACATAAAGTGCAGCACAGATTCATCTCACCTAAACCTCCGATCCCACAGCACTGATCACTACTGAGCATGTACATAAAGTGCAGCACAGATTCATCTTATCTAAACCTCCGACTCCACAGCACTGGTCACTACTGAGCATGTACATAAAGTGCAGCACAGATTCATCTCACCTAAACCTCTGATCCCACAGCACTTATCACTACTGAGCATGTACATAAAGTGCAGCACAGATTCATCTCACCTAAACCTCCGACTCCACAGCACTGGTCACTACTGAGCATGTACATAAAGTGCAGCACAGATTCATCTCACCTCCGACCCCACAGCACTGGTCACTACTGAGCATGTACATAAATGGCAGCACAGATTCATCTTATCTAAACCTCTGACTCCACAGCACTGGTCACTACTGAGCATGTACATAAAGTGCAGCACAGATTCATCTCACCTAAACCTCCGACTCCACAGCACTGGTCACTACTGAGCATGTACATAAATGGCAGCACAGATTCATCTTATCTAAACCTCTGACTCCACAGCACTGGTCACTACTGAGCATGTACATAATGTGCAGCACAGAGTCATCTCACCTAAACCTCTGACCCCACAGCATGGTCACTACTGAGCATGTACATAAAGTGCAGCACAGATTCATCTCCCCTAAACCTCTGACTCCACAGCACTGGTCACTACTGAGCATGTACATAAAGTGCAGCACAGATTCATCTCACCTAAACCTCCGACCCCACAGCACTGATCACTACTGAGCATGTACATAAAGTGCAGCACAGATTCATCTCACCTAAACCTCTGACCCCACAGCACTGGTCACTACAGAGCATGTACATAAAGGGCAGCACAGATTCATCTTATCTAAACCTCTGGCTCCACAGCACTGGTCACTACTGAGCATGTACATAAAGGGCAGCACAGATTCATCTCACCTAAACCTCCGATCCCACAGCACTGGTCACTACTGAGCATGTACATAAAGTGCAGCACAGATTCATCTCACCTAAACCTCCGACCCACAGCAATGGTCACTACTGAGCATGTACATAAAGTGCAGCACAGATTCATCTCACCTAAACTCCGACCCCACAGCACTGGTCACTACAGAGCATGTACATAAAGTGCAGCACAGATTCATCTCACCTAAACCTCCGACCCCACAGCAATGGTCACTACTGAGCATGTACATAAAGTGCAGCACAGATTCATCTCACCTAAACCTCCGACCCCACAGCACTGATCACTACAGAGCATGTACATAAAGTGCAGCACAGATTCATCTCACCTAAACCTCCGACCCCACAGCAATGGTCACTACTGAGCATGTACATAAAGTGCAGCACAGATTCATCTCACCTAAACCTCCTACTCCACAGCACTGGTCACTACTGAGCATGTACATAAAGTGCAGCACAGATTCATCTCATCTAAAAGCCGAGATCCTTAGATCAGGAACAGAACAGACATTTCATAACTTTCCCAAATTCACATCCTGCACTGGACTCCGTTTGTTACTATATATATTGCATTACTCAGGCACTTTATTCTGACTCCGCAGCCCTGGTTTTCCTATCTGAGAAGTTTACAGCATATCGACCAAGCGTAGCAAATAAGCATATGAAGTCTGATCTAGGACCCCCGATAATTCCTAGAACTCGGGTCTGCTGATAGTCCATTAGCATTTATGGCAAATTAGATTTTCCAGCCCACGTGACCTTTTTCAGTCTTGAAGCCACTCTTTGCTAACATACTGTTTCTTTTCGTAGGAGTGGAGTTTGGTGCCCGAATGATTAATATTGATGGAAAGCCCATCAAGCTGCAGATATGGGACACGGTGAGATGGGATCTTTAATGTAGAATTTAAAGTTGTGCATGTCATGCGGAATATAAGCCAAACCTAGACCTGCCATGAAGTTGGTGATGGTCCACCCTGTTACTGTGGAGATCGCTTGTCTCCATCTCGCGTGTGGTTGTTGGACTCATTTTACAGTGTTTTGTTTTTTGTTTTTCCTCGCTTGATCTCAGGCAGGACAGGAGAGTTTCCGCTCTATAACACGGTCTTATTACCGAGGCGCTGCGGGGGCACTGCTCGTGTATGATATCACTAGGTGGGTGGAACCATTTCCTTGTCCAACCTTCAATAAGCTGGTGCTATAATTGTATTTCTTACTTATTAATGCCTCCTAATATGTGAAATGACCTGCTGCCACTGATGTTCCTTTCCTTTTATATGGCCTAGCTCCATCAATCCCATAGAAGGTGAGTGAAGCAGCGGTTGTCCTATGCCCTATTCTAGTCACTTGGAGGTCTTCAGACCAAAAGTCTCTTCAGTGGTAGTTCCAGCGGTCGGACCCCCACTAATCATACATTTGCTACCAATCCCGTGGATGCGTTCCTTTTCTGGCCATATTGATTTATATCTCTAGGTTATCTAACATTATCCAATGTGTACCGTAATTGTCACCAATCTTCTTTGATATTCAGACGGGAAACATTTACCCACCTCACTTCATGGTTGGAAGATGCTCGACAGCACTCCAGCAGCAACATGGTCATCATACTGATCGGAAACAAAAGGTGCAATCCTTGTTTTATCTCTCATCCTTTGTGTGTGCTTTGGAGGCTAGGACGGTAATTCTGTTCATGGGAACTGTTGGGCAGAATAGAATGTGCGATTATGGAGTCAAGGAGAACCACTTTCTACATGGGCATTTCAGCCTTAGAGATTTGGTGTCCACCTGCTGGGACCTTCAGCTTTCCCGAGATAGGGGCTTCAAACCCATGAAAAGAGCAGAGGTACGCATGCATGGATTTCACTCCATTCTTTTTCTATGGAACTGCTGGAGTGCTGTATGCTCGGAAGTTCCATAGACAATGAATGTAGCGGAGGAAGAGCCTCATTCCAAAGCCCTGATCTTGGGATCGCTGGCGGTCCATACTGATCGGTAATAACTTATTTTTTTTGAGACAGAAATGTAACTTTCCATTGACTTTATATTGGCTGAGTTCAGGAGACCCGACAGGCCGAGTATTGCAGTATGAGCACAGTGCGTGTTTTACGGATATGTGAAACTGGCCATGGGTATAGTTTATTCAGCAGAGGGAAACCTCTGAACAGGCCTTCTGAGACCCAATGGACATTGCTTCATCATTTTTAGACCTTTTATTAATTTTTTTTTTTTTTTTTTACGCAACCCAGTGACAAAATGATATTCCATTAAGTTGGAGCGTGGTACATATATCTTAATCGCAATTCTCTTATGTAACTGCGGCAGGTTTTGGTGAAATGATTTGCAGATATAGTAATGTAACCTGAAGACGCTCCTTCCTTAACCCCTTTCTGACATCTGATGTAGTAATCCGTCCTTGTGCCCATTTGACCTTGGTCGGATTATTACGGCACCGCGATCTCCGCCGCTGTGTTTTGGCTGATTCTGACAGCTGACATCCAGCATTAAGTGTCAGGAGTGGTCCCGCACCGCTTCTCGCACTTTAACCCCCAAAATTCTGCTATCTATTGCTATCGCAGCTTTTCTGGAGCCGACAGAGGGATGACAGCCCTTCTGCCTCTTGGATCAGAGACCCCGTGGCGTGACACGGGGTCCCGATCTTTGCCATGGTGACCCGGGTCACCAGAGCTAGGAAATTTGCTTGATCATGCGCAGTGCATTATCAGCAACTTTCTCTGTCAGTGCAGAGGTGACAGTTTAGACAGCATGGGGATGCTGCTGCATCCCCATGTTCTACAGGCAGTCAGCCTGCAAAAAATGATAGTCCTATATTGGGACAAAGTGAAAAAGTAACAAAAAAATTTTTTCAATAATTATAAAATATTAAAAAAAAAAAAAAACAAGATACGGTATTGTACTTGTAAATAAATATTTGTATGAAAAAAGTATAAACAATAAAAGTACACATTTGGTATCACCGCACCCGCAACGACCCAACCTATAACTGTCCCACTTGTTAACCCCTTTAATGAACACCATATAAAAAAAAGCAAAAAACAATGCTTTATCATACTGACGAACAAAAAGTAGAATAAAACGCGATCGAAAAGACGGATATAAATAAACATGGTACCGCTGAAAACGTCATCTTGTCCTGCAAAAAACGAGCCGCCATAGAGCATCATCAGGGAAAAAAGTAAGTTATAGCTCGCAGAATAAAGCGATGCAAAAATAATTATTTTTTTCTATAAAATAAAATAGTTTTTATTGTGTAAAAGCGCCAAAACATAAAAAAAGTAATCAAAAAATGTCATGTGCCTGAAAATTGTACCAATAAAAATGTCAACTCGTCCCGCTCTAGTTTTTGCAATAAAATACGTGTTTTAAAGTGTGTAACAGCAGCCAAACATAAAAACCCGCTATAAATCTGGTATCTCTGTAAATCGCACCGACCTGAAGAATAAAGTCACTTAATCACTTATACTACAAAAGGAATGGTGTAAAAAATAAATAAAACCAATTCTTCACATGCTGATAATTTTTTATCATTCTGCCTCCCAAAGATCGCAGTAAGGCCCAGTGCACATTTATCCTGCGCTGAGCGCTTTCACGGGGGTACCTAAACCACATATAGCGTCCACATGTTTGGCATTTATGTAGTAATGAGAGCCCACCTAACTTACGGGTGCATGTCTCCAGAAGCATGAGTTGGGCACAATGTACTGGTCACTACAACGTCACTTTGCAATTTTCACTCAGCAACATCCACTGCTGCTTGTTTCTGGAAAACACCCATGAAGTCAAAATCATCACTACATCTGTAAATAAATCCTCAAAGGGGTATAATTTCCAAAATGAAGTCACTTGAGGGAGGATTCTGCTCTTCTATCAATTAGGGGCTCTGTATATGGAGTCCGCAAACTTTTAGCAAAATCTGTGTTCCAACAGGCAAATGGCGCTCCATCTCTCCCGAGTCTCTCCGTATGGCTAAGTAGTACTGTACAGGCACATATGGGGTATTGCCACGTTCAGTAGAAGTTGTGGGACAAATTATGGTGCCATTTTTACCCACGTCTTGTGTGAAAATGTAAAATCTGGGGCTAAAACTTAATTTTGGTGTTAAAAATATAGTTACTTTTTCTTCACTGCCCAATGGTATAAAATTCTGTGACACACCCGTAGTGTCAATATGATCACTGCCCCCCTAGATGAATTCATTGAGAAGTGTAGTTTGTAAAATGGGGTCACTTAGGGGGGTTCTGTTGTTCTGGCACTTCATGGGCTCTCCCAGTGGGTCATGGCACCTGCAAACCATTACAGTAAAATCTTGGTTGTCCTTGCTTCTGAGCTTTACACTGTGCCTGAAAAATATTTCCTGAATACATGTAGGGTATCGGCACACTCACTCAAGAAAATACGGACCTCAGTTTGTTGTAAAAAATATTTATTAGCCCTTAGAAAACTTAACTTGGGGCTGAAACAACATTTTAGTGGTAAAAATGTAGTGTATTCTTTCTTCACCGCTCAGTGGTATAAATTTCTATGAGGCATATGTGGTGTCAATATGATCACTGCACCCCAAGATGAATTCATTGGGGAGTGTAGTTTGTAAAATGAGTTCACATATAGGGAGTTTCTGTTGTTCTTGCACCTCAGGGGCTCTGACAATGTGACATGGCACCCTCAAACCATTCCAATAAAATCTGAACTCCAATATGGCGCCTCTTCCCTTCTGAGCTTTGCACTGTGCCTCAAAAGTAGTATTCCCCTACATATGGGGTATCAGTGTACTCAGGAGAAATTGCACAACAAATTGTATGGTGCAATTTCTCCTGTTACCCTTATGAAAATGCAAAATCTTGGGCTTAAAACATATTTGTGGGAACAATTTTTTGCTCAACGTTATAAACTTCTGTGACGCACTTGAGGGCTCAATGTGCTCACCACACATCAGTTCCCTGAGGGGTCTTGTTGCCAAAATTGTCATTTGTGGCATATTTTCACTGTTTAGGCACATCAGAGGCTCTCCATGCAACATGGCATCCACCAATTGCTCTAGAAAATTTTGCATTCAAAAAGTCGAACAGGTCTCCTTCCCTTCTGAGCTCTGCCGTGTGCCCAAACAGTGGTTTTCTCCCTCCTATGGGGCATCGGCATACACAAAGGAAATTGCACAACAAATTTTGGGGCCATTTTTTTTCCTGTTACCCTTTTCAAAATGAAAAAAAAAAAATTGGATCTGAAGTAAAAAATTTTGTAGATTAAATTGTGTTCATTTTTTTCTACATTCCAAAAATTCCTGTGAAGCACCTGAAGGGTTAATAAACTTCTTGAATGTGGTTTTGAGCATCTTGAGGGGAGCAGTTTTTAGAATGGTGTCACTTTTGGGTATTTTCTGCCATATAGACCCTCAAAGTGACTTCAAATGTGATGTGGTCCCTAAAAGAAAACTAGAAAATTTTGTTGGAAAATCACTGGTCTACTTTTAACCCTTATAACTTCCTACAAAAAAAAAAAATTGGTTCCAAAATTGTGCTTTTGTAAAGTAGACATATGGAAAATGTTACTTATTAACTATTTTGTGTGACATATTTCTATGATTTAAGGGCATGAAAATTCCAAGTTGGAAAATTGCGCCATTTTCAAAATTTGCCAAATTTCCGGTTTATTTTTTTTCACAAACGCAAGTCATACAAAGGAAATTTCAGCTGCAGATGGAAGGAAAGGAGACACACTAGTTCATAACTAGTGGGTAGGCGGAGCCCCAGATAGGATTGACAGCTCAGATTAAAAAGAGTGTTGACCGGCCCCTCCAACTCGGGCTCCTCCTACTCAGCTCTCCAGTCTAAAATTTGAGGTCTCAGAGGATAGTCGCTGCTGGAAGCAGCTCCTCAGAAGATTTTATTATTTTTTATCGGACAAGAGACTTGGATCACCAGAAGTGGTCTAGAGGTCTCAGGGGTCTCAGCGCTGCTGGACCCCAACCTCACCCTTGGCGGATCTGTAATTACCCTGATGGTGGTCCCTGCAGAATCATGCCGGCCCTGGGGGATGAGGATGGCTTCCCTGGCGGGGACGCAAACCGCGCTGCAGGGGTCACTGCGTTCCCCGCCCTGGGGGGAAGCATGGGCATAGCGCCAGAAACCCCTGGGGGTCCCTGTGGCGCTTCGGCTGGTGAGTACCATGCATTTTTATTAATGTGTGTGTGATGTGCTTAAGCGACTGCTGCAGCAGCCGCTGTACAATACATGTCGGTGACTGGTGTTTTTTTGTCCGCAGGTGGATGCCTGCAGGACATAGGAGAGAGGAGTGCGCGCCTTTTTATTTGAATTTTCGCGCCGCTCTGAGCGCGCGCTTTACTGCTGTCTCCATTTCCGGCTTCTCTCATGGAGCACACGGAGGCACAGCGCGGCGGCCATTAAAGAAGCAGGCTGAAAGCTTCTTCTGGCTCTTCTCCCTCCTTCCCTCCCGGCAAGATGTTACACTGTGGCCAGCTGGGTGAGTCGCTTCTAGCTCGCGGGCAGAAGCTTAACCCCTTCACCCCACAGCGCGGGCGCCTTCTGGGGCACTAATGAGTGACAGACTGCGCGGTCCTGCGGCTGTTATCGCATAAGGGGCTCGCACACTCTTTTCAATAATAATAAAGAGGTTGTGGGGAGTCTGCGATTTTAATACTGCCACTATACGTTCCCACTAACGATCCTGATAACGACGCATACTAATGCGATCGTTTGTGTGATCATTTTTTAATGTCGCTAGTAGCTGCCAATCTGGGCGATCTCATTAACATCGCATAAGCGGTTAGCGATCTCCTTAACAACTTTGGCGGTCATTGCGATATACAAAACAGCGCAATTTTTTAGCGATCTTGTGGAACGTTTTTCTGTTAGTGTGGCATAGCTGTCCTGCAGCTGCTGCCTTATAAGAGGCACTTGGGGCTCGCACAACTTTTTCATTATCAAGGTTGTGGGGAGTCTGCTACTTTAACCCCTTCTTAGGCGGTTAACTCTTAATGCTGGGGTAGCTTTCTCTTTAAGAGCTTTAACCCTTCAGCGATTGTTTTTCTTTAAGAAACACACTGTTCTAGTTACTGACAGGTTTAACCTGCCTTATACTGTGCAAGGACATGTCAGAATCTGACACGCAGACCCCGACGGCGTCATGCGCACCGGTCGGAGGTTCCAGTGGTGTCAAAATGGAGGCCCTCGCTAGTTTCTATTGATGGCCTGTCTGACCTTCTAGGTTATGGAGTGTCAGCTAGATCCTCTCAAGGAAGCGACACAAATCGGTGCCTTCCTTCTCGCGTAGCGAAGATGTCCGTTTCGGACAAGGAGGATCGGCAGGGACACTCTGCCTCTCTCATGGACCGTACTATTGGAGCCATGAGGGCGTTACAGTTACCAGAGAGAGGTAACTAGACGTCCTGGTAAGTCGGCCCGGATGTTTCAGGAGTCGCATAGGTCGCGACGGCTTTACAAACTGTATCCGTTTTCTACGGAGTTGATTGTTAATTGGATCTCCTGAAGTGAATGTCCCTTTATCCCAGCTTAGCAAATCTTCCTGGTAAAGGAAGGCGAGTCTGCAGGACCTGCTGGACAGAAAAATGGAGATGGCAACAATATCCATCTGCGAGGCCGCGGGTCATGGATTCAGTATTAAGGATCTATGTGTACTTGTAAAGTTTCCCTGAGCCGTTTGGACCGTCTACGGACGGCGTGACAAGATGGATCCCTCATCGAGATAGATGGGCTTTTCAAGTTGAAGGATTCTGCGTCACTGCTATCCAGGGCGCAATCCTCGGCAGTCCAGTCAGAAGAGCACTGTGGTTTAGACAGTGGAACGCGGTTTCCAAGCAGGGTTTGCTATCTTTAGCTTACAAGTGGTCAGCTATTTGAATCTGACCTCACAGAGCTGATTGCTGAGGCAAAAGAAACAGCTTTACCGCAGCGCAGAGCTGTGACTTCTGCGTCTGGCAGGACTAGTGCCGGTAGTTGTCGGCGGTCCTTTCGGTCCAGGGGATGATCCGGTCAACCCTCTGGGGGTTTGGGTCGTTCCTCTCTTTTTTTTTTTAAAAAAAAAAAAAAAAAGGGGAATTCTCAGAAATTCCGCATACCCTGGAAACAGAACTTCCATTAAGACAGAAGCTGGCAAAAAACCCGCTAAAGCGGTCTGACGTCTGGGTCTCACTCGAGCGCTCTCGAGTGGAGGGTCGTTTACTCCAATTCAAACCGACTTGGGTTTCCCGTGTGTCGGACGCCTGGGTGACACAGGTTGTGTTGGCAGGCTACTTCATAGAGTTTCTTTCTCGACCCCGGACAGGTTTTGCCAATCTCGCATTCCGTCAGAGCCGAGCTATTTGCCGCTCTACTACGAGAGGTCGATTCCCTTCTGCAGAAGGGTGTGGTGATACCGGTTCCGCAGAGGACCGGGGAAGAGGATTCTTATTCCAACCTCTTTGTGGTCCCCAAAAAGGAGGACAAATTTCGCCCTATTTTGGATTTCAAAGATTGAATCGGCATGTTTACATCCCGAAAATTCGCATGGAGTCGCTTCGCTCGTTGTGGCAGCCCTGTCGCAGAACGTCTTTTTGGTCAATCGACATTCGCGACGCTTATTTGCATGTTCCGTCGGAAGGGCTCACCGGCGCTTCCTTCGTTTTGCCATAGGTCAGGACCATTACCAGTTTGTGGCTCTGCCATTCGGCTTGGCCTCGGCGCCCAGAGTTTTTACAAAAATTCTAGCGCCCCTCATGGCAATTCTTCGAAGACAGGGGTTACGATTTCCCTACCTGGACGACCTTCTGATTGTGGCGTCCTCAAAGGAGGAGGCGGGGACGGCTCGCAATCTATCCCTTCAGCTCCTGGAGGATTTCGGGTGGCTGGTCAATTGGGAGAAGTCGTCTTGGAACCATCGCAGTCAATCCTGTTTTTGGGATGCATTTCGACACGGTACGGACGGTGGTGTCCCTTCCTCCAGACAAGCGGGCATGTCTCTTTCGACATGTACAGATTATGAGGTCTGCGACAGCAATGTCCTTTCGGAAGTGTATGCGCCTTCTGGGTTTGACGTCCATGGAGGCACTTCCGTTTGACCAATTTCATCCCAGGGCCCTCCAAAGGCTCATTCTGAGTCGTTGGGATCGATCGCAAGCTTCTCTGGATTGCAGCGTCATCATCTCTCACAGGGTGCGAGAATCCCTAGGATGGTGGTTATGTCCAGGAGCGTTATCCCTGGGGAAATCTTTCCTCCCTCCGAGGTGGTCGGTCATAACCACCGATGCCAGCCTGACGGGCTGGGGGGGGGGGGTGTCTGGAACGATCTTTGGATCCAGGGAGTATGGTCATCGGAAGAGTCTGTTCTACCGATCAACATCCTGGAATTGAGGGCAATTTTTTCTTTTGCCTCCAACACTGGACGCTCCCTTTGAGCGGTCTGCCAGTCCGAGTGCAGACAGACAACGCGACGGCGGTCGCGTATATCAACCACCAAGGCGGGACAAGGAGCTCCAGGCTCATGATGGAGGTGTCTCGGATTCTGCTATGGGCCGAGACCAGGGTTCCAGCCATCTCTGCGATTCACATTCCAGGAGTCCAGAATACCACGGCGGACTTCCTCAGTCGCGAGAAGATGGATCCTGGAGAATGGAGTCTTCATCCGGAAATTTTTGCACTGCTGTGCTCCCGTTGGGGAACTCCCCAAGTGGATTTGATGGCATCCAGGTTCAATGCCAAACTACCGACCTTCATGTCCAGGTACAAGGACCCGAAAGGCTGTGGCGGTGGTTGCTCTGGTGGCTCCGTGGGACCATTTCGAGCTAGTCTATGTGTTTCCGCCGATATCTTTACTTCCTCTGGTGCTGCGTCGGATCAGCCTGGAGAGAATTCGGCTATGTTGATAGCCCCGGATTGGCCAAGGAGGACGTGGTTCTCGACACTGGTGTCGCTTTTGGCGGCACCGCCATTCCCACTTCCTCCTCGCCCGGACCTGTTAACCCAGGGGCCCGTTCGTCATCCGGACTTGAAGTCTCTGCGTTTGACGGCGTGGCTCTTGAGACCGAAATATTGACCCGTAGAGGTTTTTCAGTGAAGTCATTGCCACTCTGCGAGCTGCCAGAGGTCCGGCTACTACTAAGATTTATCACAAGACTTGGGAAGCCTTCTTTTCGTGGTGTTCGGGTTCTTCAATGAATCCGAGGATTTTTTTCCATTCCCAATTTGTTGGCTTTGCTGCAGTACGGGCTGGTCAAAAGGTTTGGCAGTTAGCACTCTGAAAGGCCAGGTTTCTGCCCTGTCCTTGCTGTTTCGGAAGGCTATCGCCTCGCGTAGGGACGTACGTTCCTTTTTTCGCGGAGTAACCCGTCAGTTTCCACCGCGGAAGGCGTCTGTGTCTCCTTGGCGGCTCAACCTTGTCTTGGAGGCTCTTCAGCATGTACATTTTGAGCCTATGGGTTCTGCTAGCCTTTCTTTAATTTCTTGGAAGATTGCCTTCTTAGTGGCGGTAACCTCTTTAAGAAGGGTTTCTGAGTTGGCAGCTCTTTCCTGCTCGCCTCCTTTCCTGGAGTTTTACCTGGATCGAGTAGTGCTTCGCACACGGGGAGACTTTCTACCTAAGGTGGTGTCGCAATTTCATGTTAACCAGGATATTGTATTGCCCTCGCTTTGCCGGGCCCAAGGAATGCAAAGGAACGGGACTTGCACAAATTGGATTTAGTGCGGACCTTGAAGTTCTATTTGTCTGTTACTCAAGATTTTAGGAAGTCAGATTCTCTGTTTGTGATTCCAGCAGGTCGCAGGCGTGGTCAACGAGCTTCCAAGGTTTCTATAGCTCGTTGGATTCGGTCAGCCATTTTGGAGGCTTACCGTCTTAAAGGCGAACCTTGCCCGATTAAGATTCGAGCTCACTCCACGAGGGCTGTGGCTTCATCGTGGGCCTTTCATCAAGGGGCTTCGGCAGCTCAGCTCTGCCGAGCGGTGACCTGGCGTTCCGTCCACACATTTACAAAGTTTTATAAGGTGGACGTCAGTGCTTCCGCTGATGCGGCCTTAGGACGTAGGGTCCTGCAGGCAGCGGTATTTTAAGTTTTAGTTAACTTGTATTTGGCGCCTGTTGCGCATTTATCTAGGTTGATGGGTTTCTGCCTCTTTTGGTTTTTTTCCCACCCTAATTTTTGGACTGCTTTGGGACGTCCCACTAGTTATGAACTAGTGTGTCTCCTTTCCTTCCATCTGCAGCTGAAAGACGGATTTTGGTAAGAACTTACCTGTAAAATCCTTTTCAGCGAAGGAAGGAAAGGAGACACAGCTCCCTCCCATGGCAGAAGTGTGTTGTTGTATTACAGATGCAGCGTGACCCTTCTCTGATAGCGATTTTCTGGGCTGAGGTCGACGCGCTACGGCTCTGTTCCAGCATTGCCAGCTTATCGCAGTAGTCAGGTTCAGTGAGTAGTACCTGGAACTGTGATTTTTGCCTACATGCATGCATAACCTGTACTCTTATGTTTTTTCTCTGAAGTCCTTCAGAAGGGGTTATGTTGCTCCGCTGGTGATATTGCTCTTCCTTAAGCTTGGGTACGACTGGAGAGCTGAGTAGGAGGAGCCCGAGCTGGAGGGGCCGGTCAACACTCTTTTTAATCTGAGGTGTCAATCCTATCTGGGGCTCCGCCTACCCACTAGTTATGAACTAGTGTGTCTCCTTTCCTTCCTTCGCTGAAAAGGATTTTACAGGTAAGTTCTTACCAAAATCCGTCTTTTATCACTATCATGAAGTACAATTGACTCTGTTGAAGCTTTCCAGAGTTATTACCTCATAAAGTGACTGGTCAGAATTGTAAAAATTTGTCCTGGTCATTTTATCAGTGTTTTCTCAGCATAAGATTATCATTACAGGACAACTGACCTTGTGCCTCCTAGTCTAACCACACCCCAAGCACTGATTATCTGCTCTTTTTATACAATGTACACAGAAAGCTGTGGTGGGGACGGGGTTATACGCTGCTCAACAACCAAGCTTTTCTAGATCTACAACAGAGAAAACAGTGATTCTATCATAACTGCTGCTCTCAGTATACTAATAAGTGATAGACCCCGATTCCAGCAATGCATGTCCCTAAAGCTGGGATGTCAAACTCAAACACATAGAGGGCGAACAAAAAAATCTACCATTTTGAGAAAGTTTTTCCTTGTCATGAAATAGAACAATGAACCTTTCAATATTGAAACAAACGTAAATATGGTTGTCCCACAAACAAATTAAAATGTGGAAGGAAAAAAATAAACTTAACTTTTTATCCCCAAAATTTTTCTTTGACAAAATTGAAAAAAATTGTGTACAAAGGTATCAGGAGAAAATGAACCACAATATTTGTTGTACAATTTCTCCTGAGTACACCGATACCCCATGTGTGGAGGAAGACCAATCTTTAGGCGCACGGCAGTGCTCAGAAGGGAAGGAGCATCATTTGAGATTTTGAATGTCAAATTGTCTGGAATCGAGAGCGGACACCATGTCGCGTTTGGAGAGCCCCTGATGTACCTGAACAGTGGAAACCCCCCATAAGTGACCCCATTTTGGAAACTAGACCCCCCCAAGGAACTTATCTAAATGTGTGGAGAGCACTTTGAACCCCAAGGGCTTCACAGAAGGTTATAACGTAGAGCTGTAAAATAAAAAAAAATCATATTTTTTTCCACAAAAATGATCTTTTCACTCCTAATTTTTATTTTCCAAAGGGTAACAGGACCCCAAAAGCTATTGTGCAATTTGTCCTGAGTACGCATAAACCACTATTTGGGCGCATGGCAGAGCTCGGAAAGGAAGGAGCGCCATTTTCGAATGCAGACTTTGATGGAATGGTCTGCGGGCGTCATGTTGTGTTTGCAGAGCCCCTGATGTGCCTAAACGGTAGAAACTCCCCACAAGTGACCCCATTTTGGAAACTAGACCCCCCAAGGAACTTATCTAGATGTGTGGTGAGCACTTTGAAGCCCCAAGTGCTTCACAGAAGATTATAACGTAGAGCCGTGAAAATAAAAAATCATATTTTTTTTTTCCACAAAAATGATCTTTTTGCCCCCAAATTTTTATTTTTAGAAGGGTAACAGGAGAAATAGGACCCCAAAAGTTGTTGTGCAATCTGTCCTGAGTACAATGTGGGGGGGAACCACTGTGATCGCCTTACTGCGATCTTTGGGAGGCAGAATGAACAAATCCACAAAAGGTGAAGATTGGTTTTATTTTTTACGCCGTTCCTCGTGCAGTATTAGTGATTAGGCGACTTTATTCCTCGGATCGGTGCGATTACAGCGATACCAGACTTATACCATTTTTTCATGTTTAGCTTCTGTCACACACTAAAACACACTTTTTTTGTAAGAAATTTTTGCATCGCCGTATTTTAAGAGCTATAATTTTTCCATATTTCGGCCGACGAGTCATGTGATGGCTTATTTTTTGCGGGACGAGCAGACATTTTTATTGGTACCATATTCAGGCACATAACGTTTTTTGATCGCTTCCTATTCCGATTTTTGTGGAAGCAGAATGAACAAAAACCAGCAATTCAGGAATTTTGTTTTTGTTTTGTTTTTTTCCTCCGTTCCTCGTGTGGTAAAATTGATAAAGCAGCTTTATTCTTCGGGTCACTACGATTACAACAATACCTCATTTATTTCTTTTTTTATGTTTTAGTGTTTTTTTTACACAATAAAAACTTTTATAGAAAAAATAATTATTTTTACATCACTTTATTCTGCGAGCTATAACTTTTTTATTTTTTCACTGATGATGCTGTATGGCGGCTTGTTTTTTGCGGGACAAGATGATGTTTTCAGCGGTACCATGTTTATTTATATCCGTCTTTTTGATCGCGTGTTATTCCACTTTTTCCAAGCGGTATGATGATACCGCTTGGAAAAAGTATAATTTACTACTTTTTGTGTTTTTTTTTTGTTTTGTTTTTTTTTACGGCTTTCACTGAAGGGGTTAACTAGGGTTACGCTTTTATAGATGGGATTTTTATGGATGCGGTGATACCAAACGTGTATTTTTTGTTTTTTTTACATAAAAATGTGTATTTTTTTTTTTTTTAGGGGAATTTTTTTAAATATTTTTTGTTTACAAATTTTTTTAAAAAACATGTTTTTTTACCTAGTCCCTTTATGGGACTTTCACTTTTGATTGCAGGTATAATACATTGCAATGCTCCAGCATTGCAATGCATTATACCAATGGAGATAGCTGTTGTGAGCATGGTCACAGCCGCTTTCCGTAGCTGGATGACCCGGAGGTTGTCATGACAACCCCGGGTCATCAAGGCAGAGATCGGGCCCTGCAATTACATTGCGGGGACGCCGAGCCGATCTGAGGCAGAGGGAGCTACCAACCCCCTGCCTCCCCCTCCCCCCCCCCCCTCCTGAACGCAGCAGTCAGGGGGTTAACAGCCAGGGGTGGTGCGGACGCCGCTCCCGGCTGTCAGTGCAGGAAGCTCGGCCACTGCAGCGCTGAGCTCCTGCACTGATCGGGCAGGAGAGACTGAAATTTCAGCATCTTTTGCCCGATCGCTGCTGTGTTTGGTCGGTCACATTGACTGACCAATCACAGCGCTGTGGGTGCGGGACCGCTTGCCGTGCCTGTCAGCTGTCATAGACAGCTGTCAGCACTGAACTAGTTCAAAGGCATGACGTACAGTCGGTCCTGGTGCCGGAACTAACACCCGGCCATGACGGACTGTGCACGTCTATGGACATTAAGGGGTTAATACAAGATACTTCCTTAAAGGGTTACAGAACTGTACATTTTCTAATAACTTGGCAGTTTACTAAAGCATGTGGTTGTATAGACAAGACGGCAGTAGTCCTCTGTGCGAAGTATGCCACATATTCATTCTTATTTCTCCTTAGTGACCTGGAAAGCCGCAGAGATGTTTCAAGGGAGGAAGGAGAAGCTTTTGCCCGTGAACACGGCCTGATATTTATGGAAACCTCTGCTAAAACTGCAGCCAATGTAGAAGAGGTACCGGTTACAAAAACTAACTCTCTGAGATTCAATTCCTGGTTCTAGTCTAATTTTTTATTTTTTTTGTATGGCTTTTTCCCAAGGCCTTTATTGGTACTGCCAAAGAAATCTACAAGAAAATTCAACTTGGGCTCTTTGATGTAAATAATGAGGTAAACAACAATAAAAAAAAGCAACTAACGATAGCACTGTGCTTGTCAGCTTGTTTTATAGTGTTATACTCCTTTTATCCTTTTTCTCTAAAGGCTAATGGGATCAAGGTTGGCCCTCAGCAATCCTTAACTGAGTCACTAGGGGGAGCACGACAAAACCAGGCAGAAGGGAGAGGTCCCTCCGGATGCTGCTGAGGACAAAGGGTTAAATCTGAAGTGGTCCAGTTTCTGACGTGCCCGGTCTGTGCTCCTCTTTCCTATTTTAGTGTTTTTGTCTCTCTTCCTATTTAAAAAAAAAAAAATTAATAATGGCCTCTCAGCCTATTTTATTGCACATGAGAGAGGGGTATTATTCTCAAGTCCTGTTGTCATTTCATTCTCCTGCTCCGTGTAGCAACTACAAATATTCCTTTCTGTAAATGTAGCGGTATTAATACTATATTCCAATCCACCTAAATGAAGGAAAAGACAACAAAGCTGTGCACATTCCTCTGGGAAAGGAAATGCCAAGCCAATCTCTACCGGTTTGGTGTAGGGTATACACAGACACGCGGTGGGCTTCATATAGGAAGCACGAGCTCCGTTCCTGCTAATCTAGTGAAAGCCTAGCCTTGCCATTAACGACGGCAGCTCTCATGGGTGAGCCTCGACCTGTGAACAGGGCACCTGACCTATGTCTGTTTGACACTTGATGGCCTTCCATGGCCAGAATGTGCAGCCGTCTTACTGCACCTGTAGTACGTATTCTGTAGGTACAACTCTCATTGCTTGCTTATCCAAAACGTTCATTACTATGGAATCCATGTGGAATAACCGTTCTTAAAAGGGAAGATGAGGTGCAATTTGTGTGTGCTGACCTAGTTTAAGGGGTTGTTCAACCCTTGAGATTTTGACAAACTGCTTACAATGGTCCAAAAAAAAAAAACGAGTAATACTCTCCTAACCAAGCCGCTGCTTCTTCTGTGCCATGGCTTCCCTGGTTCCCCCACCAGTCTCTTGTTTACCGGGCTGCATGCCAAAACCTGCCCGCTGCAACCTGTGACAGGAGGCGTCTATCCACCTCACTTCGTAGTTGGTAGGTGCTTGACAGCACTCCAGCAGCACAGTCATTACAATGATGGGGACACTAGATGCAAGCCGTACTTCATCTTTTTTTTTTTTTTTTTTAACACTTTTGTGTCCATTTTGAGATCACACGGTAATACTTTTAATGGGAATTTTAGCCAGGATGGAATATTCTAACGTTTTGTTGAGGAGAACACCATCTCATACGTGTGCACTGCTGGGTGATGGAGACCAGGGAAACATTGGCACATAATCTGCATGGGATTGGCTAGGTAAATATTCCTTTGTTTCCCCTCTTTTATACCATTGTATAAAACGATAAAGAGGTTGGATAATCCCCTTTAAAAACTGTCCACTTTTTATGGCAAAATCTGAAGGTGGCTATCGATGTAAACTTGAACATACCATAATTTTTTTTTTTTTTATGTCCGTGTTACTGTAACAATTGTGGGATTCCCAATTTCTTGGCCATTCATGACTAAAACTTGGAATAAAAGTATTACGTTTTGAAGAAAATCTATAATTGGGCAAAAAAGCATTTGTAGGATTCCCATTGCTGTGTATTTCTTGCCCTGTTGACACCCAACGTCTTGGTGGCTAATGGTCTCTGAACCCTGAGATTGGGAGCAAGTTCACATTTGGGGCCAGCATTACTTGACCTCGCTTTGTAGGGCAGGTCCACACGGGACGTTGAAGATGTCTCATCCATGTGCTTTGGGTTTCTCCACACACACGCTGACCTGCCGTAAGTTTATTTCTGATGTGGCTTTTCACCTCGAACATCATCCTTTTTAGACAAGGGCTACACGGTGACACATGTCGCATTGCGACCTCTCCTGTAATTGTCTTGCGGTGTATTGCCGTTCCCCTGGTTATTTCCAATATAATTGCATCTCTCAAATAGTCGTGACGGTTAGTTGCAGACAAGTTTCATATAAGTTTATGGTTGCGTGACTTGTGAGAATTGCTGTTGTGAGACCTCTCCACATAGCCCCAACCTTACTGTAGCTGAGGTGAAAAACCATTGTGAGTCTGCTGCAAAATCTGCATATTAGACATTCATATTTTGCATCAGATTTGCTGCAGAAAAATCCATAACGTATGGACCATGGCCTAAAGGGGTTTTTCCATCCTTTGCACGTAGATAGGATTAGTCACAAATGTATTATTGATGGGTCAGTGCCCTCACTGATTCCAAAAATGGGCTACATCCTTTTATTCTCACCCTTCTCATTAGCCATACCATGCCTTTTCCCGGAGACGCAAGAATGACCTATAAACTAACCCACAGATCTTTTGTTTTGGTGACCCAATCGTCCTACATCACATAAAGACATATCCTATCGATTAAATGTTGGAAAAACTCCTTCTTGGAGGAAACCGGTAGCAATTTCCTAGATAAACATTGCATGATAATTCAGATTGCCTTTACCTGTCTGTCTTATTTATTGATTACTTGTATCTATGTATATACAATCTGAAACTTGTTTGTTTGTTTGTTTTGCAAAAAGAAAAATTTGATTTGTATTATATTTTTCTGTGTCTGCAGATTTTTTTTTGGTTTGTTTTTTTAATGTACTGAATTTTAATTTGTGTTTTTGCACTTTAATGCCTGTAGGTGGGTACCAGAGGATGCCATAAAGTATACAGTGCTTTATGTATTCGTCTTCTGGTTGCCAATGAATGTGTTAATAAACTTTTTCCCATGTTAAAACTTTTGTAAATGTTTTTTTTTTTTAAACGTGAACATTTGAATATGCGCCCTATATCTGACCAGTATGTTATGCCCACCATAGCAGCTCTATGAGGGGACAGGCTGTCACACTGGTGTTCAGTGGTTGTGGGTATCGCTCAGTGTAATTGCAAGGCTGACTCTGGACTTGTCATTGTTTTGCAGTTGCAAAGGTGCAGTGCTGTACACCAACGAGCACTACTAGTGGCCGATAGTGCGCGCATGCACATGTAACGGCACGCATTGTGGTATTTTAAACCTTTTTTTTTTGCACAAAAACTGATGGTTTGAAAGCTTTGTGCTGCACAGGACACAGGCAGCATGAGCTCTGCAATGAGGTATGGTTAACACCAGCACTTCACAGAACAGAAGTCCTAGCTTAACCCTTTCACAATGTTTGCAGTATATGTGTCATTGTCCAAAGGGCGTCACTGCGATCTTCTGCGCACAGGAAGCTGTGCTCGCGCACGATCGCCGCCAGGTGATGGCTGATTCTCGCAGCTGACACATGAAACACTCGCTCCCGACACTTTAGCTGGCATGCAGAGGGAGGGAGCCCCTCTGCCCTCTGAACTATGCCCCTTTGACATCATCGCAGGGGCCCGATCATTGTCATGGTGACATGATGTCAGGATGACATCCAGGTTACCAGAGCTAGGAAACTTGCCACTCCATGCTCAGATCGTGGTGTAGCAATTTTGTCTGTCAGTGCAGCGCTGACCGCTTATAAAGCATTGTGCTCTTGCGTTGCTATGTTTTATAAACCATCAGACTGCAAAAAGTAGTGGCACAAAAAAAGTGAAGAGAAAATTGTAAAAAAAAAAAAAAAAATTGTGCCCATATTATGAAAAAAAGTTCTCGCTTGGTACGTAACGGCCCAACCTATGAAACTTTCCCGCTAGATACCCCCTTGAGTGCACACTGTGTAAAAAAAAAAAAATATATATATATATATATATATATAATAAACAATGCTTTATCACCATACCGCCAAACAAAAAGTGGCATAAAATGCAATAAAAAAAGACAAATGTAAATAAAAACGCCATCTCTGAAAACGTCCTCTTGTCTCACATTAAACAAGCTGCCATACAGCTCTGAGCGGAAAAAAAAGTTATAGCTCAGAATAAATAAAGTGTTAAATTGCCGCTCCCGGCCTCAGCAGCTAGGTGCTCATACACTGGCAGCCATACTGGTCCCCTTTTCTTTAGGATACCTTGTCATTTGACAGGCTATTTAGCCTTAAAGCAGCACCCTAATATCTCTGGGGGTTACTTTGCCCTCACACCACTTGTATACTTATACTTCTGGACTAAGCGACTTTATGAGCAAGACCCGGGAGGGTCGAAACGTCATATAACTCTTGGTCGTTTTTGCCATTTGTATTTACTTTACTCCCATTTAGGTCTCGTCAATAAAAACACTTTTCTGCATATTTTGCATATTCTCTATAGTGTGCGGTGTATATTAACCATGGATAGCTCAGACTAAAGCGATACAAAAATAATTTTTTCCATCATGCGTGATGGCACCACGAGAGAGGGGTTCCGCCCTTCAAGGACAGGAAACCTTCAAGATAAAAGGGGCGGCTCCTCTCCGCATCAGTTGGTTTCCTGTCCTTGATTGGGAACCCTCAAGATAGATCTTGAAGACAGAAGAGGATGCCTGGGTCGGATGAATATTGGCAGGCATGGGTCTGCTACAGGCATGGGTCTGCTACATCCATCACCAGGTGCCGGTAGTCGCCTCGGGGGCCATGTTTTACCATGCCCCCCTGCCCGGGTGAAGTTGGAGCCTCGGAGGCCACAGTAGTGCACCCTCCCTGATGCCGGTATCCCATGCACTATAGGGGGTCCTCGGAGGCCACATTAGTGTGCCCTCCCTGTAGACAAGAAGTGGCCATGCAGCCCGTGAGGCACATCGGTGCCCGGGCAGAACGAAGCTCCTTGGAGGTCATATCTGGACGCCCTCCCTGTTGAGTGTATAGAGCCTGAGAAGTGCCTGCAAAACGGAGAAACGTCAGTGCTGAATGCTCTCTCTGACCAGGACCGCAGGTAAGGTAGCAGCAGTGCAGGCTGGATCTCTGCGGTGCTTCGGCAGCAAGCCAGCCGTGTGCGCAAAGGGGTCCCCCTCCCCACATAGGTATCGGTGCACTCAGGTGGTGGCATAATGACGGAATGCCAGAACAAGCCACCGGAAGTGCTTCAGACACGCACCGGAAGGGAAAGCCGGGTGCACGCAGCTAGTGATTCACCTGGGGACACGGACAGTGGCCGGGTGCGTGAGAAGGGAGCGTGCACCAGAAGTAGTCGGGCGCGCTCCAGAAGAATCCAGGGGAGGCACTTGGGCCGGGTACAGAGCGCGCACCGGAAGTGGTTGCCGGGTGCGCGCGCACGTACCTCAGCCGGGGTGCAAAGTGTACATACACCCGGTTAGGGGGGCGCGAACACTGAATAGAGAGCGCGCTCCGGAGGTGGGTGCCGGGGCGCGCACAGGCCAGGAGAGAAGCGCGCATGCGTCGGGGCGCTAAGCGGCCAGCAGGTGCAGGATCAACCAGGTGAGCAATTAGGTAAAAAAAAAAAAAGGCACAAGCTGTTATTTAAGGCTGGCAGACATGCTACTGAACGTCACAAAGCCATATCAGGTTGAAGGTGACTGCTCTCGTGGAGCTTAGAGATGGAGAATCTATCACCAGAGCATTTATAGCCGCATCAGGAGGTGCAGGTGAGGTGGTCTCGCTCAAGTGAGAAGAGCCTGACGTGCCGCAGCAGCAGTGATAGCCGCTCGGGTAACGTGCGGACGGATCGTGGCAAGGGGGGGGTCCATAATCTCGCTGGGAGACACTGAAAGGACCAGTCAGCCTCCAGAGCCGGTACCCGTCCTTTGAAAGCGTCCGAGTGGTGAGTGAGCTTCGAGAAAGTCCAGCATGCTAATGTCTGTTCTTTCTGTTGTCTCCAACTCTCCCCTCTCTCACATACATTGGTGGGGTGGAGTATAGGGGGTACCGAAGAAAAGTAAATCTAAGAATAAGGAATGTCCCTTATGCAAAAGTCCCTTAGGAGCGTCCTGGATCAAGAAGTTGTCAGGACTGTATCGATAGGACACTAGTGGAAGAGGCGCCCTCCTTTTCTGGGAACCTGAAATCCTTAATTGAGTCAGGTCTGCAAGTCCGTGAAAGTGTTGCAATCAACGGACACAGATGGCAGATCTAGAGACAGATCCAGCCCCTCAGTGGTGTCTCAAGAGGACTCCTCAGGAACAGAGGAGGACTCCGATAGGTCCCGTTATTCAGAGAGTAGCTTGGAGGAAGAGGATACATTTCCTGTGGAAGCTACAGATAGACTCATAAAATCTGTCTGTTCTACCATGGGGTTGGTAAATGAAAAAGCGAAAAGAACAACCCAAAAACTTATGTTCGGTGGCTTACAAAAGAACAGTAACAAGCAGTTACAAGAACTCATTAGAAGGGAATGGGAAAAACCAGAAAAGAAGTCCCACATAGTCCATTCCCTGAAGAGAAAGTACCCCTTTGAGGAGGAGGCATCCTCGTCCTGGGATAGAGCTCCAAAGATTGATGTAGCAGTCTCAAAGGTCTCCAGGAAGTCCTCTCTGCCCTTTGAGGATCTAGGTTCTTTAAAAGAACCTCTGAACAGAAAGACAGACAGTTGTCTGAAACCGACCTGGGAGGCCTCGGCAGGGGCACTAAGACCAACTATCGCGACCACTTGTGTAGCTAGATCCCTAAAAGTGTGGATAGATAACCTAGAGAATCAGAGCAGGGAGTCCCCAGGGAGGCTATCCTAGAGACAATACCGGCCATAAGAGCTGCGGCAGTATTTCTAGCTGAGGCTTCAGCATACTCAGCAAGATTAGCAGCAAAATTGGCAGCACTGGCCAATGTGGGATGCCGTGCAGTGTGGCTTAAATGATGGCCAGGGGACACACAAGCAACAATGAAACTTTGCTCTCTGCCATGCGAAGGAAATTTTTTGTTTGGACCAGCGTTAGACGAGGTGCTAGAGAAAGCCGGTGATAAGAAAAATAATTTTCGGAGGCAGCCATTTCAGTCCTTTTGGCGTTCATTTCAAAAGGGCCGGAAGTTCAGAAGGCAGCAGTACAGGGATCGCGACAGGAACAACTTGGACAAGCGATCCAGAGGAGGGAAAGGCTTCTATTTCGGCAAGCCCTCCAAAGACGGCAAGAAATCTTCCCAGTGATGGTCCCTCAGGTGGGAGGAAGGCTCTCAATTCCTTTCAGCCTGGGAGAGGATCTCATCCAGCGCTTTGATCCTACAAATTGTGGGATCAGGCCTGGGGTTAAGGTTCCACCATTGGCCACCGAGAAGATATATGCAAACTCCGGTACAGTCCTCACAGGAAAAGCAGAAGAGTCTGGAAGGGGAGATAATATCGCTCCTACACAAGCGGGTTCTGGAAGAGGTTCCAGGGGAGGAGAAAAACGAGGGGTTTTACTCTCCTCTATTTCTTGTGAAAAAGCCGGACGATTCTTGGAGGACAATTATAAATCTAAAAGGCCTCAACAAATATCTGATAATCCCATCTTTCGAGATGGAGACAATAAAATCGGCAATGAAACTCCTCTTTCCTCAATGCTACATGGCAGTCCTGGACCTCAAGGACGCTTACTACCACGTCCCAATCCGGCAGCAAGATCACCTCAGGGTGGCGGTCCAAGTGGGGTCACAGTTACATCACCTTCAGTACAGGGCTCTGCCCTTTGGGACAGCGATAGCCCCACGAGTCTTTACAAAATTGATGGCAGAGGTCACAGTGCATCTCGGGGAAAAAGATACTTTAATAATACCTTATCTGGACGACTTCTTGATAGTGGGGAAAAGTTTTTGTCACTGTCAAGAACAAGACAGAGTAGTAATGGAGACACTACAAATACTGGGATGGCAACTCAACCTCAAGAAATCCAAGCTGGAACCAGCAATGACTCAGAACTTCTCGGGGATAACAATAGACTCGGTGGCGCAGGAATGTCGCCTCCCAGAGGAAAAGGAGGACAAAATGAAACAAATGATTATAATGACAATATGGAAGCCAGAAGTCACGCTAAGAAGGGCCATGTCAGTATTAGAGTCTCTGACCGCATGCATACCCGCGCTGAAATGGGCCCAGTTCTATGCAAAGGAACTACAGTGGTGTGTGCTACAGGGAGACCTAGATCTTCAGGGATAGGGATAACTAGATCGGAAGATCACCCTCTCTGTCTCGGTACTCCAATCGCTCAGATGGTGGTTACAGATAGTCATCTCCGAGGGGAGTCCCGTGAACATTCACAGCCTCCAAGGTGGTCACAATGGAACCCAGTCCTTGGGGGTGGGGAGCCCACCTAGACACACTGTTGCTCCAGAGTCCCTGGGCCCAGGAGGAAAAAGACCTATCCTCAAAAGACTGGGAGCTCTTAGCGGTCGAGAAAGCACTAAAAGGACTACTACCTCATCTAACAGGGCATCATGTGAGAGTCCTATCGGACAACCGAACAGCGGTCGCATATGTAAACCACCAGGGGGCACCCGTTCTCGGTCACTGATGTGAATAACAGGATTATGACTCTGGCAGAACATCATTTCCGCTCATTATCAGCCCTGCATATCCGAGGCGTAGACAACCTGAAGGCAGATTTTCTGAGCAGGAACCACTTGAGGCAAGGAGAATGGTCACTAAAAGAGTCCGTTTTTCAACCAATAGTGCACAGGTGGGGGAAGACCCAGTATAGATCTCTTTGACACAAAAGCCAACAAAAAAGTGCAGAAATTCTGTTCCCTGAGTCCAGCAGACAGACCGTTGGCAGTGGACGCCTTCAGGATAGACTGGACATCAGGACTCCTGTACACCTTTCCACCAATATGCCTTATACCAGCAGTTCTGAGGAAGATCAGGGAAGACAAGGCCAGAGTGATTGTAATAGCCCCCTTCTGGCCAAAGAGGCCATGGTTCTCCTGGCTGAGAGTGATGTCAGTAACAGACCCATGGGTACTCCTGGAAGACCAGGACCTTCTAACACAGGGTCCCTTCAGTCACCCTCAGAAGTCCGGGCTGCATTTGACAGCCTGGAATTTGAAAGGTCGTTGTTAGAGAAAAAGGGGTTCTCAGCTGGGCTAATATCCACCTTGCTTAGTAGTAGAAAGCCGGTGACTACGAGAATTTATGGGAGGATATGGAGAAAATTCTTGTCTGTCTCAGGGCCAATACGGGAAGGGGAGGTCCCGATAGTGGCGATACTGGAGTTCCTGCAGAAGGGTTTAGAGCTGGGGTTAGCTGTCAGTACCCTCAAAGTGCATGTCTCAGCCCTGGCAGCATTGTTGAACTGTGACCTGGCAAACAATAGATGGGTGGCTTGATTTATCCGGGCCTGTAATAGAGCTGATTCTGTCCCATCCCTGCTCCTCCACCATGGGACCTAAATTTAGTCTCATCAGCCTTGACAGAAAGCCCCTTTGAGCTTTTGAACACAACATCAGATAAGGTACTAACATTAAAAACAGCTTTGTTAGTGGCACTCATATCGGCCCGTAGAATTGGAGATTTACACATGTTATCGGCAGACCCTCCCTACACTCAGGTCATGGATGATAGGGTGGTGTTATAATTAGACCCGGCATATCTTCCCAAAGTGGTGTCAAAATTCCATAGGGCTCAGGAAATAGTTTTACCATCCTTTTGCCCTAACCCTAATAGCAAGAAGGAAGAAAAACTACACTACCTAGATGTTAGGAGATGTATCCTGCAGTATTTAGAGGTGACAAGACCTTGGAGAAAGCAGAGGGCCTTATTTGTCTCGTACCGGGGGCAAGGAAGGGCCTGAAAGCCTCAAAACACGATAGCTAGATGGGTGAGAGAGACCATTATGCTAGCGTATAGTAGTGCAGGTAGGGCTGTTCCAGAGGGTCTAAAAGCTCACTCCACGAGAGCCATGGCGACGTCTTGGGCGGAGAAAGCAGTTGCCACTATCGACCAGATCTGTAAGGCGGCCACTTGGTCCTCTCCGTCAACCTTTTTCAAACATTATAGGCTAGACCTATCTGCTACCTCTGATCTCGCATTTGGGAGAAGAGTGTTATAAGCAGTGATCCCTCCCTAAAGAGAATACAAATCTCTAACTCTCTCGTGGTGCCGTCATGTGTAATGCAAAAACACGGGTATTACATACCTGGTAATGTGTTTTTTCATGAGACATGACGGCACCCTTATATTCCCGCCCTTTTTGATCACGTCATTAGTTGGGTGCATTATTAACATTATACACTCCCTTGGGTGTTGGTAGTTAGAATTATAAATAATGTATTGTTTGTATGTATACTAACCTGCGGAGTTCCTCTCGTGCTCTGTAAAACAACTGATGAGGAGAGAGGAGCCGCCCCTTTTATCTTGAAGGTTTCCTGCCTTGAAGGGCGGATCCCCTCTCTTGTGGTGCCGTCATGTCTCATGAAAAAGCACATTACCAGGTATGTAATACCCATGTTTTTCTATAAAATAGTTTAACCCCTTCACCCCAAGGGTGGTTTGCACGTTAATGACCGGGCCAATTTTTACAATTCTGACCACTGTCTATGAGGTTATAACTCTGGAACACTTCAACGGATCTTCGCGATTCTGAGATTGTTTTCTCGTGACATATTGTACCTCACGTTAGTGGTAAAATTTCTTCGATATAACTTGCATTTATTTTTGAAGAAAATGCAAATATGACGAAAATTTGGAAAATTTTGCAATTTTCAAACTTTGAATTTGTATTCCCTTAAAACAGAGAAATGTCACACAAAATAGTTAATAAATAACATTTCCCACATGTCTACTTTACATCAGCACAATTTTGGAACCAAATTTTTTTTTTGTTAGGAAATTTATAAGGGTTAAAAGTTGACCAGCGATTTCTCATTTTTACAACAAAATTTACAAAGCCATTTTCCCATTACGTCCCTCAGGACAGCACCATGGAGGACGTCCTCCCTTGACCTATAGCGGGACAGGATCACAGAGAGGTTAAAAGGCCCCTCCCACCTCCACCCTCCAGTGTTTTTCCTGTCCCTACAGGGGACGGTTGTATGAGAGGTTGCTCCAGGAGTGGAGCGAAGATAGAAGGTGGACGTTTTACAGGACCCAGGGGGATCGTGCTGCTGGTCCAATCCTTCCCCCTGTCAAGTAGTCTGGGGCTGAAACTCTCCTGGGGGGAGTCCCTCAGCCACAAAGACCAGTGAGTGGATGAAGCTCCTGGGTAGAGCCGCTTCCTCCGCAGTGGAGGCTCTCGGCTCTGACGCTGGCCGGCATTCCAGCGCAAGATACCGGAAGTCGTGCGGGGGAGCCATGGCGCTTCTGGTGACGTCAGGGCGCCCGAGCTAGAGGCCAGCGTGCGTTCCATGGTTGAACGCGGAGGTGCAGAACGAGACAGGCAACAGGCAGGTTTCCTGGATCTCTGGGGGCACAAGAGAGGAAATCACTGGCAGTAATGCAGCATTCCTGGCGGGACGCCGCTTCCCTCCATGCTGGGCTCTCGGCGTTACCAGCTCCCCCTGTCTTTCTAGCAGGTATGGAGCCAGCACAGGTGAGTGCATCATGGAATGTGTTGATGGCCTAGGCCTCTGGACTGATGCTAGTCTCATGCCTTTGTGCCGAAGCTGAGCATAGAGCCTCATATGCTGAGGTGTGTTTCACATGTATCAGTCAGGCCTTGGACCTCTAAGCTATGATAAGGCCATATGTCCAGGCTACATCTCATGATTTGACTTCAGTTAGTTGCATGTCAGGGCTGCACAGAGCCTTATGATTGGACTTCAGAGTGACTTTTTTTTTTGAAGCATGTTTTCCATTTTTTATTCAATAAACAAGTGTTTCACTTTTCTTTGCAACTTAACTACTCCATCCATAGAAGGTCGCATAGTGTTAATGCAGCACATCGTCTCCATGAAGACTGCCCTCCAGCTGTGGCGCATTAATTAGCTCCTTCGGGTGGGGTCAGTCTGACAATTGAGAACTACTATTCAGGCTTGAGATTTATCTGGAACTCTGAGAAGATTGCTCTCTTGGCTCTAACTGGGACCCGGTCTCTTGTTTTGGACACCTTCAAGCATGGTATAGCAGTTGTACTGCAGCATAGTGTCTCTATGCATCATATTAGTGGCCTCTGTGCATCATATTGCATCAGAGTGCGACATCATAGCGCTTCATAGTGCCTTTGTGTCATGTCACATCATATATCATATTGCATCATTGTGCCTCAATGCATCTTATTGAGTGCCTCTGTGCATTGTACTGCATCATAGTGCCTCTATTCATCATTTTGAGTGCCCCTGTGCATTGTACTGCATCATGGTGCCTCTATTCATCATATTGAGTGCCCCTGTGCATTGTACTGCTCATAGTGCTCCATAGTGCCTTTGTGTATATTACATCTATATCATGTTGCCTTATGCATCATATTGACTGCCTCTGTGCGTGGTACTGCATCATAGTGCTTCTATGCATCATATTGATTGCCTCTGTGCACCATATTGCATCAGAATGCTTCATAGTGCCTTTGTGTCATATTACATCATTTATCATATTCCATCATTGTTCCTCTATGTATCATATTGAGTGCTTCTGTGCATTGTATTGCATCATAGTGCCTCTATGCATCATATTAAGTGCCTCTGGGCATCGTATTGCATCATGGTGCCTCTATGCTTCATATTGAGTCCTCTGTACATCACATTGCATCATAGTGCCTCTATGCATCATATTGAGTTCCTCTGTACATCACTTTGTATCAGTGTCTCTATGCATCATTTTTATTGCCTCTGTGCATCATATTGCATCAGAGTGCTTCATAGTACCTCTATGCTTCATATAACATCATATTGCATCATAGTGCCTGTGTGCATCATAGTGTCTCTATGCGTCATATTACATCATGGTGCCTTTGGGCATCATAGTACTTCATAGTGCCTCTATGCATTATATTACATCATAGTTCTACATAGTACTTCTATGCATCATATTACATCATATTGCATCAGGGTGCATCATGGTGTTTCATAGTGCCTTTGTGCAGCAGATTGCATCATGGTGCTTTATAGTGCCTCTATGCATCAGGGTGCATGAATGTCTTTGTGCATTATATTGCATCATACTACATCATAGTGTCTTTGTGCATCAAGGTGCATCATAGTGTCTATATGCCTCATAGTGTCTTTCTGCATTACATTGCATCATAATTTCCATCATGATAGTGTCTTTCTTATTGCATCATATTACATCATAGTGTCTTTCTACATTATATTGCATCATATTACATCATAGTGTCTTTCTGCATCTTGCTCATAGTGTCTTTGGAATCATACTGCATCATAGTGTCTTGGTGCATTTTATTGCATCATACTGCATCATTGTCTTTGTGCATTATATTGCATCATATTGTAAGTCCGCAAGGATTGGGTTCTCTCCCTTCTGTATCACTCTGTCTTTGTAAATTTGTTTACTGTAGACTATATCTATAACTTTGTGTGTAGCCCTTCTCATGTACAGCACCATGGAATTAATGCCGCTATAATAATATTGCATCATAGTGCTTCTGTGCATATTGCATCATAATGCTTCAGTGCCTCGAGATGTGTCATTCGTGTGTCATAGTACCTCAGTGCTTCATAGTACATCGGACATTGTGGTTTTGTGTCTCTGGCTTAGACCTTCTGACTGGTGCCTTATTGCGTGGCCGCACATTGTATGGTCGGCTCACCACTTCACATTTGTCTCGGGCCAACTCCGGTTATAGAGTCCTCATATTTTAGGACCCAGGTCCAGCTTCGGTTGCTTCATTCCTTGCAACTGGGCTTAGCCAGACGAACAGCTATGCCTGAATTGGCCTAGTAACTTAGCATTTCTTCAGGATTGGAACAGAACTCTCAAGTGAGTTACTGCCTTGAGGATTAAAGGCAAGTCTCTTCCATAGTTGGCTTTAAAGGGAGACAGACTTCTCTGGGGCTCATCCTATAAGTGGACATACTACTGTGCTGAAAGCAGGAAATCTCATGAGGTGGAAGAAAAGAATGCTTCCCGACTCCACATTTGGCAGTCGGACTAGTTTCCTTGATCAACACCCGGTAAACAGATTCTTGGCCCCTAAATCCGTTGTATTACGTTTACCAGGGTCGGCATTACTGCCTTTGTACTTTGTGGCAAATCGGCGGCACTGTCATGTGGCAGAAGATCCCATACCCACTGCTCGTACAGCAGTCAGGGCTCCTAATGTAAAAGAATCTGTATCCAGGACTCTTACAGTTGAGGCCTCATAGTCCTTCTGACTCACAGTAAAAAATCTCCCTCTCGAGGGGAAGGAAACCACTTCCCTCTAGTTTTAGAATATGGTTCCTCCCACCAGGGCAGTCGGGGTGTATAAACATCTCTAAGAAAATTGCCTTTTACGATATAATATATAAATAAGTTGGCACATACTGTATATATAATGTCGTAGCTAATAACTCATATAGAGACAGTCAAATATCCTGTGTCAAAGGATTTTTACCAACATCCTCCCCCCCCCCCCCACCGCTTACTGTCATCGATTCCAGAGTCCAGACTCCCGTGTCTAACATCAGTAAAGCAAGAGTGGTGATCCATATCTTCCTTTTAACACTTCTACCGAGAAGCCCAATGTTGGTACTAGCAGGAGATATTACCTGCCAGATGGAGTATTTCCTTAGTTACAATAATATCCAACCCTTACTGGGGGTTGAGACCTCTAAGGTTTCGGAGTAGACATGATCTCCAGAATGAGTAGGGTACATACATCCCAATGCTCTGCCATTTTCCATGTACTAACTGTTATTTGGCTTGATCTTTCAGCAGTCCAGGGTCTCTGTCCTGCAGGTCTCCTCGTAGTATGGTAAGCCGGTCTCTAACCAAGGTTTAATCTGAGCCCAGGAGGACCAATGAAGGAACAGTCCCGTGTTGTTAAGCACATCCAGCCGATTACTGGTCTGTACAGTCCTCATTGTGTGGTGACTGTAACTATCACAATATTTTTGCTGGGCAATAAGATTTTTAAGGCTATTCTGTGGCTGCGGTGTCTATATCTATCACAATAACTGTAATTCTCTGCGGTTCATTAGTGGTATTGGGGTACAACGGCTGTGTTTCACTCTCCGTCTCTGCGGCATATCTTGTTTACCACATTCATACTGGAATTGGCCATTATAAACATATATCGGACACTCACTACTGTGATTATCTTTACGAATTTCTTTAGATATCTATATTTCTTTTTGATCTTTCAGATCATTTCTATATCTAACCTGGTTCTTACCTGGGACTTTGGTCCTTGAGCTTCTGTTCCCACCCTGGGATATTTCTTTGGTATTCTCCATGGTGCTGTCCTGAGGGACGTAATGGGAAAAGGAAATTAGACCTACCGGTAATTCTATTTCCAGGTAGTCCCTCAGGACAGCACCCTTAATTCCCTCCCTTATGTTTCTCTTTAGGATTGCAAGGGATCAATCTTCGGCGGATGGTCCGTCGAGTTGCCAAGGCTAGAGATAAAGAAGAAGTTGTTCAATGGTTTCTTACATACGCGTTTGTAAGGGCGCGTTTAGACCATTTCCTGCCATCCTTCGGTGGTACTTTGAAAAAACACTGGAGGGTGGAGGTGGGAGGGGCCTTTTAACCTCTCTGTGATCCTGTCCCGCTATAGGTCAAGGGAGGACGTCCTCCATGGTGCTGTCCTGAGGGACTACCTGGAAATAGAATTACCGGTAGGTCTAATTTCCTTTTTTTTTTTAGGGACCACCTCACATTTAAAGTCACTTTGAGGGGTCTATATGGCAGAAAATACCCAAAAGTGACACCATTCTAAAAACTGCACTGCTCAAGGTACTCAAAACCACATTCATAAGTTTATTAACCCTTCAGGTGCTTCACAGGAGCTGAAGCATTGTGGAAGGAAAAATGAATATTTAACTTTAGTCACAAAAATGATCTTTTACAAACTTTTTTTATTTTCACAAGGGTAATAAGAGAAACTGGACAGATAAAGTTGTTGTGCAATTTCTCCTGAGTACGCCAATACCCCATATGTGGGGGAAAAGCGCCGTTTGACTTTTTCCAACCAAAATTGGGTGGAATTGAGATTGGATGCCATGTCGTGTTTGGAGAGCCTCTGATGCGCCTAAACAGCGGAAACCCCCCACAAGTAACACCATTTTGGAAACTCGACCTTCTATGGAACTTAACTAGATCTGTTGTGAGCACTTTGAACCCCCAAGTGTTTCACAAAAGTTTATAATGCCTGGGTGTGAAAAAAAAAAAATTTCCACAAAAATTATTTTTGTCACAAATTTTCGATTTTTCCCAAGGAAATTGGACCCCAAAAGTTGTTGTCCAATTTTTCCTGAGTACGCTGATACCCCATATGTGGGGGGGGGGAACTGTCGGCGCACGGCATGGCTTGGAAAGTAAGTAATTACGTTTTGGAATGCAGACGTTGATGGGGGTCATGTTCCGTTTGCGGTGCCCCAGATGTGCCTAAACAGTGGAAACCCCCCACAAGTGACCCATTTTGGAAACTAGACCCCCTAAGGAACTTATCTAGATCTGTGGTGAGCTCTTTGAACCCCCAAGTGCTTCACACAAGTTTATAATGCCTGGGCATGAAAATAAAAAATCCTATTTTTTTCCCACAAAAATTCTTTTAGTCACCAATTTTTTATTTTCTCAAGGGTAACAGGAGAAATTGGACCGCAAAAGTTGTCCAATTTGCCCTAAGTACGCTGACACCCCATATGTGGGGGGGAACCACTGTTTGGGCGCATGGCAAAGCTCGGAAGGGAAGGAGCGCCATTTGACTTTTTCCAAACAAAATTGGCTGGAATTGAGATTGGACGCCATGTTGCATTTGGAGAGCCCCTGATGTGCCTAAACAGTGGAAACCCCCCACAAGTGACCCCATTTTTTGAAACTAGACCCCCTAAGGAACTTATCTAGATCTGTGGTGAGCAATTTGAACCCCCAAGTGCTTCACACAAGTTTATAACGTAGAGCCGTAAAATTAAAAAAATCATATTTTTTCCACAAAAATTATCTTTTCACCCTCATTTTTATTTTCCCAAGGGTAACAAGACCCCAAAAGTTATTATGCAATTTGTCCTGAGTACGCTGATACCCGATATGTGGTGGTAAACCACTGTTTGGGTGCATGGCAGAGCTCTGAAGGGAAGGTGCGCCGTTTGACTTTTTCAGCGCAGAATTGGCTGGACGCCATGTCATATTTGGAGAGCCCCTGATGTGCCTAAACAGTGGAAACCCCCCACAAATGACACCATTTTGGAAACGACCCCTCAAGGAACTTATCTAGATGTGTGGTGAGAACTTTGAACCCCCAGGTGTTTCACTAAAGTTTATAACGCCCGAGCATGAAAATAAAAAAATCATATTTTTTCCACAAACATGATCTTTTAGTCCCCAACTTTTTATTTTCCCAAGGGTAACAGGAGAAATTGGACCCCAAAAGTTGTCCAATTTGTCCCGAGTACGCTGATACCCAATATATGGGAGAAAGCTACTGTATGGGCACACGTCGGGGCTCGGAAGGGAAGTAGTGACGTTTTGGATTGCAGACTTTGATGGAATGTCCTGCGGGCGTCTTGTCGCATTTGGAGAGCCCTCATGTGCCTAAACAGTGGAAACCCCCGCAAGTGACCCCATTTTGGAAAATAGACCACACAAGGAACTTATCTAGATGTGTGGTGAGCGCTATGAAGCCCCAAGTGCTTCACAGAAGTTTATAACGCACAGCCGTAAAAATAAAAAATTCTTTTTTTTTTTACAAAAATGATTTTGTCGCCCCCAATATTTTATTTTCACAAGGGTAACAGGAGAAATTGGACCCCAAAAGTTGTTGTCCAATTTGTCCTGAGTACGCTGATACCCAATATGTGGGAGAAAACTACTGTATGGGCGCATGTCAGGGCTCGGAAAGGGAAGTAGTGACGTTTTGGATTGCAGACTTTGATGGAATGTCCTGCGGGCGTCTTGTCGCATTTGGAGAGCCCCTCATGTGCCTAAACAGTGGAAACCCCCCGCAAGTGACCCCATTTTGGAAAATAGACCACACAAGGAACTTATCTAGATGTGTGGTGAGCGCTATGAAGCCCCAAGTGCTTCACAGAAGTTTATAACGCACAGCCGTAAAAACAAAAAAATCATTTTTTTTTTTTTTTTACAAAAATATTTTCGTCCCAATTTTTTATTTTCCCAAGGGTAACAGAAGAAATTGGACCTCAAGAGTTACTGTGCAATTTGTACTGAGTACGCGGATACCCCATATGTGGGGGTAAACTACTGTTTGGGCGCATGGCAGCGCTCAGAAGTGAAGGAGCACCGTTTGACTTTTTCAACGCAGAATTGGCTGGAATTGAGATCAGACGCCATGTCACATTTGGAGAGCCCCTGATGTGCATAAACAGTGGAAACCCCCCAATTCTAACTCCAACCCTAACCCTAGTCCCAACCCTAATCACAAACCTATCCCTAACACATCCCTAATCCCAACCCTAACCCTTATCCTAACTTAAGCCCCAACCCTAACTTTAGCCGCGACCCTAACCCTAATGGGAAAATGGAAATACATTTTTTTTATTTTATTTTTTCCTAACTAAGGGGGTGATAAAGGGGGGTTTGATTTACTATTTATAGCGGGTTTTTATGATTGGCAGCTGTCACACTAAAACTTTTTATTGCAAAAAATAGGTTTTGCATCACCACATTTTGAAAGCTATAATTTTTGCATATTTTGGCCCACGTGTGTCATGTGAGGTCTTAATTTTTTGGTACGATTTGACGTTTTTATTGGTACCATTTTTGAGCAAGTGACATTTTTTGATCGCTTTTTATTTTGATTTTTGAGATGTTAGAATGAGCAAAAATCAGCAATTCATGAATTTCTTTTGGGGGGGTGTTTATACCGTTCCGTGTGTGGTACAATCGATTAAGCGGTTTTATTATTCGGGTCAGTACGATTACGGCGATACCTCATTTATATCATTTTTTTATGTTTTGGCACTTTTATACAATAAAAACAATTTTATATAAAAAATAATTATTTTTGCATCGCTTTATTCTGCGAGCTATAACTTTTTTATTTTTTCGCTGATGATGCTGTATGGTGGCTCGTTTTTTGCGTGACAAGATGACGTTTACAGCAGTACCATGTTTACTTATATCTGTCTTTTTGATCGCATGCTATTCCACTTTTTGTTCGGCAGTATGATGATAAAGCATTGATTTTTTGCTGTGTTTTTTTTTTTTTTAAGGGGTTCACTAAAGGGGTTAACTAGTGGGACAGTTCTATAGGGCGGGTCATTATCACCCCCTTAGTTAGGGAAAAATAATAAAATTAAAAAATAGTTTTGTTTTTTTTTCCATTTTCCCGTTAGGGTTGGGGCTAAAGTTAGGGTTAGGGTTGGGATTAGGGTTAGGGGTGTATTAGGGTTAGGTTTGTGGTTAAGGTTATAATTAGGGTTGGGATTAGGGTTAAGGGTGTGTTGGGGTTAGGGTTGGAGTTAGAATTGGGGGGTTTCCACTGTTTAGGAACATCAGGGGCTCTCCAAATTTGATATGGCATCTGATCTCAATTCCAGCCAATTCTGCGTTGAAAAAGTCAAAGTGTTCCTTCCGTTCTGAGCTCTGCCATGCGCACAAACAGTAGTTTACCCCCACATATGGGGTATCAGCGTACTCAGGACAAATTGCACAATAACTCTTGGGGTCCAATTTCTTCTGGTACCCTTGGAAAAATAAAAAATTGGCAAAAATATAATTTTTGTGGAAAAAATATATATTTTTTATTTTCATGGTTCTACATTATAAACTTGTGTGAAGCACTTGGGGGGGGTTCAAAGTTCTCACCACACATCGATAAGTTCTTTGGGGGGTCTAGTTTCCAAAATGGGTTCACTTGTGGGGGTTTCCACTGTTTAGGCACATCAGGGGCTCTCCAAACGGACTATTTAATCAAAGTCTACAATGAAAAAAACGTCACTACTTCCCTTCCGAGCCCCGACGTGTGCCCATATAGTAGTTTTCTCCCACATATGGGGTATCAGCGTACTCAGGACAAATTGAACAACAACTTTTGGGGTCCAATTTCTTCTGTTACCCTTGGGAAAATATACTGGGGACTAAAAGACCATGTTTGTGGAAAAAATATGATATTTGTATATTCACACACAGGCGTTATAAGCTTCTGTGAAGCACTTGGGGGTTCAAAGTGCTCACCACAAATCTAGATAAGTTCATTTGGGGGTCTAGTTTCCAAAATGGGATAACTTGTGGGGGTTTCCACTGTTTAGGCAAATCAGGGGCTCTCCAAACGTGACATGACACCCGCAGATCATTCCATCAAAGTCTGCATTACGAAACGTCACTACTTCTATTCCGAAGCCCGACGTGTGCCCACACAGTAGTTTTCTCCCACATATGGGGTATCAGCGTGCTAATAACAAATTGGACAAAAACAATTGGGGTCCAATTTCCTAGGGAAAAATCAAAAATTGGGGACTAAAAACCATTTTGTGGAATTTTTTATTTTTTTTTCACACCCAGGCATTATAAACTTTAGTGAAATACTTGGGGGTTCAAAGTGCTCACAACAGATCTAGATAAGTTCCTTAGGGGGTCTAGTTTCCAAAATAATGTCATTTGTGGGGGGTTTCCACTGTTTAGGCAGATCAGGGGGTCTCCAAACGCAACATGGCATCCAATCTCAATTCCAGCCAATTTTGGTTTGAAAAAGTCAAATGGCGCTCCTTCCCTTCCGAGCTCTGCCGTGCGCCCAAACAGTGGTTCCCCCCCACATATGGGGTATCAGCGTACTTAGGGCAAATTGGACAACAGCTTTTGCGGTCCAATTTCTCCTGTTACCCTTGGGAAAATAAAAAAAATTGGTGACTAAAATTTTTTTTTGTGGGAAAAAAATAGGATTTTTTATTTTCATGCCCAGGCATTATAAACTTGTGTGAAGCACTAGAGAGTTCAAAGTGCTCACTACAGATATAGATAAGTTCCTTAGTGGGTCTAGTTTCCAAAATGGGGTCATTTGTGGGGGGTTTCCACTGTTTAGGCACATCAGGGGCTCTGCAAACTGAACATGACACCCATCAAAGTCTGCATTCCTAAACGTCATTACTTCCTTTCTGAGCCCTGCTGTGCACCAAAACAGGTTTTCCACACCACATATGGGGTATCAGCGTACTCAGGACAAATTGGACAACAACTTTTGGGGTCCAATTTCCTTGGGAAAAATCAAAAATTGGGAACTAAAAAATCATTTTTGTGGACATTTTTTTTTTTTTACACAGTCATTATAAACTTTAGTGAAACACTTGGGGGTTCAAAGTGCTCACAACAGATCTAGATAAGTTCCTTAGGGGGTCTAGTTTCCAAAATGATGTCACTTGTGGGGGGTTTCCACTGTTTAGGAACATCAGGGGCTCTCCAAACGTGACATGGCATCCAATCTCAATTCCAGCCAATTTTGGTTTGAAAAAGTCAAACGGCTCTCCTTCCCTTCCGAGCCCTACCGTGCGCCCAGACAGTGGTTTTCCCCCACATATGGGGTATCAGCGTACTCGGGAGAAATTGCACAACAACTTTTTGTCCATTTTCTCCTTTTACCCTTGTTAAAATAAAAAAATTGTTTGTAAAAGATCATTTTTGTGACTAAAAAGTTAAATGTTATTTTTTTCCTTCCATGTTGCGTAACCTCCTGTGAAGCACCTGAAGGGTTAATAAACTTCTTGAATATGGTTTTGAGTACCTTGAGGGGTGAAGTTTTTAGAATGGTGTCACTTTTGGGTATTTTCTGCCATATAGACCCCTCAAAGTGACTTCAAATGTGAGGTGGTCCCTAAAAAAAATGGTTTTGTACATTTTGTTGTAAAAATGAGAAATCGCTGGTCAACTTTTAACCCTTATAACTTCCTAACAAAAAAAAAATTTGGTTCCAAAATTGTGCTGATGTAAAGTAGACATGTGGGAAATGTTATTTAGCAACTATTTTGTGTGACATATCTCTGTTTTAAGGGAATAAAAATTCTAAGTTTGAAAATTGCAAAATTTTCGCCATATTTCCATTTTCATAGAATCATAGAATGGTAGAGTTGGAAGGGACCTCCTGGGCCTTCTGGTCCAACCCCCTGCTCAAAGCAGGATTCTCTAAATCATCCCAGACAGATGTCTATCCAGCCTCTGTTTGAAGACTTCCATTGAAGGAGAACTCACCACCTCTTGTGGCAGCCTGTTCCACTCATTGATCACCCTAACTGTCAAAAAGTTTTTTCTAATATCTAATCTGTGTCTCCTCCCATTCAGTTTCATCCCATTGCTTCTAGTCTTTCCTTGTGCAAATGAGAATAAAGATGATCCTTCTACAATGTGACAGCCCTTGAGATATTTGTAGACAGCTATTAAGTCTCCTCTCAGTCCTCTTTTTTTCAAGCTAAACATTCCCAAATCCTGCAACCGTTCCTCATAGGACATGGTTTGCAGACCGGTCACCATTCTGGTGGCTCTTCTCTGAACTTGCTCCAGTTTGTTGATGTCTTTTTTAAAATGTGGTGCCCAAAACTGGACACAGTATTCCAGATGAGGTCTGACCAAAGAGGAGTAGAGGGCAATAATGACCTCACGTGATCTAGACTGTATGCTTCTGTTGATACATCCTAGAATTGCATTTGTCTTTTTTGCTGCTGCATCACACTGTTGGCTCATGTTAAGTCTGTGATCAATTAGTATACCCAAGTCTTTTTCACATGTGCTGTTACTTAGCCCTATTCCTCCCATTTTGTATATGCTTTTTTCATTTTTATTGCCCAGATGTAGTACTTTGCATTTTTCCCTGTTAAAATCCATTCTGTTAGTTGCTGCCCACTGCTCCAGTTTATGTATATCTTTTTGAATCCTCTCTCTTCTCTAGTATTAGCTACCCCTCCTAGCTTTGTGTCATCAGCAAATTTGATCAGTTTACCCTCAATTCCTTCATCTAAATCATTGATAAAGATGTTGAACAATACAGGGCCCAAAACAGAGCCTTGTGGTACCCCACTTGAGACATTCTTCCAACTGGATGTGCAGCCATTTACAACCACTCTTTGGGTCCGATCACTAAGCCAGTTATGAATCCACCTAACAGTTGCCTTGTCCATTCCATACTTAGTCATTTTTTCAATAAGGATTGTGTGAGATACTTTGTCAAATGCTTTGCTGAAGTCAAGATATACTATATCTACAGCATTTCCCTGATCCACCCAGTCAGTGATTCTGTCATAGAAGGAAATTAAGTTAGTCTGACATGACTTATTAGTTACAAACCCATGCTGACTCTGTTTAATCACTTCATTCTTATCCAGGTACTTGCATACATGTTCTTTAATAATTTGTTCAAAGATCTTTCCTGGTATAGAAGTCAGACTCACCGGCCTGTAGTTCCCTGGGTCCACCTTCTTCCCTTTTTGAAGATAGGAACAACATTTGCTTTTCTCCAGTCTTCTGGGACTTCTCCTGTTCTCCAAGAATTTTCAAAGATTATGGACAGTGGTTCAAGAATTTCTTCTGCTATCTCCTTCAGTACCCGGGGGTGTAATTCATCTGGACCTGGAGACTTGAATTAATTTATGTTAGCTAAGTGTTTCCTCACTGTCTTTCTGTTTATAGATATCCTGGATTCTTCTATTCCTTTAATAGGACAGTGAAGATCAGTTGATGTTACATTTCCTTTCTGAGAGAAAACAGATGCAAAATAGGAATTTAAAAGTTCAGCCTTCTCAACATCCTGACTTACCATTTCATCATTTTCATCCTGTAAAAATCCTATAGCATCTTTGACTTTTCTTTTACTTTTGACATATCCCCAAAATCCTTTTTTGTTGCTTTTGACGTCACTTGCAAGCCTTAATTCATTGTCAGCTTTAGATAATCTGATTTGTGCCCTGCAGGTTCTGCAGACGGCATTATATTCTTCTTTAGATATGCCTCCCTCTTTCCATTTGATAAACATTTCTTTCTTCCTTTTTAGCATGTGTTTAAGTTCTATGTTCATCCATCCTGGTTTCCTTAAATGCTTCCCATTCTTCCCTCTTTTCGGAATTGTTAACGATTGTGCTTTGAGAATCTCATTTTTCAAGATTTTCCATCCTTCCTGGACATTTTTGTCCTTAAGGATATCCAGCCATTGGATCCCTCCAATTCTCTTTCTGAGTTCCTTAAAATCTGCCTTTCTGAAATCTAACCTTGACGTCTGAGTCTTCACAGGTCTTCCTCCTCTTGTTATCCAAAATTCTAAAATAGCATGGTCACTACCTCCTAGAGTCCCAGCCACTCTTACCTCCTCCACCATTTCCTCCCTGTTTATGAGGATTAGATCCAAGGTAGCAGATCCCCTTGTTTTCTCCATTACCTTTTGGAAGATAAAGTTGTCAGCAAGAGAGGATAAGAATTTCCTGGACCTGTTAGTTTTGCCTGAGAGAGATTCCCAACAAATGTCTGGATAGTTGAAATCTCCCATGACCACTATGTCATATTTTTTGGAGAACTTGGCCATTTGATGCATAAAGAGTTCATCCATATCTTCAGCTTGCACAGGCGGCCTGTAGTAATTGCCTACAATGGTGTCCTTTCCATTGTTCTGCCCTTGTATTCTTACCCAAACAGTTTCCACAGAACTCCCAGTCTCTGAAGCGTCAATCTCTGTGCAGATATACGCTTTTCTAACATACAATGCGACACCTCCTCCTCGTTTATCAAGTCTGTTTCTTGCAAATAAGTTGTATCCTTCTAGCCTTGTATTCCAATCATGTGTATCGTCCCACCAAGTCTCAGTGATTCCAATGACATCATATTTCTTCTCCTGCGTTAGTAGCTCCAGTTCTCCTTGTTTGTTGCCCATGCTTTGTGCATTCGTATAGAAACACTTTAGTTTGTGATTGGTTTCTCTTCCTTCAATATTTTTATTATGTAAATTTTTTTGTCTTTGTTCTTCCCCTTCACTTCTAATAGCAGAAATCTCAATAGTATTTGTCAAGTGTATGGCTTTTGCTGGCGTTTTGCTTCCCTTCCCACATTGTTCTAGTTTAAAGCTCTCCTGATGAGTGTAGCAAGGCGACTTCCAAATACATGTTTTCCAGTCTTCGTAAGGTGCACCCCATCTCTAGCAAGTAGTCCATCGTATAGGTAATTCACTCCGTAATCCAGAAATCCAAATCCTTGCTGACGGCACCATCGACGTAGCCAGTTGTTCACCTGCAGAATCTTATTCCACCTCCTTGTTCCATGGCCATCCACTGGGAGGATGGAAGAGAAGACCACCTGCGCTCCCAGTTCTTTCACTTTCTTACCTAAGTTTTCAAAGTCACTGCAGATGGTTTCCAGGTCGTTTCTAGCGGTGTCATTTGTCCCCACATGTATTAGCAGGAATGGGTAGTCATCTTTAGGTCTGAAGAGTCCTGATATCCTGTCAGACACATCTTTAATTTTTGCACCTGGAAAATTTTATAAATTAACGCAAGTAATATCAAAGAAATTTTACCACTATCATGAAGTACAATATGTCATGAGAAAACAGTCTCAGAATCGCGAAGATCCGTTGAAGCGTTCCAGAGTTATCGCCTCATAAAGAGACAGTGGTCAGAATTGTAAAAATTGGCCCGGTCATTAACGTGCAAACCACCCTTGGGGGTTAAGGGGTTAAAGAGAAGAAAGCAATCAAAAAATGTCATAAGACCGATAATGGTACAAATAAAAATGTCTACTTTTCACACAAAAAACAAGCACTTGCATGACTGTTGTACGAAATATGGAAAAATTAGAGCTCTCAAAATATGGCGATGCAAATACTTGTTTGCAAAAAAATCGTCTTTTAGTGTGTGACAGCAGCCAAACATAAAGCTATAAATCCGGTATCGCTGTAATCGCACCGACCCGAAGAATAAAGTCGTCTAATTGCTTATACCGCATGAGAAAGTGTGTAAAATAAATAAATGAATAAAAATATAAATAAAAAATTCTTCACCTGCTTTTTTTTTTTTTTCCATTCTGCCTCCCAAAGATCGCAGTAATGCTCGGCTCACGTTTATCTTGCTCTCTCCACTGCGCAATTGCACTGGAATTCAGACTGATCCCACCCCCCCCCCCTCCAGTGAGGCAGATGGAGGCACTGTGGATGCTGTGTGGCCCATGATTCGGCGGTGGCCATCGGCCACAGTTTTGTGCACCCCTGGGGGGGATGAGGGAGAAGGACCACACTGAACAGGCCAGACTGCATTCAGAGTAACTCTGCTGCCTTATTATAGTGAATATATCCCTCGTGGTTTCATCTGAATCATGTCACTCAGAGATTTAAATGGAAATCCCAAAGTGCTCAGCGGAGAGCATTGGATAAGTGATCCCAAACGTTATGTAAAATGTTCCCAATGAAAGTTTCAGCTCAATCCACAAAAAAAGCAAGTGTCCCCCTCCACACTCAGGTCTGTCATCTGTTAATGGAAATATAGGAGGCTTCCACGTTACTGGTAGCTCAAAGGCTCTGGAAAAGCGAAATGGCTCCTCGTCCCCCAAAACAAATTTGCCAAATTCTGTGCTCTCAAATCCAGATGGCCCTCCTTGCTTCTGAGCACCAGTGTTCCTAAACCGCAGTTAGCGTCCACATGTATGAAATTTCTACAGCAATGAGAGCCCGTCTAATTTACAGGTGCATGAGCTGGGCACAACGTACTGGTTGTAATGCTTCCCACGGCTGCGGGGCGTTGGGACATGGCATAGCTTGCCTAACTAGCCAATGCTCCCACGCCGCCAGTCCACGACGACGTGAGGCATGCGTCCCAGATGGTAAGAGAATGTGGACCCACTGGACCACGGAGGGAGACCCGAGCCTGCCCGGATCAGGGAAGGGCAGCGACCGGGATCCGTGGCAGCTGAGCATGTGGGCAAGGTGGCGACCTGCAGGACTAGACAACACCGCACAACTTCAGGTAAGAAGAAACAAAGTTTACTTAAAGAAACACAGTACATAAACAGAACATATGACCGGGCTCCCGATTCCGCACATCAGAGAAGGTACACGACTCAGGATCACAGACGAGTGCTGGAGGACATCACGGGTAGATGCAGTCCAGGGTTATCTGGCACGGGCATACTTGGGCGGCCTCTCTCTCAGGCCTCAGGCGTAGCACAGGCTCAGCAGGAGAACATCAGACACCGACCTCAGACAGACTTCAGATGATGGCGGGGTCATCACGGGTTGATGCAGTCCAGGATCATCTGGCACGGGCATACTAGTATGGCCTCACTCTCAGGCGTAGCACAGGCTCAGCAGGAGAACATCAGACACCGGCCCAGGACGAACGTCAGACGATGGCGGGGTCATCACAGGTTGATGAAGTCCAGGGTCATCTGGCACGGGCATACTAGGACGGCCTCTCAGGCCTCAGGTGTAGCACAGGCTCAGCAGGAGAACATCAGACACTGACCCAGGACAGACGTCATCACAGGGTAGACCAAGGAGGAACCGGCAGGACATCGGAACATCAGGAACACGGACTGGATCTCAGGGACACTGGAACACGGACAGGACATCGGGAGCACGGATTTGGATCTCAGGGAGTCAGGAACACGGACTGGAACATCAGGAACACGGATTGGGTCTCAGGGAGTCAGGAACATGGACAGGAACACGGATTGGATCTCAGGGAGTCAGGAACACGGACTGGAACATCAGGAACACGGACTGGATCTCAGGGAGTCAGGAACACAGACAGGAACACGGATTGGATCTCAGGGATCGGACTCCGGACATCTGGCACCGATCAGCAGGCTCCGGACATCTGGCAACGATCGGCAGGATCCGGACATCAGGCAGGAAGGATAGGATCCGGACATCTGGAAGTGGTCATCGGACATCGGATATCAGGCCGTGGTCATCAGGGAGGACACGGTCCTCGGACTCCGGACATCTAGTATCGATCTGAAAAGGAACCCCAGCGGTCTGGTGCAAGCCCCGCCAGGCTCAACGGGAGCTGGCCGGGAATTGCACAGAAGCTGAGCACAGAGTAACAGAAGCTCAGCACACACCGGACTCCTCCTTCCAAGATGGACTCAGGTTATATAGCAAGGATTCACAGTCACCGGCACAGGGTTCAGGACACAGCAGGATTTCAGGAACATAACAAAGAGAACACAGTTTAGACAGTCAGGTACAGGATGCGATCCAGGTTCAGGGATTCAGGTAATTAGACACAGCAGGAACAGGCCTGGATATACAGCCTCCAGGAACGGCGATCTGGGTAATCAGCCCCCAGCATAGGCGGAAACACGACACAGTTCAGACATTCAGGTACCGGGTTAGATCCAGGATCAGGGATTCAGGAAACAGGATACAACAGGAACAGGCCTGGATATGCAGCCTCCAGGAACGGCGATCTGGGTACTAAGCCCCAGGCAGAAACACAAGACAGGACAAGGGGAATCAGCTCTCCAGAGCTGATCCAACTCAGAGCAGGAGCTGAACACACAACCACATACGGCTAGGTTCAGGAATTCAATGTGGATTCAATGTGAAGCTCTGGCCACGCCCACTAGGGCTGGGGAACTTTATATATGAACTGCTTCACAGCGATAGGCTGGAGCAGTAATTCTAGTACACACCCAATCCTCACAAAAGCAGGACAGGTGTGGGCCGCGCCCCCTATGCAGAGCCAGACAACTCATCACAGAGGAACACCTGACAGTGGCTGTTGCCACACACGTAGTAAATCATGCACCATTGCAGAGGACTTTGCAACCTACGGATGGCTTCTACAGCAGTCCAGGCACCCGACAGCAACCGCTGCCACACACGTAGTAAATCATGCACCACTGCAGAGGACTTTGGAACCTACGGATGGCTTCTGCAGCAGGTCAGGAACCGCACATGCGGGTGGTCATGCAACGCAGCGGAGACACTCACGCAAGTACGGCCACGCAGCAGAGCTGGGAACTGAGCAGCATCCATACAGGTAACAGACAACAGTATCCCAGCTGGTTAGGGGGAAAGGAGCAAAAGGGTTAATGCAAAAGACATGCAGAGTAACGCTGGAAAACAAAGTATAGACAATACCAGGGTTACACTGGTCACTACAACTTATTGGTCACTACAGTTTGTATTTTTCACTCAGCAACATCCACTATTGCTTGTTTCTGGAAAACACCCATGGAGACAAAATCGTTACTACATCTGTAGATAAATTCCCAATGGGGTATAATTTCCAAAATGGGGTCACTTGAGGGAGGATTCTGCTCTTCTAGTACTGAAAGGCTCTGTATATGGAGTCCGCATATTCTAAGAAAATCTGCGCTCCAGGAGGCAAATGGCACTCCGTCTCTCTAGAGCAGGGGTCTCAAACTCAATTTACCCGGGGGCCGCTGGAGGTAGAATCTGGGTGAGGCTGGGCCGCATCAGGTTTTCCACAAGAAAAGCTCTTACAAAAACATTCCAATGTTATCAAATGTCCCAATGGGGACAGTGTTGATGATGTATGTATAGTGCTGTGGAGTTAATAGCGCAATATCAATGAATAAATATTATCCTTAATATTATGTTACAATACCAGGATCTGAGGATTTTCTGTTTCGAGGTCAAGAGCTCTCTGATGTGATGTTGCTGCCTGTCTCGCTGTCTTCCTCTTTTGACACTGCAGTGTGGTGGACAAGTAAACATTAACTGGTTAACAGCAAGAAGTCATTCCCCCAGCGCTTATTCTCCCCAGCGCTCATCCTCCCCAGCGCTCATCCTCCCCAGCGCTCATCCTCCCCCAGAGCTCATCTTCCCCCAGCGCTCATCCTCCCCAGCGCTTATTCTCCCCAGCGCTCATTCTCCCCCAGAGCTCATTCTCCCCAGCGCTCATCCCCCCAGCGCTCATCCTCCCCAGCGTTCATCCTCCTCCAGCGCTCATTCCCCCCCATTGCTTTTTCCCCATCACTCCCATCATTGCTTTTCCCTCATCGCTCCCATCATTGCTTTTCCCCCCATCACTCACATCATTGCTTTTGCCCATTGCTTTTCCCCATTACTCCCATCATTGCTTTTCCCATCACTGTTTTCCCCATTGCTTTTCCCCATTACTGCCATCATTGCTTTTCCCCATTACTGACATCATTGCTTTTCCCCATTACTCCCATCATTGCTTTTCCCCATTGCTTTTCCCCATTACTGACATCATTGCTTTTCCCCTTTACTGCCATCATTGCTTTTCCCCATTACTCCCATCATTGCTTTTCCCCATTACTGCCATCATTGCTTTTCCCCATTACTGCCATCATTGCTTTTCCCCATTACTCCCATCATTGCTTTTCCCATCACTGTTTTCCCCATTGCTTTTCCCCATTACTGCCATCATTGCTTTTCCCCATTACTCCCATCATTGCTTTTCCCCATTACTGCCATCATTGCTTTTCCCCATTACTCCCATCATTGCTTTTCCCATCACTGTTTTCCCCATTGCTTTTCCCCATTACTGCCATCATTGCTTTTCCCCATTACTGCATCATTGCTTTTCCCCATTACTGCCATCATTGCTTTTCCCCATCGCTCTCCCACACACACACACACACACATACACCACCTCTCACCTGTCCACACACACACACACAAACACCACCTCTCACCTGTCCACACACACACACACACCACCTCTCACCTGTCCACACACACACACACCACCTCTCACCTGTCCGCAGCATCACCGCTGGTGCCTGCGCTTCCTCGCTCTGACAGAGCAGGCCGCTGAATGATGACGTCATTCAGCGGCGCTGCTCTCTGTGTCAGAGACAGGAAGCGCGGGCAGCAGCAGGAGATGAGGTGAGTATGCCCGGCGCCGCCATCTTTCTGTAGTACCGCTCATTAAGCTTATGAATATGGGCGGCACGCCTATGAGAGGAGTGGCGTCCATATTCATGACCTTAATGACCGGTACTACGAGTGACTGGGATTTCACATGTGGTGTTTCTCACATGTGAGATCCCAGCCGAGGGCCGCAAAGTATATACCGAGGGCCCATGAGGTGGGGGCCGCAAACTCGTGTCCCGAGGGCCGCAGTTGGCCCGCAGGCCGCAAGTTTGAGACCCCTGCTCTAGAGTGTCACAGTGCTGCTAAGCAGTACTGTACAGGAACATATGAGATATGTTAACATTCAGCAGGAATTGTGGGACAAACTTTGGTGCTATTTTTACCCATTTCCTAGTGTGAAAATGTAAAATCTGGAGTGAAAACCAAATTTTGGTGGTAAAAATGTAATATTTTTTTTTTCCTTCACTGCTCAGTGGTATAAAATTTTGTGACCCACATGTGGTGTCAGTATGATCACTGCACCCCTAGACGAATTCACTGAGAGGTGTAATTTGTAAAATGGGGTCTGTTGTTCTGGCACCTCGGGCGCTTCCAATGTTACATGGCACCCTTAAAACATTACAGCAAAATCTGAACTCCAATATGGCGCTTCTTCTCTTCTAAGCTTTGCACTGTGCCTCCAAAACTAGTTTTCGACCACATATGGGTATCTACGTACTTGGGAGAAATTGCATGACAAATTTTTGGCTCCATTTTCCCTCATCCTTGTGAAAATGAAAAAATGTTTGGGCTAAAACATTTTTGTGGGAAAAAATATATGTATTTTTTTCATTTTCACAGATCAATGTTGTAAAATTTTGTGACGCACCAGTGGGTTCAAGGTTTAGTTTTCAAAATGTGGTCACTTGGGGTTTTCCACTGTTTAGGCACATCAGGGGATCTCCAAACGCGACATGACACCCGTAGACCATTCCATCAATGTCTGCGTTCCAAAACGTCACTCCTTCCTTTCTGAGCACCTAAACCAGGGGTCCTCAAACTTTTTAAACAGGGGGCCAGTTCACGGTCCCTCGGGCCATTGGAGGGCCGGAATATACGGTAGTTTAAAAAAAAAGATGATCAAATTCATATGCACACTGCGAATATTTTATTTTGAAGTAAAAAACAAAACAAAACAGGAACAAAAAACAATATTTAACCCCTTAATGACCAAGCCATTTTGTTGGTTAATGACCAGGCCAATTTTTACATTTCTGACCACTGTCACTTTATGTGCTTATAACTCTGGAACGCTTGAATGGATCTTGGAGATTCTGAGACTGTTTTCTCATGACATATTGTACTTCATGGTAGTGGTAAAATTTCTTTGATATTACTTGCATTATTTATAAAAAAAAATGGAAATATGGCAAAAATTTTGAAAATTTTGCAATTTTCAAGCTTAGAATTTTTATTCCCTTAAAACAGAGAGATATGTCACACAAAATAGTTGCTAAATAACATTTCCCACATGTCTACTTTACATCAGCACAATTTTGGAACCAAATTTTCCCCTTACGTCCCTCAGGACAGCACAATGGAGGATGTCCTCCCTTGACCTATAGCGGGACAGGATCACAGAGAGGTTAAAAGGCCCCACCCACCTCCACCCTCCAGTGTTTTTCCTGTCCCTACAGGGGACGGTTGTATGAGAGGTTGCTCCAGGAGTGGAGCGAAGATAGAAGGTGGACGTTTTACAAGACCCAGGGGGATTGTGCTGCTGGATCCAATCCTTCCCCCTGTCAAGTAGCACCGGGGCTGAAACTCTCCTAGGGGGAGTACCTCAGCCACAAAGACCAGTGAGTGGATGAAGCTCCTGGGTAGAGCCGCTTCCTCCTTAGTGGAGGCTCTCGGCTCTGACACTGGCCGGCATTCCAGCGCAAGATACCGGAAGTTGTGCGGTGCCATGGCGCTTCTGGTGACGTCAGGGCGCCGGAGCTTGAGGCCAGCGTGCGTTCCATGGTTGAACGCGGAGGTGCAGAACGAGACAGGCAACAGACAGGTTTCCTGGATCTCGGAGGGCACAAGAGAGGAAATCACTGGCAGTAATGCAGCATTCCTGGTGGGACGCCGCTTCCCTCCATACTGGGCTCTCGGCGTTTCCAGCTCCCCCTGTCTTTCTAGCAGGTATGGAGCCAGCACAGGTGAGTGCATCATGGAATGTGTTGATGGCCTAGGCCTCTGGACTGATGCTAGTCTCATGCCTTTGTGCCGAAGCTGAAGCATAGAGCCTCATATGCTGAGGTGTGTTTCACATGTATGCAGTCAGGCCTTGGACCTCTAAGCTATAATAAGGCCATATGTCCAGGCTACATCTCATGATTTGACTTCAGTTAAGTTACAACTTAACTACTCCATCCATAGGAGGGCTCATAGTGTTAATGCAGCACATCGTCTCCATGAACACTGCTCTCCAGCTGTGGGGCATTAATTAGCACCTTCGGGTGGGGTCAATCTGACAAATGAGAACTACTATTCAGGCTGGAGATTTATCTGGAACTCTGAGAGTTTGCTCTCTTGGCTCTAACTGGGACCTGGTCTCTTGTTTGGACACCTTCAAGCATGGTATAGCAGTTGTACTGCAGCATAGTGCTTCTATGCATCATATTGAGTGCCTCTGTGCATCATATTGAGTGCCACTGTGCATCATATTGCATCAGAGTGCGACAGCATAGCGCTTCATAGTGCCTTTGTGTCATGTTACATTATATATCATATTGCATCATTGTTCCTCAATGCATCTTATTGAGTGCCTCTGTGCATTGTACTGCATCATAGTGCCTCTATTCATCATATTGAGTGCCTCTGTGCATCATATTGAGTGCCGCTGTGCATCATATTGCATCAGAGTGCGACATCATAGCGCTTCATAGTGCTTTTGTGTCATGTTACATCATATATCATATTGCATCATTGTTCCTCAATGCATCTTATTGAGTGCCTCTGTGCATTGTACTACATCATAGTGCCTCTATTCATCATATTGAGTGCCCTGTGCATTGTACTGCTTCATAGTGCCTCTATTCATCATATTGAGTGCCCCTGTGCATTGTATGCATCATAGTGCCTCTATTCATCTATTGAGTGCCTCTGTGCATTGTCTGCATCATAGTGCCTCTATTCATCATATTGAGTGCCCCTGTGCATTGTGCTGCATCATAGTGCCTCTATTCATCATATTGAGTGCCCCTGTGCATTGTATTGCATCATAGTGCCTCTATTCATCTTATTGAGTGCCTCTGTGCATTGTGCTGCATCATAGTGCCTCTATTCATCATATTGAGTGCCTCTGCGCATTGTACTGCATCATAGTGCCTCTATTCATCATATTGAGTGCCCCTGTGCATTGTATTGCATCATAGTGCCTCTATCATCATATTGAGTGCCTCTGTGCATTGTACTGCATCATAGTGCCTCTATTCATCTTATTGAGTGCCCTGTGCATTGTGCTGCATCATAGTGCCTCTATTCATCATATTGAGTGCCCCTGTGCATTGTATTGCATCATAGTGCCTCTATTCATCTTATTGAGTGCCTCTGTGCATTGTGCTGCATCATAGTGCCTCTATTCATCATATTGAGTGCCCTGTGCATTGTGCTGCATCATGTGCCTCTATTCATCTTATTGAGTGCCTCTGTGCATTGTACTGCATCATAGTGCCTCTATTCATCATATTGAGTGCCTCTGGCATTGTACTGCATCATAGTGCCTCTATTCATCATATTGAGTGCCTCTGCGCATTGTACTGCATCATAGTGCCTCTATTCATCATATTGAGTGCCCCTGTGCATTGTGCTGCATCATAGTGCCTCTATTCATCATATTGATGCCCTGTGCATTGTACTGCATCATAGTGCCTCTTTTCATCATATTGAGTGCCTCTGGCATCATATTGAGTGCCTCTGTGCATCATATGTGCATCAGAGTGCGACATCATAGCGCTTCATAGTGCCTTTGTGTCATGTTACATCATATATCAATTTCTCATTGTTCCTCAATGCATCTTATTGAATGCCTCTGTCCATTGTGCTGCATCATAGTGCCTCTATTCATCATATTGAGTGCCCCTGTGCATTGTATTGCATCATGGTGTCTCTATTCATCATATTGATTGCCCCTGTGCATTGTACTGCATCATAGTGCTTCATAGTGCCTTTGTGTCATATTACATCATATATCATGTTGTCTCTATGCATCATATTGAGTGCCTCTGTGCGTGGTACTGCATCATAGTGCTTCTATGCATCATATTGATTGCCTCTGTGCACCATATTGCATCAGAATGCTTCATAGTGCCTTTATGGGTTATATTACATCATTTATCAGATTCCATCATTGTTCCCCTATGCATCATATTGAGTGCTTCTGGGCATCGTATTGCATCATAGTGTCTCTATGCATCATATTAAGTGCTTCTGAGCATCATATTACATCATTTTGCATCAGGTGCATCTTGTGTTTCATAGTGCCTCTAGTGCAGCAGATTACATCATGTTGCTTTTAGTCTCTATGCATCATTGCATAGGTCCTTCTGCATGGTGTCTTCTGCATTATATTGCATTATATACATCATTTTGCATCATATTCTTTACATATTTGCATCATATACATCATAGTGTTTCTCATGTATTGCATCATGTGTCTGTATGATTATACTGCATCATAGTGGCTGTGCATTTTATGCTCTACTGCATCATAGTCTTCTGCATAATATGCATCAGTTTGGTCCCACTGGTGTTCTCTCCTTCGTATCACCCTGTCATTGGGAATTTGTTTGCTGTGACTGTGTCTTGCATCAGGTGCATCATAGTGTCTATGCCTCATAGTGTCTTTCTGCATTACATTGCTTTATATTTCATCATAATACATCATATTGCATCATAGTGTCTTTCTACATTATATTGCATCATATTACATCATAGTGTCTTCTGCATCGTATTGCATCATAGTGTCTGTATGAATTTACTGCATCATAGTGGCTGGGTGCATTTTATTGCATCATACTGCATCATAGTCTTTCTGCATTATATGCATCAGGTTGTGGGTCCGCGGGGACTGGGTTCTCTCCCTTCGGTATCACCCTGTCATTGGGAATTTGTTTGCTGTGGACTGTGTCTGTGGCTTTGTGTGTGGCCCCTTCTCATGTACAGCACCATGGAATTGATGCCGCTGTAATAATATTGCATCATAGTGCTTCTGTGCATATTGCATCATAATGCTTCAGTGCCTCGAGACGTGTCATTCGTGTGTTATATTACCTCAGTGCTTCATAGTACATCGGACATTGTGGGTTTGTGCCTCTGGCTTAGACCTTCTGACTGGTGCCTTATTGCGTGGCCGCACAGTGTATGGTCGGCCCACCACTTCACATTTGTCTCGGGCCAACTCTGGTTATAGAGTCCTTATATTTTAGAACCCAGGTCCAGCTTCGGTTGCTTCATTCTTTGCAACTAGGCTTAGCTGGATGTTCAGCTATGCCTAAATTGGCCTAGTAACTTAGCATTTCTTCAGGATTGGAACAGAACTCTCAAGTGAGTTACTGCCTTGAGGATTAAAGGCAAGTCTCTTCCATAGTTGGCTTTAAAGGGAGACAGACGTTTTTGGGGCTCATCCTGTAAGTGGACATACTACTGTGCTGAAAGCAGGAAATCTCATGAAGTGAGGAGGAAACCTTCCCGTCTCCACATATGGCAGTCGGACTAGTTTCTTGATCAACACCCGGTAAACAGATTCTTGACCCCTAAATCCGTTGTATTACGTTTACCAGGGACGGCATTATTGCCTTTGTACTTTATGGCAAATCGGCGGCACTGTCATGTGGCAGAAGATCTCATACCCACTGCTTGTACAGCAGTTAGGGCTCCTAATGTAAGAGAATCTGTATCCAGGTCTCTTACAGTTAAGGCCTCATAGTCCTTCTGACTCACAGTAAAAAATCTCCATCTCGAGAGGAAGGAAACTACTTCCCTCTAGTTTTAAAATATGGTTCCTCCCACCAGGGCAGTCGGGGTGTATAAACATCTCTAAGAAAGTTGCCTTTTACGATATAATATATAAATAATTTGGCACATACTGTATATATAATGTCGTAGCTAATAACTCATATAGAGACAGTCAAATATCCTGTGTCAAAGGATTTTTACCAACATCCCCCCCCCCCCCCCACCGCTTACTGTCATCGTTTCCAGAGTCCAGACTCCCCGTGTCTAACATCAGTAAAGCAAGAGTGGTGATCCATATCTTCCTTTTAACACTCCTACTGAGAAGCCCAATGTTGGTACTAGCAGGAGATATTACCTGCCAGATGGAGTATTTCCTTAGTTACAATAATATCCAACCCTTACTGGGGGTTGAGACCTCTAAGGTTTCGGAGTAGACATGATCTCCAGAATGAGTAGGGTACATACATCCCAATGCTCTGCCATTTTCCATGTACTAACTGTTATTTGGCTTGATCTTTCAGCAGTCCAGGGTCTCTGTCCTGCAGGTCTCCTCGTAGTATGGTAAGCCGGTCTCTAACCAAGGTTTAATCTGAGCCCAGGAGGACCAATGAAGGAACAGTCCCGTGTTGTTAAGCACATCCAGCCGATTACTGGTCTGTACAGTCCTCATTGTGTGGTGACTGTAACTATCACAATATTTTTGCTGGGCAATAAGATTTTTAAGGCTATTCTGTGGCTGCGGTGTCTATATCTATCACAATAACTGTAATTTTCTGCGGTTCATTAGTGGTATTGGGGTACAACGGCTGTGTTTCACTCTCCGTCTCTGCGGCATATCTGGTTTACCACATTCATACTGGAATTGGCCATTATAAACATATATCGGACACTCACTACTGTGATTATCTTTACGAATTTCTTTAGATATCTATATTTCTTTTGATCTTTCAGATCATTTTTATATCTAGCCTGGTTCTTACCTGGGACTTTTGTCCTTGAGCTTCTGTTCCCACCCTGGGATGTTTCTTTGGTATTCTCCATTGTGCTGTCCTGAGGGACGTAAGGGGAAAAGGAAATTAGACCTACCGGTAATTCTTTTTCCAGGTAGTCCCTCAGGACAGCACCCTTAATTCCCTCCCTTATGTTTCTCTTTAGGATTGCAAGGGATCAATCTTTGGTGGATGGTCCGTCGAGTTGCCAAGGCTAGAGATATAGAAGAAGCTGTTCAATGGTTTCTTACATACGCGTTTGTAAGGGCGCGTTTAGACCATTTCCTGCCATCCTTCGGTGGTACTTTGAAAAAACACTGGAGGGTGGAGGTGGGTGGGGCCTTTTAACCTCTCTGTGATCCTGTCCCGCTATAGGTCAAGGGAGGACATCCTCCATTGTGCTGTCCTGAGGGACTACCTGGAAAAAGAATTACCGGTAGGTCTAATTTCCTTTTTTTTTGTTAGGAAGTTATAAGGGTTAAAAGTTGACCAGTGATTTCTCATTTTTCCAACAAAATTTACAAAACCATTTTTTTTTAGGGACCACCTCACATTTGAAGTGAATTTGAGGGTTCAATATGACAGAAAAAAAGGTGACACCATTCTAAAAACTGCACCCCTCAAGGTATTCAAAGCCACATTCAAGAAGTTTATTAACTCTTTAGGTACTTCACAAGAATTGATGCAATGTGGAAGGAAAAAATGAACATTTAACTTTTTTTTCCCTAAAATTTTTCTTTCAACACAATTTTTTAAATTTTGTCAAGGGTATCAGGAGAAAATGAACCACAATATTTGTTGTACAATTTATCCTGAGTACACCGATACCCCATGTGTGGGGGAAAACCAATCTTTAGGCGCACGGCAGTGCTCAGAAGGGAAGGAGCATCATTTGAGATTTTGAATGTCAAATTGGCTGGAATCGAGAGCGGACACCATGTCGCGTTTGGAGACCCCATGATGTACCTAAACAGTGGAAACCCCCCATAAGTGACCCCATTTTGGAAACTAGACCCCCCAAGGAACTTATATAATTGTGTGGTGAGCACTTTGAACCCCCAAGGTCTTCACAGAAGGTTATAACGTAGAGCCGTAAAATTAAAAAATCATATTTTTTCCACAAAAAAGATCTTTTCACCCCCAATTTTTATTTTCCAAAGGATAAAAGGACCCCAAAAGCTATTGTGCAATTTGTCCTGAGTACGCTGATACCCCATATGTGGGGGTAAACCACTATTGGCGCATGGCAGAGCTCGCAAAGGAAGCAGCGCCATTTGACTTTTTTGGCTGGAAATGAGATTGGACGCCATGTCTCATTTGGAGAGTCCCTGATGTGCCTAAACAGTAGAAACCCCCCACAAGTGACCCCATTTTGGAAACTAGACCCCCAAGGAACTTATCTAGATGTGTGGTGAGAACTTTGAATCCCCAAGGGCTTCACAGAAGGTTATAACGTAGAGCCGTAAAATTAAAAAATCATATCTTTTCCACAAAAATGATCTTTTCACCCCCAATTTTTATTTTCCAAAGGATAAAAGGACCCCAAAAGCTATTGTGCAATTTGTCCTGAGTACGCTGATACCCCATATGTGGGGGTAAACCACTATTTTGAAGCATGGCAGAGCTCGGAAGGGAAAGCGCACCGTTTTCAAATGCAGACTTTGATGGAATGGTCTGCGGGTGTCATGTCGCGCTTGGAGAGCCCCTGATGTGCCTAAACAGTAGTAACCCCCCACAAGTGACCCCATTTTGGAAACTAGACCCTCCAAGGAACTTATCTAGATGTGTGGTGAGCACTTTGAACCCCCAAGGGCTTCACAGAAGTTTATAACGTAGAGCCGTGAAAATAAAAAAATCATATTTTTTTCCACAAAAATGAAGTTGATGTGCAATTTGTCCTGAGTACGCTGATACCCCATATGTGGGAGGGAACCACTGTGATCGCCTTACTGCGATCTTTGGGAGGCAGAATAAACAAATCCACAAAAGGTGAAGAATTGGTTTTATTTTTGATGCCGTTCCTCGTGCGGTATTAGTGATTAGGTGACTTTATTTCTCGGGTCGGTGCGATTACAGCGATACCAGATTTACATCCTTTTTTAGCTTCTGTCACACACTAAAAGACGCTTTTTGGGAAGAATTTTATGTCAGAAATTTTTGCATCGCCGTATTTTGAGAGCTATAATTTTTCCATATTTCGGCCGACAGAGTTATCTGCAGGCTTTTTTTGCGGGACAAGCTGACGTTTTTATTGGTGCCATATTCGGGCACATAAAGTTTTTGATCACTTCCTATTCTGATTTTTGTGGAAGCAGAATGAACAAAAACCAGCAATTCAGAAATTTTTTATTTTTTTTCCCATTCCGCATGTGGTAAAATTGATAAAGCAGTTGTATTCTTCGGGTCACTACGATTAAAGCGATACCTCATTTATATATTTTTTTGTTTTGGCGTTTTTTACACAATAAAAATTTTATAGAAAAAATAATTTTTGTATCAGTTTATTCCGCGAGCTATAACTTTTTTATTTTTTCGCTGATGATGCTGTTTAGTGGCTTGTTTTTTGCGGGACAAGATGACATTTTCAGTGGTACCATGTTTATATCGATCTTTTTGATCGCGTGTTATTGCACTTTTTCCAAGCAGTATGATGATACAGCTTGGAAAAAGTATAATTTACTACTTTTTTGTTTTTTTTTATGGCTTTCACTGAAGGGGTTAACTAGGGTTACGCTTTTATAGTTGGGATTTTTACGGACGCGGCGATACCAAACGTGCATTTTTTTTGTTTTTTTTTTATTACATAAAAATGTGTATTTTTTTAGGGGGAATTTTTTTATTTTTTTTATAATTTTTTACCTTGTCCCTTTATGGGACTTTCACTTTTTCAGTTTTGATTGCAGGTACAATGCATTGCAATGCTACAGTATTGCAATGCATTGTACCTATGGTGAAAGCTGCTGTGACCATGGTCACAGCGGCTTTCTGTAGCTAGATGACCCAGAGGTTGTCATGACAACCCCCGGGTCATCAAGGCAGAGATCGGGCCCTGCAAATACATTGCGTGGCGCCGATCTGAGACAGAGGGAGCTTGCGACCCTCTGCCTCTCCCCCTGAGCGCTGCGATCGTGCTCGATCGCAGCAGTCAGGGGGTTAATAGCCAGGGCGGCAGGGGCGCCACTCCCGGCTGTTAGTGCAGGAAGCTCGGCCACTGCAGCGCCGAGCTCCTGCACTGATCGGGCAGAAGAGGCTGAAATTTCAGCCTCTTCTGCCCGATCGCTGCTGTGTTTGGTCAGTCACATTGAAAAAAAAAATATTTTTTTTTAAAAATGCCAGTACTCACTTATGTCCCCCGCTGCTGTGAAGAGGCGCGCGCTCGACTCCGTCTTCTTCTGGCACAGGCGGCGTGACGTCATTAGGAAATGATGAAACTCACGTCGTCTTTGCTGCATATGGAAGGCCGCAAGTCATTCCTCGCTGCATTGCAGTTCCTCCCGCAAATAAAAGGCCTACCGGCATTGAACTGTAGTGACATTCAATGTCGGCGGGGCCGACGGGCCAGATAATTGTCCTCGGCGGGCCGCAGTTTGAGGACCCCTGACCTAAACAGTAGACTCTTCCCCCATGTATAAAGAATCTGCGTTCTCAGGAGAAATTGAACAACAAATTATGGGGTACATTTTCTCCGGTTAACCTTGTGAAAATTAAAAATTTGGGGCTAAAAACATTTTTGTGGGAAAATGTGATTATTTTCACGGCTCAACATTATAAACTTCTGTGAAGCATCTGGGGGTTAAAAGTGCTCACCACACATCTAGATAAGTTTCCTGAGGGGTCTATTTTCCAATCAGGGGCTCTCCAAATGAGATATGGCATCTAATTATTCCAACAAATTTTACATTCAAACAGTCAAACGTCACTGTTTCCTTTCTGAGCTCTGCCGGTCGCCCAAACAGTGGTTTTCCTCCACATGTGGGGTATCTGTGTACTCAGGAGAAATTGCACAACAAATTTTGGCGTCAATTTTCCCCTGTTACTCTTTAGACCCAATTATTTTTTTATTCTCACAAAGTAAATTTTTTGGTAAAAAAAAAGTTGTTGTTTTTTTCGCTTCCACATTCCATTAATTCCTGTGAGGCACTAGAAGGGTTAATAAACTTCTTTAATGTGGTTTTCAGCACCTTGAGGGGGTGTAGTTTCTAGAATGGTTAATTTTGGGTATTTTCTGTCATTGCAGTTGCGTTCAAAAGTTTCCATACCCCAGCAGAATTTTTGTTTTCTGGGCCTTTTTTTCAGAGAATATGAATAACTTCAAAACTTTTTCACCACTCATAGTTACTGGTTTGGTGAAGCCATTTATTGTCAAACTACTGTGTTTTCTCTTTTTAAATCATAATAATCAGCCCAAAACATCCAAATGACCCTGATCAAAGTTCACATACCCTGGTGATTTTAGCCTGATAACATGCACATAAGTTGACATAAATGGGTTTGAATGGCTACTAAAGGTAACATCCTCATCTGTGACATGTTTGCTGTAATGAGTGTGTGTGCGCATAAAAGTTGAGTGAGTTTCTGGGATCCAGACAGACTTTCATCCAGCCACTGATGTTTCTGGATTGTGAGTCATGGGGAAAGCAAAAGAATTGTCAACGGATCTACGGGAAAAGGTGGTTGAACTGTATAAAACATGACAGGGATACAAAAAGATATCCAAGGAATTAATAATGCCAGTCAGCAGCGTTCAAGCTGTGATTAACAAATGGAAAATCAGGGGCTCTGTAAAAGCAAAACCACGGTCAGGTAGACCAACAAAAAATTTTGTCGACAACTGCCAGGAAAATTGTTCAGGATGCAAAGAAAAACCCACAAATAACATCAGCTGAAATATTGGACTCTCTGAAAACTAGCAGTGTGGTTGTTTCAAGATGCACAATAAGGAGGCACTTGAAAAAAATTGGGCAGCAAGGTCGAGTTGCCAGAAGAAAGCCATTACTGCGCAAATGCCACAAAGTATCTCGCCTACAATATGCAAAACAGCACAGAGACATGCCTCAAAATTTCTGGAACAAGGTAATTTGGAGTGATGAGACCAAAATTGAACTTTTTGGCCACAACCATTAACGCTACATTTGGAGAGAGGTCAACAAGGCCTATGTTGAAAGCAACACCATTCCTACTGTAAAGCACGGAGGTGGATCGCTGATGTTTTGGGGATGTGTGAGCTGCAAAGGCACGAGAAACTTGGTCAAAGTTGAAGGAAAGATGAATGCAGCAGTTATCAGCAAATACTGGAGGCAAATTTGCAATCATCAGCTCAGAAGCTGCGCATGGGATGTACTTGGACGTTCCAACATGACAACGATCTAAAACACGAGGCCAAGTCTACCTGTCATTGGCTACAGCAGAACAAAGTGAAGGGTCTGGAGTGGCCATTTCAGTCTCCTGACCTCAATATCATTGGGAGAGCTCAAGCACGCAGTTCATGCTAGACAGCCCAGGAATTTACAGGAACTGGAGGTTTTTTGCCAAGAAGAGTGGGCAGCTTTACCATCTGAGAAAATAAAGAACCTCATCCACAACTACCACAAAAGACTTCAAGCTGTCATTGATGTTAGAGGGGGCAATACACGGTATGAAGAGATGGGGTATGTAAATTTTTGAGCACAACTGTATGCCCCTCAAAGTCACTTCAAATGTGATGTTGTCTCTAAAAAAAAAAAAAAAAAATTAATTTTGTTGGAAAAATGAGAAATCGCTGGTCAACTTTTAATCCTTATAACTTGCTAACAAAAATAATTGTTTTCAAAATTGTGCTGATGTAAAGTAGACATGTGGGAAATGTTATTTATTAACTATGCTGTGTGACATAACTCTGATTTAAGGGAATAAAAATTAGAAGTCTAAAAATTAAAAAAATTTCAACTAATTTCCGTTTTTTCCCCTAAATAACCCAAGTTGTATCGAACAAATTTTACCGCTAACATGAAGTACAATATGTCATAAAAAAAAATCTCTGAATCAGTGGGATCTGTTGAAGCATTTCAGAACTATTACCACATAAAGTGACGCTGGTCAGAATTGTAAAATTTGGCCTGGTCATGAAGGTAAAAACATTCTCGGGGTGAAGGGGTTAAAGAGACTAGTCCAGCCTGCCGATGTCTGGTGTGTGTGTGTGTGTTTAGGGGGAGACTAGTCAGATCTCTTCCTATAGTCCCTGGACTGATCTTTTAAAGTGTTTTCTCAAAAATGTTCAGAGAATAACATATCTGACAGCAATTGTGCAGCCGGACTCTGATTGATGCTCCCTGTGGTTTGGCAGCATGAACTAACTGACAAGTTCCCTTTTCAGCAAGTTACAAGAGTCCAGAAGTAGATCAGTCTAAGAATTTATGAAAAGAATAAGGGCTAAATGCAGGGCCGGCTCCAGGTTTTTATGGGCCCCGGGCGAAAGAGCCTCAGTGGGCCCCTTTAACACAGACCACGATTCATGATGCACAGATATGGCAGAGAAATATGGGTACAGTACAATGCCAAATACTTCACTTCTTCCATTACATGAGTGATATCTATTGTAAATTGTACAATAGCTCAAAAACCGCCAAATTCTCACAGCGCACAGTACAGACCGGACAGTACAGTCCTCCATACAATATTATGGGCACCACAGTCTCCCCCTCATCACCCATATAATACCCCATGCAGGATGTCACCCCCCATATAATGCTCCATACAGAATACTGGACCCAAAATAATGCTCCATACAGAATACTGGACCCAATATAATGCTCCATACAGGATACTGGTCCCCATATAATGCTCCATACAGGATACTGGTCCCCATATAATGCTCCATACAGGATACTGGTCCCCATATAATGCTCCATACAAAATATGGAGCTCTCCTCTGCGCTGTACTGCGTTCTGCACTGTTACAGCTCAGGAAAGGGCGCTGTGGAAATACTCACCATTATCATCATGATTGCCTCCCCATCATCATCAATGCCTGCCCATCATCATCATCTTCTCCCCATCATCAATGCCTGCCCATTATCATCAATGACTGCCCATTATCATCATCTTCTCCCCATCATCATCAATGCCTCCCCATTATCAGCAATGCCTGCCCATCATCATCTCCTCCCCATCATCATCAATGTCTGCCCATCATGATCTTCTCCCCATCATCAATGCCTGCCCATTATCATCATCTTCTCCCCATCATCATCAATGCTCCCATTATCAGCAATGCCTGCCATCATCATCTTCTCCCATCATCATGCCTCCCATTATCAGCAATGCCTGCCCATCATCATCTTCTCCCCATCATCAATGCCTCCCCATTATCAGCAATGCCTGCCCATCATCATCTTCTCCCCATCATCAATGCCTCCCCATTATCAGCAATGCCTGCCCATCATCACACACAGACAGCACACAAGCACTCTCTCACATACATACATACACACACACACACATACATACACACACAAAGCACTGCACTACATACACACACAGAGACACACACACACAGAGACGTCTTACCTGTTCAGCGTCCCCGCGCTCTGTGCCACAGCCGGCCGCTGAATGATGACGTAATTCAGCGGCCGGCTGTGAGAGGAAGCGCCGGCGCCCCCTGGAGCCCGGAGCTGCGGCAGCGGAGGCACGGGAGAGGTAAGTATTGTTGCCAGCTGCTGCCGGGGCCCTGAGCAGGCGGGGGGGGCCCAGTGGCGGCGCTGACACCGCTCTCCGTGCGGGGGTGCCAGACTGCGAGTGGGCCCCCCGCCTGCTCAGGGCCCCGGCACTGGCCCGGGTGTGCCGGGTGCTGACGCCGGCCCTGGCTACATGTTTCAGCGTTGGGGAGATGTCTTCCTCCAGCCAGGTATGTATGCAAGAGACATGGGTTAAACGAGTCACACACTGACATCATGGGGTCACGGGTCCGCACACATAAATAATTAAGATTAAGGTAAAAGTACATAATGAGACCAAGAAAAGTGTATAATAGATCAAGGGTAAGCAATTAATTTTCCTAAGTGGCCACATTAGGAACTGGGACAAGTGGAGGGATGAACTTAATTCAACTCAATATTTAATTTTGTTTAAAAAAACAAAACCATAAATTCTATGGTTTTGATTAGATATTTATACTGGTAAGAATACATCTTACAATAAGCTTTATAGTACAATGAATTAGAAGCTAGTTAACATGTTGCCCATCAGCAAAGCAGGCACATTTTCACAACTGTTAAGTATGTTATGTCGAAAAGCAAAATTAATGATGTAATGATTTGGATTTTGGACCTACCTTCCTTGAGCGGAAGTCTGCCTTCAGCTTGGACAAGTGCATTGAAGTCTGGTTGAATGTCTGAGGTGGATATACGAAGGATGACTGACAGGTGATCATCACTGAGAGAGGCTCTGTATCTAAAGTTTTCTTGTGTGCATTGGAGTTTTCAATATGTTGCCACTTGAGCTGGTGCATTATGAGTTAAATGGAGGATGAACTGTCAGTATCTATGCAAATACGGCGCTTGTAAGATAGATTCACCCAGAGCGCCGCTTTCATTGAGAGGTCCTACTGTCATGCGCACAATGGACACTGATACTTACCATATCAAAGATGGCGCTGGTGACGTGATCGTACCCAGCGTGCCTGAAAAGCTGACATACCTTTTTTCTGCTTTTCATGCGTACATTGACCTAGGAGATGCCGAGTTTTGACGTTTTTACATTGGGCTCATTGGGTTGAGTTGTGCCACAAATTCTGTACACCTGTCACTGCATCACCAGCTATTGTATTTTGCAAAGTTTATGCATGTTTTATTGTACATTATCTACATATATGCACTTTATTATGTGACTTAGCAAATATTGATTGCATACATGTATGTTATGCACTTTATTTTTTCAATCATACATGACGGCACCACGAGAGAGGGTATCCGCCCTTCAAGGACAGGAAACCTTCAAGATAAAAGGGGCGGCTCCTGTCTCCGCATCAGTTGGTTTCCTGTCCTTGATGGGGAACCCTCAAGATGTTAGAATCTTGAAGAAGAAGAGGGATGCCTGGGTTGGATGGGTTGGGGCAGGCATTGGTCTGCTGCATCCGTCACCAGGTGCCGGTAGTTGCCTTTGGGGCCATGTATATCCATGCCCCTCCTGAACGAAGCATGGCCACAGCCCGTGAGGCAATGCCCAGTTGAAAATAGAGCCTTGGAGGCCACATTCGGTGCACCTTCTCTGATGCCGGAAAAACCCCACATGCTATTTTAGGTCCTCGGAGGTCACAGATGTGGTGCCTTCCCTGTTGACATACAGTGGCCATGCAGCCCGTGAGGCACATCGGTGCCGGGGCAAAATAAGACTCCTTGGGGGCCACATGTATTGGTGCCCTCCCTGTTGAGCACAAAGCGCCAGTCACCATTTGGAGTTACCTGATCAATGGTGGCTGCAGGCGTGGGTGATCCCTCCAGATAAAGCAGAGTCTAAGGCACAGGTATGGAGGGGACAGCGGTGCCGGGTGTCATGGCGCTGGAACGCCGAGAATAGGCCAGCGCGGCACGCACCAGGAGTAACACGGATACGCGCACCCAGCCCTTACTTCCGGCACCTGGAGAGCAGAGGCACTAGCAGCTAGCTGGGAACAGGAGAGGGAGCGCGGAAATAGTCCAGGCACGCTCCAGAAATAAACACTGGGTGCGCGCGTGGTCCGCTGCTACCTCTGATCTCACATTTGGCAGGGCACGCGCACCGGGACGAGGGAAAGATCAGCGCACACCGGAAGTGGTTGCCGGGTGCCCGCACAGGCCATAATGCAGCGCGCATGCGCCGGGGCGCTAAGCCGCCAGCAGGTGTTCTATCAATTAGGAAGAAAAAAAGGAGGAAAAGCCATTATTTAAAGGCAGTCAGAAGGGCTGCTATGCATTATCAGCCATTCCAGGTTGAAGGTGACTGTTCTCGTCAGGTGGCAGCTTGTAGGATGGAGAGCGTTTCACCAGAGCATTTACAGCCGCACCAGGAGGTGCAGGTTGAGTCGATCTTGCTCAAGTGAGAAGAGCCAGATGCGCCGCAGCAGCAGTGGAAGCCGCTCGGGCAGTGTGCGGGCGAATCATCATGGCAAGGAAGGGTCCATAGTCTCGCAGGGAGACATTGAAAAGACCAGACAGCCTCCAGATCTGGTACCCATCCTTTGATGCGTCCGAGTGGTGAGCGAGCTTTGAGAAAGTCCAGCGTGCTAACGTCAGTTCTCTTTCTCTCTCTTGTCTCCAACTCTCCCCTCTTTTACATACATTGGTGGGGTGGCGTATAGGGGGTCCCTAAGAAGAATAAATCAAAATCTAAGAATAAGGAATGTCCCTTATGCAAAAGTCCCTTAGAAGCGTCCTGGAATAAGAGATTGTGTCAGGACTGTATTGATAAGACAGTGGCGGAGGAGACACCCTACTTTGCTGAGAACCTGAGATCATTAATTCAGGCAGAGGTCAGTAAGTCCGTAAAAGCGTTACAAACAACGGATGCAGATAGCAAATCTAGGGACAGATCCAGCCCCTCAGTGGTGTCTCAAGAAGACTCCTCGGGATCAGAGGAAGACTCTGCTAGATCACGTTACTCAGAGAGCACCTCTGATGAGGAAGATACATTCCCAGTGGAAGCTACAGACAGGCTTATAAAGGCTGTCCGTTCTACTATGGGGATGGTAGAGGAGAAGGCAAAAAAAGACGGCCCAGGAACTCATGTTCGGTGGCTTGCAAAAGAAAAAACGGAGATCCTTCCCTATTAACGAACAGCTGCAAGGACACATTACAAGGCAATGGGAAAGACCAGAGAATAAGTCCCAGATAGTAAACTCCCTAAGGAGAAGGTACCAAAGATTGACGTAGCAGTCTCAAAGGTCGCTAGAAAGTCCTCCCTGCCCTTTGAGGATTAGGTAGCCCTAAAAGAACCTCTGGACAGAAAGACAGATAGTTGTCTAAAAACGGCCTGGGAGGCCTCGGCGGAGGCACTAAGGCCAGCCATCACGGCTGGCCTTAGTGCCAGAAAATCTGGGTGGATAACCTGGAGGATCAGCTACACCAAAGAGTCCCCAGGGAGACTATCCTAGAAGCAATACCAGCCATAAGAGCAGCGGCAGTATTTCTAGCTGAGGCTTCAGCTTATTCAGCAAGATTGGCAGCAAAATCAGCAGCATTGGCCAATGTGGGACGCCGTGCGGTATGGCTTAAATGTTGGCCGGGGGATACACAGGCAAAGATGAAACTCTGCTCTCTAGATGAGGTGTTGGAAAAAGCCAGCGATAAGAAGAAAATTTTCCCAAAACTGCCATTTCAGGCCTTTCAGCGCTCCTTTCAGAAGGGCCGGAAGTTCAGAAGGCAGCAGTACAGGGATCGAGACGGAAACAACTTTGACAAGTGATCCAGAGGAGGGAGAGGCTTCTACTTTGGCAAGCTCTCCAAAAACACTAAGAAACCCTCCCAGTGACGGTCCTTCTCAGGTGGGAGGAAGGCTCTCTCTCTTCCTCCCAGCCTGGGTGAGGATCTCATCCAGCGCTTGGATCCGGCAAATCGTGGGATCAGGCCTGGAGTTAAGGTTCCACCACTGGCCACCAAGAAGATACATGTGACTCCAGTACAGTCCTCCCAAGAAAAGCAAAAAAGTGTGGAAGGGGAGGTAATATCGCTCCTAGACAAACATGTCCTGGAAGAGGTTCCGGTGGAGGAAAGAAACAAAGGTTTTTACTCCCCTCCCTATTTCTTGTAAAAAAAACGGACAATTCTTGGAGGACAATTATAAATCTGAAAGGCCTCAACAGTTATCTGACAATCTCGTCATTCAAGATGGAGACGATAAGATCAGCAGTGAAACTCCTCTTTCCTCAGTGCTACATGGCAGTCCTGGACTTTAAGGACGCTTATTACCACGTCCCGATCCGGCAACAAGATTGCAAATATCTCAGGGTTGCAGTCCAGATGGGATCACAGTTAGGTCACTTTCAGTACAGGGCTCTGCCCTTTGGAATAGCGATAGCCCCACGAATATTTACAAAGTTGATTGCAGAGGTCACAGCACATCTCAGAGAGAAAAATACTCTGATTGTACCCTATCTGGACGACTTCTTGATAGTGGGAAGAAGTTTTCCTCACTGTCAAGAACAAGTCAGAATAGTGATGGAAACACTACAGACACTGGGATGGCAGATGAACCTCAAAAAATCCAAGCTGGAACCAGCAATGATCCAGAATTTCTTGACGCTAACGGTGGACTTGGTGGCGCAGGAGTGTCGCCTCCCAGAGGAGAAAGAAGAAAAAAATCAAACAGATGATTGCAACAACAATAAAAAAGCCAGAAATGACTCTAAGAAGGGCCATGTTAGTCTTGGGGTCTCTAACCTCCTGCATACTAGCAGTGAAATGGGCCCAGTTCCATGCAAGAGAACTGCAATGGTGTGTGCTGCAGAACGACCTGGAACTTCAGGGATCGTTAGAGCGGAAGCTCACCCTCCTGGACTCTGTACTCCAATCACTCAGGTGGTGGCTACAGATAGTCATCTCCGAGAGGAGTCCCCTGGACAAACACAGCCTCCAAGGTAGTCACAATGGATGCCAGTCCTTAGGGGTGGGGAGCTCACCTAGACACACTATGGCTCCAGGATCCCTGGGCCCAGGAGGAAATAAATCTGTCCTCAAACGATTGGGAGCTTCTAGCAATCGAAAGAGCGCTAAGGAGGTTACTACCACACTTAACAGGGCATCACGTGAGAGTCCTATCGGACAACCGAACAGCGGTCGCATATGTAAACCACCAGGGGGGCATCCGTTCTTGGTCATTGATGCAGATAATAAAGAGGATTATGACTCTGGCAGAAAATCATTTCCTCTCATTGTCGGCCCTGCATATCCGAGGTGTAGACAACCTGAAGACAGATTTTCTGAGCAGGAACCACTTGAGGCAAGGAGAATGGTCACTAAAACAGTCCATTTTTCAACAGATAGTGCACATGTGGGGGAAGACCCAGTATAGATCTCTTTGCCTCAAAAGTCAACAAGAAGGTTCAGAAATTCTGTTCCCTAAGTCCAGCCAACAGGCCATTGGCAGTAGACGCCTTCAGGATAGAGTGGACATCAGGACTCATGTATGCCTTCCAACCGATAAGCCGCATACCAGCAGTTCTGAGGAAGATCAGGGAGGATAAGGCCAGGGTGATTGTGATAGCCCCCTTCTGGCCATAGAAGCCATGGTTCTACTGGCTGAGAGTGATGTCAGTAACAGATCCGTGGGTTCTCTTGGAAGACCAGGACCTTCTAACACAGGGTCCCTTCAGTCACCCTCAGAAGTCCGGGCTGCATTTGACAGCCTGGAATTTGAAAGGTCATTGTTAGAAAAAAAGGGGTTCTCAGCTGGGTTACTATCCACTTTACCCAGTAGCAGAAAGCCAGTGACTACCAGAATTTATGGGAGGATATGGAGAAAATTCTTATCCCTCTCAGGGCCAATACGGGAAGGGGAGGTCCCGATAGTGGCAATACTGGAGTTCCTGCAGAAGGGTTTAGAGCTGGGTTTAGCTGTCAGTACCCTCAAAGTGCACGTCTCAGCCCTGGCAGCATTATTCAACTGTGACCTGGCAAACAATAGGTGGGTGGCCAGATTTATCCGGGCCTGTAGTAGGGCTAAAGGCTGGGTCTCACATAGCGATACACCAGCGATCCCGACAACATCAGGATCGCTGGTGTATCGCTACATTATCGCTGCTGAGCTGCCCAACAGGCAGCTCAGGCAGCGATCAGTACAAGCGACACTGCGGGTAACATCGCTTAGTTACCCGCAGTGTACCTTGGATACCAGCGCCCTGATGGAGGGAGCTGGTAACCAAGGTACACATCGGGTTTCCAGGCGCTGCGCGGTGCCTGGAAACCCGCTGTGTACCTTGGTTACCAGCTCCCTGCTTCAGGGAGCTGGTATCCAAGGTACACAGCGGGTTTCTAGGCACAGCCCCGCGCCTGGAAACCCGCTGTGTACCTTGGTTACCAGCGGATCGCTGGTCTCCCGCCTGTCACACGCAGCGATGCGTGCCTGTCAGCGGGAGACCAGCGATCAAAAAATGTCCTGACATTTCAGCGACGATCAGCGATACCCGGCAGGGGGGCTGATGGTCGCTGAATGTCACACACAGCGATATCGCTGGTGAGCTCGCTGCTGCGTCACAAAATTAGTGACTCAGCAGCAATCTCGCTAGCGATATCGCTATGTGAGACGGGGGCTTAACTCTCTCCCCTACTCCTCCACCATGGGATCTAAATTTAGTTTTATCAGCTTTGACAGAAAGCCCCTTTGAACCATTAAACACAACATCAGATTAGATACTAACATTAAAAACAGCTTTATTAGTGGCACTCACGTCGGCCCGTAGGATTGGGGATTTACACGCGTTATAAGCTGACCCTCCCTACACTCAGGTCATGGACGATAGAGTTTTGTTAAAGTTAGATCCGGCATATCTCCCCAAAGTGGTGTCAAAATCCATAGGGCTCAGGAGATAATTTTACCATCCTTTTTGTCCTAACCCTAGTAACAAGAAGGGGGAGAGGCTTCACTGCCTATATGTTAGGAGATGTATCCTGCAGTATTTAGAGGTGACAAGACCTTGGAGAAGGCAGAGGGCCTTATTTGTCTTGTACAAGGGGGCAAAGAAGGGCCTTAAAGCTTCTAAAAAGACTATAGCTAGATGGGTGACAGAGGCCATTAAGCTAGCGTATAGTAGTGCAGGTAGGGCTGTTCCAGAGAGTCTAAAAGCCCACTCCACGAGAGCCATGCGAGTCGTGGGCGGAGAGAGCAGATGCCACAATCAACCAGATCTGTAAGGCAGCCACTTGGTCCTCTCCGTCAACCTTTTTCAAACATTATAGGCTAGACTTATCTGCTACCTCTGATCTCGCATTTGGGAGAAGAGTGTTATAAGCAGTGATCCCTCCCTAAAGAGACTACAAATCTCTGTAACTCTCGTGGTGCTGTGATGTATAATGGAAAAACACGGGTATTACATACCTGGTAATGTGTTTTTTCGTGAGACATGACGGGATCCTTATATTCCCTCCCTTTTGATCACGTCATTAGTTGGGTGCATTGTTAGCATTATACACTCCCTTGGGTGTTGGTGATTAGAATTATAAAGGATGTATTATATGTACACTAATCTGCGGAGTTCCTCTCGTTCTCTGTAAAACAACTGATGCGGAGAGAGGAGCCGCCCCTTTTAACTTGGTTTTCCTGTCCTTGAAGGGCGGATCCCCTCTCTCATGGTGCCGTCATGTCTCATGAAAAAACACATTACTAGGTATGTAATACCCGTGTATCTCAATCAACTTATTATGGATGTGTTAAATATTCTGCTTGTTCACTATTCTAAGAAGGAGTGCGGTCTTCATCTTTCTTGTACTACGTATATATATATATATATATATATATATATATATAATATATATATATATATATATATATATAATATATATATATATATATAAACCATGTCCACCATCGCTAAATGACAGAAGAAGAGGCAAACGTACAGCAATACTTTAAATTTCCAAAATGTATTACTCATTAAATATATAAAAATAAAACAAGAGATATACACAAAACTGCCGTGGGTACAGCATATACCAAAGACCATACAGAAATTAATAATGAGGGAGGCCCCAAAACATTCTCATAAGATATTATTCTGTAAACCGTATTTAGTAAAATGCTTAATGCAATGAATTATTCACAGTGTACCTATTCATTATGAATCACAATGAAAAAAGTGCTTAGTGCAAAAAGGTGCTAATATTTGTCTGCTGCAAATAAACCACTAGCCACCTAAGAAAATAGCACTCTGAAAACAGTATTTGGTAAAGTGCTCAGTGCAATCGTTTACTCACAGTATACTTATTCATTGTAAACCATAATGGGAAAAGTGCCTAATGCAAAAAGGTGCTGATATCTGCTTGCTGCATATATAATGCTAGCCACCTAAATAAACATTATAACATCCTCCACTTACATATGTTCAGGTCCCAGTATAACTGTCCACAGCTACCCCATATACTACATATATATATGTAAGGCCTCCTTCACACTTCCATGTTTTAATACATGAAAAAACGGTACTTTAGTGTTTTTCTATCTGTGTGCCATTCGTATGTTTGTTTTTATCATCAGTGAGGTCATTCGTGTTTCTCCAGTATGGATAAAGAAAGAAATTACAAAGCTTTGACTATACATTTCAATGTTAAACATGTGCAGCACACAGCTGTCATCCATGTGCTGTACGTATTTTTCACTGACGCACAGATTTGTATTGGCTCTTGTCATCTGTGCTGCCAGAAAAACCAGACATGTCTCCATGCGTTTTGTATAGACACACTGTTAGGTTACAATGGGTATGTGTGGGAGCCGTGAAAAAAATTTATACCACTCGAACTGAAAACACTGACATGTGAAGGAGGCCTCATATATAGGTGTCATTTACATGATTGTAATTCTGCAAGTTGACATTGACACGGTGAGTCCTAAAGGTGTGTAATATGCGCTCTGTTAGGATTTCGCTCTACTTGCTGATTCGAGTGGTCGTCACGTGATCGCTCACATGTGTTTTGCAGACTTGTGGTCGTGTGCCGACTGACGTTCTTCCTGCTTCTCTCTTTGTTCTAATTTTCAATTGAGAGAAGGCGGAGACCTCCAGACCACAATTCTGCAAAAGGCATGTGAACGATCACTGGATGACCACTGGAATCAGCAAGTAGAGTGAAATCCTAACAGAGCGCGTATTACACACCTTTTTGACTCAACATGTCAGTGTCAACTTACAGAATTACAATCACAGGGGGACACCTGTCAGTCTAGGGGAGCAAAGCAGGGAGAAGCCGCTGGGGACCAGACTCTTGAGCTAGTCATCATATTACACTTATGTTTTATCTGAATCTTGTCAGAATCAGAATAAAACATACACAACTGCAATAATAAAGCCAATGTCTGATTCCTGATGCCTGTACGAATCAGCTGTCAGATTCCTTATCGTGTGACAAAATAACAATGGAAGCCGCAGCGTCAAACATTACATGACTCAATGTGGAAAAAAAAACATTCTATCAATTTAATGCAATGATAACAGCTAAGATGTGTTATAAAGTTATGCAGCAGCTGATGTGTGACGACCCGGTCAGCGGGACCCTTCTCTAGGATACTGGGAAATCGGGCCCCGTCTGGCCAATGGCATTACCCTGTTCCCCGCAATCTTACCCTGTCCGCGCTCCCACAATGTTCTCTCGGGCTGCGGCATCTTCCCGACGTGTCTCCTCCGCCTCCTCACTTCCGGGTTGCGGGGGAGCGAGCATAGGGTGAATGATTTAAAGGGCCAGTACACCCTTTTCCTGCAATCTCTCAGCCAATCGCGGAGAGGCCTGCCTATACTTAAGGTCCTCACTTCCTTTGGGAGGTGCCTGGGCAACTTTGTGCATTGTTCTAAGTTGCCGTTCTCAGGTCCCAGACCAGTGCCTGCTTGTTCAGCTTTGTCTTGCCTTGTACTAATACTCAGTGTTTTCCGCTAGTACCGGTGCCCTGCCTACCTACCATCTACCTGCAGACTCTGACGGTACCCTCCGGACCTTCTGGTTCACCTTCTCCGGTTCCCTGGACCTCTCGCTCTCCTCCCCTCTGTTCCACTGTTCCTCTTGGGCCTGACCCTCTGGTCTTGGAGCTTTTGCACTTGAGCTTTCAATCCCTGTTAGGGGGTTCGCTCACAGGAGCTCCCTCGTGGGAATTTGGTGTTTTGGCCCAGGGGGTTCCCCCTTGTGGGTTTTCCTGTTTAAGAGCTTAAATAAAGCCTTGCAAGTAGTGTTGAGCGATACGATACTGCAAATATCGGGTATCGGCCGATATTGGCTGTATCGGAATTCCGATTCCGAGTACCGATATTTTCGTCATATCGGATACCGGAATCGGGATTGTCACTGTCACTGTCAGTGTCCGTCGGTCGGGTTTGTCAGGAGTCAGCGGCACTTACCTGGCAGAAGATCTCCGGCGGTCACGGCCTGGACTGCTTCATGGCCGCCATCCTCTTCTCCCCGGCGGTCACATGCAGTTTCTCGCGATAACTGCAGTGACTGCTGGGTAATCCCGGCCGTAAAGCAGTCAGTCCGATGACGTCACCGCCGGGGAAGCAGGTAATCAGCTGTGCTGCGTTGCGATGACAGGCTCTGCCTGTCATTGCGATGTAGCAGAGCTGGATCGTCGTGGGACTGTCGTTATGGACTGCGTCGGACAGGTGGTATACTGTTGGTTTGTTTTTTTTCTTTTTTTACAGGAGATCGATGGCGTCGCAGGAATGAGAGAGTAATAAAAAAATGAAAACTGTGTTGTCTCTTTTATTTCATTAAAAGACTTTTTTCTTGCTGTGTCTTTTTTTTATACATTTAATAACTTTGGGATTAATAATGGATCGGTGTCTTATTGACGCCTATCCATTATTAACCGGGCTTATTGTCACCGTGCAATCAACGGTGACATTAACCCCTTATTACCCCACTTGCCACCGCTACAGGGCAGTGGGAAGAGCCGGGTAAAGTGCCACAATTGGCACATCTTTTGATGCGCCAAATGTGGGGCTGCTGTAGCCTGGTATTATCAGGCTGTTGAGGGCCAAAATCCATGGGCCTTGACAGTCTTTTAATACCAGGCCGCAGCAGTCTGCATTTTACTTGGCTGGTTAACAAAAATAGGGGGACCCCTACGCCGTTTTTTTTTCGAGGGGATCCCCTATTTTTGTTAACCAGCCAAGCTAAGCAGACTGCTGTGGCCTGGTATTATCAGGCTTGCAAGGTCCATGGATATTGGATCCTTACCAGCCTGAAAAAACAGGCCTCAGCGGTCTGCTTCATCTGGCTGGTTAACAAAAATAGGGGGGACCCCACGCCAATTTTTTTCGAGGGGATCCCCTATTTTTGTTAATCAGCCAAGATATGCAGACTGCTGTGGCCTGGTATTATCAGGCTGGCAAGGTCCATGGATCTTGGCTCCTTAACAGCCTGAAAATCCAGGCCTCAGTGGTCTGCTTCATCTGGCTGGTTAACAAAAATAGGGGGGACCCCACGCCATTTTTTTTTCGAAGGGAACCCCTATTTTTGTTAATCAGTTCCCTCTGACGTCACTGATGGTGTCCCTGGCTGACCTGAAGTGAAAGTGGAAAGCAATCAATTAAGCTTTCCACTTCCTCTCCTGTCAGCCAGGAGAGGAGCTCATTCATTTGGGGGTTTACTGTGAGGCTGCAGCATTAGCTGCGGTCCCTGCAGTAAACATTAACCCTTTCTAAAGGATTACACCGTGGGACCTGACTGTGCATCGGATTGGTAAGAATAATTTTGCTTTATTATTTTATTTTTATTACAGGAAATGGTTTTAGCAGGTAAATAAAATATGGTCAAAAACTGTGTGATTATTTCATTAAACTTCTTTTTTATTAAAGTGTGTGTGTTTGATTTTTCTTTCATACAATAGGATTAATAATTGATAGTTGTCTAATTGACAGCTCTCAATTATTAACCTGGCTTAAAGTGACCTTTCAATTGCAAGGTCATTTTAACCCCTTATTAACCCATTCGCCACCGCTACAGGGCAATGGGAATAGACGGGCAAAGTGCCAGAAAGGGCAAATCTAATTAGAGATTTGCCCTTTCTGGGGTGTCTGGGGCAGATGTTAAGTAGCCGGGGGGGGGCCAAAAAAAATGGTCCCTCTCTGGGCTATTATTATCTGCCCCCACTCACTGGCTTTGTCGGTCTGGTTGCGAAAATAGGGCGGGAGCCCACGCATTTTTTTTCAGCAATTTTACACCTCATATATATATATATATATATACATGTCATTGAATTTGTGACACATATATATATATATTTATAGTTCATACACTTCTACATAGTATAATAGCCGCTAATTCAATTGCCGGCTTTTGTGAAAATGCAGAACCCGACATGAAATGACACTTGGTGTACATAGGGTTAACCATGTCTTTTCATGTAGTTTGATATCTGATTTGCACAAACAATTACATGAGTGTAAGTGTGCAAAATTTCACACCTGTAGGGGTTAATTAAAGGTGTAAATTCGTAGCAAAAAAGTCCGGTTTTTTTACAACGAATTTACACCTTTAATTAACCCCTACAGGTGTGAAATTTTGCACACATAGACTGATGTAATTGTTTGTGCAAATCAGATAGCAAAGGACATGAAAAGACATGGTTAACCCTATGTACACCAAGTGTCATTTCATGTCGGGTGCTTCTGTCTTTTCACAGAAGCCGACTTTACCCGGCAATTGAATCAGAGGATATTTTACTATGTAGAAGTGTATAAACTATACATATATGTATATATATATATGTCACAATGACATGTGTATATATATATATATATATATATATATATATATATATATATATATATATGTATTCTATGTGTGTATATTAGTGTTTACAAGGAAAGAAAGAGGTTTTTTTAGTTGCGATATTTTGTTCCCATAGACTTACATGGGACTTCCGGTATCGGGTATCGCCGATATTTTAATGGTATCGGCGATACCATTCCGATTCCGATACTTTTGGATATCGGAAAGTATCGCTCAACACTACTTGCAAGTTATCTGACATCCTTGTCCGGGAGCTTCCACAGTATCCTCTTTAGTCAAGTGGATTCACTAACCTCGCTCCGCCTGCCTTGGCGTGACATGATGTGTGTATTATGTGGTTCTGCAGCCAGCATGTGAGGTGTGTATCATGAAGTTCTGCAGCCAGCATGTGAGGTGTGTATCATGAAGTTCTGCAGCAGCTGAGGTTTGTATTATGAGGTTCTGCAGCAGCTGAGGAGTGCATTATGTGGTTCTGCAGCAGGTGAGGTGTGTATTATGAGGTTGTACAGCAGATGGGGTGTGTATCATGAGGTTCTGCAGCAGCTGAGGTGTGTATTATGAGGTTGTACAGCAGAAGAGGTTGTACAGCAGATGGGGGTGTGTATTATGAGGTTCTGCAGCAGACGAAGTGTGTATTATGAAGTTATAATAGTTTTGTGTTGGTGGGCCACCACTAATAGTCTACATATACCAGGGATCAACCCAATGCATACAAAAATGTATTAAACTAAAGAAAGAGAAAAAGAGGTATGACAAACAATGGGATCACCTAGAGATATTTATGAATTACAATTTAACATACCAGCCACTTATAGAAATGTAAAAACATTTAAAACAGCCCAAAGGCCAAGAAAAACTGGACTAATAAATAAATAGGCCCCCCCCAAACAATCACCACATATGAAAAAGGGAACAGAACAAAATGTAGTTGCTTGAAATAAAGCACATTAATGCATGGCAAATCCACAATAACTAATAACAAATACCACATAATATGTAAACAACCACATAAAATGATGTTCTGCCAGTTCAAATGAGAGACAATAAAAAAAAAAACAGAATGGTATCAAATCAGAACAAAGTAAGTATCAGGGTAAATACAAAGATGGATCAATAAAAAATCAATTATAAAGCATCTTCAAATATATGCATATATAAACCTATAAGAGGAATTACTTTCTGAATAGCAATCCATTAATGCCTTATTAGGTATCCAAAGGGGGAAAGGCCCCACGCCGACACATGTGTGTGTTCCTCGGGGGATGGTATTGAAAGTGGCTGGTATGCATGATGTGCATATTATTATATGCTTATTACATATTGTATATACAGTACAGACCAAAAGTTTGGACACACCTTCTCATTCAAAGATTTTTCTGTATTTTCATGACTATGAAAATTGTAGAATCACACTGAAGGCATCAAAACTATGAATTAACACATGTGGAATTATACATTACACTTTACAAAAAAGTGTGAAACAACTGAAAATATGTCTTATATTCTAGGTTCTTCAAAGTAGCCACCTTTTGCTTTGATTACTGCTTTGCACGCAGAAAAGGTGAACGGATGGACTCTACATGCCTGGTTCCCACCGTGAAGCATGGAGGAGGAGGTGTGATGGTGTGGGGGTGATTTGCTGGTGACACTGTTGGACATTTATGTAAAATGTCCCCAATAAAAGCTTCAACTCAATTCACAAAAAAATGCAAGCCCTCACTCAGGTCTGTCATCTGTTAATGAACATATAGGGGGCTTCCATGTTACTGGTAGCAGAAAGGCTCTGGAAAAGCGAAATTACTCCTTACCCCCCAAAAGAAATTCCTCAAATTCTCCAGAAGCACGTGCTGGGCATAACATACTGGTGACCATAGCGTACTGGTCACTACAGGGCAGTTTGCAATTTTCACTCAGCAACATTCATTGCTGCTTGTCTCTGGAAAATACCCATGGAGTCAAAATCGTCACCTGTAGATAAATTCCCCAAGGGGTATAGTTTCCAAAATAGGGTCACTTGAGAGGGGATTCTGCTGTTCTAGCCATTAGGGTCTCTGTATATGAAGTTCGCAAACTGTTCTAGGAAACTCTGCGCTCGAGGAGGCAAATAGCGCTCTGTTCCTCCCGAGTTTCTCCGTATGGCTAAGTAGTACTGTACAGTTACATACGGGGTATTATCACGCTCAGTAGAAATTGTGGGACATATTTTGGTGCCATTTTTACTCACTTCTTGTGTGAAAATGTAAAATCTGGGGCTAAAACAATATTTTGTTGGTAAAAATGTAGTTATTTTTTCTTCACTGCCCAATGGTATAAAATTCTGTGACACACCCGCAGTGTCAATATGATCCCTGCACCCCTAGATGAATTAATTGAGAAGTGTAGTTTGTAAAATCTGGTCACTTAGGGGGGTTCTGCTGTTCTGTCACCTCATGGGATCTCCCAGTGGGCCATGGGACCTGCAAACCATAACAGTAAATCTGGCGCTCCTTGCCTTCTGAGCTTCGCACTGTGCATGAAAAATATCTCCCAATTACATGTAGGGTATTGGCGCAGTCAGGAAAAAATGTACCTCAGTTTGCTGTAAAAAAAGAATTCCTATTAGCCCTTAGAAAAGTTAAAACTTGGGGCTCATACAACATTTTAGTGGTAACAATTTAATTTATTCTTTCTTCACGCTCAGTTGTAAAAAATTCTATGAGGCACTTGTGGTGTCAATATGATCGCTGACCACTAGATGAATTCATTGGAGAATGTAGTTTTTAAAATAAGTTCACATATAGGGGGTTTATGTTGTTCTGGCACCTCAGGGGCTCTGCCAATGTGACATGGCACCCTCAAACCATTCCAGCAAAATCTGAACTCCAATATGGCGCTTCTTCCCTTCTGAACTTTGCACTGTGCCTCAAAAGTAGTATTCCCCACATATGGGGTATCTGCATACTCAGGAGAAATTGCACAACAAATTGTATGGTGCAATTTTTGTGACTACCCTCATGAAAATGCAAAATTTGGGGCGAAAATAACATTTTTGTGGGGAAATTGTGATTTTTTATTTTTTTTATTTTCATGGCTCAACTTTATAAACTCTGAAGCACCTGGGGTTCACCACACATCTAAACACATTCCTTGAGGGGTCCAGTTTCCAAAATGGGGTCACATGTGGGGGATTTACACTGTTTAGGCACATCAGGGGCTCTTTAAATATGACATGACGTCCCATTCCAGGAAATTTTATATTCAAAAAATCAAATGACGCTCCTTCCCTTCTGAGACCTGCCGTGCGCCCAAACAGGGGTATCGGCGTACTCAAGAGAAATTCCACTACAACTTGTATAGTGCAATTTCTTTTGTTATCATTATGAAAATGCAAAATTTGGTGCTAAAATAACATGTTTGCGAGAAAAATGTGATTTTATTATTTTAACGGTTTAACCTTATAAATTTCTGTGAAGCATCTGGGGGTTCAAGGTGCTCACCATGCATCTAAATACATTCCTTAAGGGGTCTAGTTTCCAAAATGGGGTCACTTGTGATGGGTTTTCACTGCTTAGGCACATAATGGGCTCTCCAAATGGGACATGACGTCCGCTAATGATTCCAGGAAATTTTACATTGAAAAAATCAAATGACGCTCCTTCCCTTCTGAGCCCTACTGTGCACCCAAACAGTAGTTGTCTCCCTCATATGGGGTATCGGCATACTCAAGAGAAATTCCACTACAAATTGTATAGGGCAATTTCTCCTGTTACCCTTATGAAAATGCAATATTTTGTGCTAAAAACATATTTGTTGGGAAAATTAGATTTTTTTTATTTTTATGGTTCAATGTTATAAATTTCTGTGAAGCACCTGATTGTTCAATGTGCTCACCACACATATAGATCAGTTCGCTGAGGGTCTAGTTTCCAAAATGGTGTCACTTGGGGGGGATTTTCACTGTTTAAGCACATCAGAGTCTCTCCAAATGCGACATGGCGTCCGCCAATTGTTCCAGCAAATTTTGCATTCAAAAAGTCAAATGGCGCTCTTTCCCTTTCGAGCTCTGACACGTGTCCAAACAGTGGTTTTCTCCCTCATATGGGGTATCGACATGCTCAACAAATTTTGGGGTCCATTTTTCCTGTTACCCTTGTCAAAATAAAAAAAATGGGTCTGAAGTAAAATTTATGTGAAAAAAAGACAAATGTTAATTTTTTTTTCCACATTCCAAAAATTCATGTAAAGCACCTGAAGGGTTAATAAACTTCTTGAATGTGGTTTTGAGCACCTTGAGGGGTGCAGTTTTTAGAATGGTGTTACTTTTGGGTATCGTATATTATATAGACCCCTCAAAGGGACTTCAAATGTGATGTGGTCCCTAAAAAAATTGATTTTGTAAATTTTGTTGTAAAAATGAGAAATTGCTGGCCAACTTTTAACCCTTATAACTTCCTAAGAGAAAAAAAATTTGGTTCCAAAATTGTGCTGATGTAAATGACATGTGGTAATTGTTACTTATTAGGTATTTTGTGTGACATATCTCTGTGATTTTAAGGGCATGAAAATTCAAAGTTGGCAAGTTGCAAAATTTTCGCCAAATTTTTTTTTTTTACACGAATAAACGAAGGTGATATGAAAGAAATTTCACCACTATCATGAAGTACAATATGTCACGAAAACAGTCTCAGAATCAGTGGGATCCGTTGAAGCGTTCCAGAGTTATGACCTCATAAAGTGACAGTGGTTAGAATTGTAAAAATTGGCCTGGTCATTAACATGCAAACCACCTTCGAGGGTAAAGAGGTTAATGATAATACTTTAATCCGCGATGTCGGATTAAGCAGCATAGAGTACAGCTTGAAAGAAGGTATAAACAAATGATTCTTCCATTATGTCAGAAAATGCCTGATTTGCAGAAACCTTTATGGGGAATATTATATTTTAATTCTAAATGAAGAGAAAGAGTCTAATTTCTTCTTTTCATACAAATTTCCAATTAATGTGCCCGTGAGGCTGGGTAATCAAAATGTTTGAGGTCAGAAAGGGTACGTCATAGACAGAGGAGTGATATAAAAAAATATTCAGGTCACGGTCCAGGAGTCAAAATACCAGTAAGCAGATCAAGCAAAGGGTCAAAGCAAATGGATGGTCAGAGCGGGGTCGTAGCTCAGGAAGCAGTAGATCAGATCACAGAGAGAAAAGGCAAACATACACCAGTGAGCAAGGAGCTACACTTGGCACTAGTCTAAGGCATAGAGCTGGCTAAATAGCCAGGTACAGTATATATTCGAGTATAAGCGGACCCGTGTATAAGCTGAGGCCAGGGCCGGCGTTAGGGGCAGGCAGATTAGGCTGCTGCCTAGTGACCCAGATCCTCCAGGGGCCCCCCCAGCCTGTGGCATGCCGCTAATTGCAGCACACCATGCAGCCGCTATTGGGCCCGGCGCTGCCCCCATCACGCATTCAACTTATCGGCATCATAGACACCGATACAGTTGAAAGTAGTGATGGAGGAGAGAGTGTCAGCTGACGTTCCCTCTCCCATCACTCCCACTCTTCTTGTGACTCAGTGGGCACACGATGATGTCACATCATCGTGCGACACGCTGTGCCAGGAGTGGAGCTGCGGAGACCGGAGCTGAGCCTGCAGCAACGCGGGGAATGAGGAGGAGAGGTGAGTATTGTGTGTGTGTGTCTGTATATGTGTGTACTGTGTGGGCAGCACTACACTGTGTGTATGTCTGCATTACAGTTTGTGTGTCTTTGCATTGTACTATATGTGTTGGGGCTGCATTATACTGTGTCACACTGTGTGGGGTGCTGCACTATACTGTGTGTTGTGGGGGTCTGCGTTATACTCTGTCACTGTGTGAGGGGGCTGCAGTAAATTGTGAGTGTGGGCTGCACTATACTGTGTGTGTGTGTGGCTGCATTATACTTTGAGGGGGCTGCATTATACTCTATGAGGGGGCTACCTTATACTGAGTGTGTGAGGGGCTGCAGTATACTCTGAGGGGACTACATTATACTGGGTGTGGGGGCTGCAGTATACTCTGAGGGGGGCTGCATTATACTCTGAGGGGGCTGCATTATACTCTATGAGGGGGCTACCTTATACTGAGTGTGTGAGGGGCTGCAGTATACTCTGAGGGGACTACATTATACTGGGTGTGGGGGCTGCAGTATACTCTGAGGGGGGCTGCATTATACTCTGAGGGGGCTGCATTATACTCTGAGGGGTGCTGCATTACTGTGTGTGGCAGGCTGCATCATACTCTATGAGGGGCTATATTATACTGTGTGTGGGGGGCTGAAGTATACTCTAAAGGAGCTGCAGTATACTCTGAGGAGACTGCATTATACTCTGAGGGGGGCTGCATTATACTCTGAGGTGGGCTGCATTATACTCTGAGGGGTGCTGCAGTATACCCTGAGGGGGCTGCATTATAGTGTGTATGGGCTGAATTATACTCTGAGGGGGTTACATTATACTGTGTGTGGGCTGCAGTATTCTCTGAGAGGGAGCTGCAGTATTCTCTGAGAGGGG
>JARQOD010000001.1:721572341-721832674 GCA_033576555.1 Oophaga sylvatica
GATTGGCGCGATCGCCGATCACATCGATCGCGCCAATCGCAGGGCACAGCCGCGGTGTATCCGCGCTGTGCCCTGCCTGTACCTGCCTGGATCGGTGCAGTAATAGCACCGATCCTAGGCCGGAGCCTAGGACAGGCCCAGTAGGGCTTGCAGCTGCTGATTGGCGCGATCGATGTCATCGACGATCGCGCCAATCACAGGGCACAGCAGCGGTGTGACCGCTCTGTGCCCTGCTTCCTGACCTGCCGGTGACCTGCCTAGGAATCGGAGCAGTGAGCTCCGATTACTAGGCCGGTGCCTAGCAACCGGCAAAACAAGGGTCTCCTCTGATTGGTGGGATCGATGTGATCATCGATCCCACCAATGACAGGTCACAGCAGCGATGTGACCGCTCTGTGACCTGTCTGCAAACTGGATCTGACCTGTCTGACCGCACTGCAGGGGTCCTCACACTTGCTGAGGATTCCTGCAGTGCGGTCACACGCCAGATCTCCTCCTGTGCTGGGCCTTGTGGTGCCACAGTAGCCTGTGACACCACAACTCCTGCTGAAGAAAGAAGAGAGAAGAAAGAAGAGAGAAGAAAGAAAGAGAGAGAGAAAGAAGAGAGAAGAAAGAAGAGAGACTACAAACGTGAGTTTTTGAGCCCCGGTCCCTGCCCGATCCACCCCAATCCCCCCATTCCCCCCTCCCCCCTTCCCTTTCCCCCTCTTTTTACCCCCCTTTGCGCACATTTAGCAGCCGCCGAGCGTTGATTGGTGACGCAGTTCACCGATCAACACTCGTGCTCGTTTTTCTTTTGCACCCCCCTCCGTGCGCACTTCCAGCAGCCGCGGAACTTTGATAAGTGACACCAGTCACTTATCAGAGCTCGTTCCTGCAGTTTTTTTTTTTTTTTTCACTCCCCTTTCCGCCACTCCCGTGCGCACTTCCAGCAGCCGCGGAACTTTGATAAGTGACACCAGTCACTTATCAGAGCTCGTTCCTGCAGTTTTTTTTTTTTTTTCACCCCACTTTCCGCCACTCCCGTGCACACATCTAGCAGCCGCGGAACTTTGATAAGTGACACCAGTCACTTATCAGAGCTCGTTCCTGCAGTTTTTTTTTTTTCACACCACTTTCCGCCACTCCCGTGCGCACATCTAGCAGCCGCGGAACTTTGATAAGTGACACCGGTCACTTATCAGAGCTCGTTCCTGCCGTTTTTGTTTTTTTTTTTTCACTCCCCTTTCCGCCACTCCTGTGCGCACTTCCAGCAGCCGCGGAACTTTGATAAGTGACACCAGTCACTTATCAGAGCTCGTTCCTGCAGTTTTTTTTTTTTTTCACTCCCCTTTCCGCCACTCCTGTGCGCACATCCAGCAGCCGCGGAACTTTGATAAGTGACACCAGTCACTTATCAGAGCTCGTTCCTGCAGTTTTTTTTTTTTTTTCACTCCCCTTTCCGCCACTCCTGTGCGCACATCTAGCAGCCGCGGAACTTTGATAAGTGACACCGGTCACTTATCAGAGCTCGCTCCTGCCGTCTTTTTTTTTTTCACTCCCCTTTCCGCCACTCCTGTGCGCACATCCAGCAGCCGCGGAACTTTGATAAGTGACACCAGTCACTTATCAGAGCTCGTTCCTGCATTTTTTTTTTTTCACTCCCCTTTCCGCCACTCCTGTGCGCGCATCCAGCAGCCGCGGAACTTTGATAAGTGACACCAGTCACTTATCAGAGTTCGTTCCTGCAGTTTTTTTTTTTTCACTCCACTTTCCGCCACTCCCGTGCGCACATCTAGCAGCCGCGGAACTTTGATAAGTGACACCGGTCACTTATCAGAGCTCGTTCCTGCCGTTTTGTTTTTTTTTTCACTTCCCTTTCCGCCACTCCTGTGCGCACATCCGGCAGCCGCGGAACTTTGATAAGTGACACCGGTCACTTATCAGAGCTCGTTCCTGCGTTTTTTTTTTTTTCACTTCCCTTTCCGCCACTTCTGTGCGCACATCCGGCAGCCGCGGAACTTTGATAAGTGACACCGGTCACTTATCAGAGCTCGTGCCTGCTGGTTTAGACTTTTTTTCACAGGCATTTTTTTCCCTATTCTCTTTCTTTTCTTTTAGCTTTTTCCTTTCAGCATAGTTTGCACCAACCACTATCCCCCCCCCCACACACACACAGTTATAAATAAAGTTCACACAAAGCACCACATTCACAAAAAAAATGTCCCGCTCGTCACGTTCTTCCCAACAGCGCTATTCAGTGGAAGAGGCATACGCTTTCCTTGCCTCCGACACTGATAGCGAGGGAGAGGATCCCACATTTCTTTACTTTTCAGATTCTTCATCCTCTTCTTCTTCTTCCTCCTCTTCCTCATCTTCCTCCTCGGGTCCTGCGGAACCGCCACGCAGACGCCCCAGGACAGAAGATGAGGCAGCGCCCACCCCTGAAAATGAACCAGCGTACCCCTCTTCGGACCCCATATGGACCCCGCCCCCCGAAAATTACGAGCCACTGATTCCTGATTTTGTGGCAGAATCAGGAATCAAGTTTGACACCACGGGCCGCAGAGAAATAGACTTTTTCAAAGTCTTTTTCTCTGAGGATTTTATTAACCTCGTGGTGGAGCAAACTAATTTGTACGCTCGGCAATTTTTGGCGCAAAACCCAGTGTCATCATTTTCCAACTGGTCTCCTGTAGACGCAGGTGAAATGATGCAGTTTTGGGGCCTGGTCCTCCATATGGGGATCCTGAAGAAGCCAGAACTTCGGTAATATTGGAGTGTTGATATTTTATACAACACTCCACTGTTCCGAATGGTCATGGCCCGGACGCGTTTTGAGGCCATCCACAAATTCCTGCATTATAATGATAATGCACAGTGTCCCCCACAAAATGACCCCAACTTTGACCGTCTGTTCAAAGTTCGGCCGGTCATCGAACACTTCAGCAAAAAGTTTGCTGAAGTGTACGTGCCCCAAAGGGACATCTGCGTGGATGAGTCCTTGGTTCATTTTAAGGGACGGCTCAGATTCCGCCAGTACCTGCCCAGCAAGAGGGCAAGGTACGGAATTAAACTCTACAAGCTGTGCGAGAGTACCTCAGGGTACACGCACAGCTTTAGAGTTTACGAAGGAAAGGACACCAGGATTGAACCCCCTGAGTGTCCCCCCGTCCTGGGAGTGAGTGGGAAAATTGTGTGGGATTTGGTGCACCCACTGCTGGATAAAGGTTATCACCTTTACACCGATAACTTTTATTCCAGCGTCCCACTCTACAAATCCCTCTCTGCGCGAGGTACCGCAGCTTGCGGTACCGTCCGCAAAAATCAGAGAGGCCTCCCGAAGACGCTACTTGGGCAGATGCTCAGAAAGGGTGAGAGCAGAGCCCAATGTAGCGACCACCTGTTGGTGGTCAAGTACAAGGACAAGAGGGATGTCCTTCTGTTGACCACCATACATGGTGATGGCAGCGCCCTCAGCACTGTACGGGGTACCTCTACACAGGTCCGCAAACCGGACTGTGTACTGGGGTACAATAAATACATGGGGGGTGTTGATCTCTCTGATCAACTCCTCCAACCGTACAGTGCTTTGAGAAAGGCCAAGGTGTGGTACAAGAAGCTGTCCGTGCACATCGTCCAAATGGCAATGCTCAACGCTTTCCTGCTGTCACGATGTGCACGCAACAGCGATACGACGTACCTTCAGTTTCAGGAGGTAGTGGTTAAGGCCCTGATGTTTGGCGATCAGGAAAGAGCGGGCCCCAGTACTTCTGGAACTGAAGGTGCTCGTATCATACCAGGTCAGCATTTCCCGGGGGTGGTCCCGCCAACTGGAAGCAAAGGTAAGCCGCAAAAAAGGTGCCGAGTGTGTTACAAAAGGGGAATACGCAAGGACACCAGTTACCAATGCGACACCTGCCCCGAAAAACCTGGCCTGTGTATGAAGGATTGTTTCAAATTGTACCACACCTCAATGCACTACTAATTTACTTTACAGGAAAGATTAGTTCCAGAAGGGGGGCACATTTAGAAAAGTTCCTTGGGAGTCTACTTTCCAAATTATGTCACTTGTGGTTTTTTTTTACTGTTTAGGCACATCAGGAGCTCTGCAAACGGAACATGACTAGGGTTGAGCATTCCGATACTGCAAATATCGGGTATCGGCCGATATTGGCTGTATCGGAATTCCGATTCCGAGTACCGATATTTTCGTCATATCGGATACCGGAATCGGATTGTCACTGTCAGTGTCCGTCGGTCGGGTCTGTCAGGAGTCAGCGGCACTTACCCGGCAGAAGATCTCCGGCGGTCACATCCCGGACTGCTTAATGGCCGCCATCCTCTTCTCCCCGGCGGTCACATGCAGTTTCTCGCGATAACTGCAGTGACTGCTGGGTAATCGCGGCCGTAAAGCAGTCCGATGACGTCACCGCCGGGGAAGCTGGTAAGCAGCTGTGCTGCGCCGGGATGTCAGGCTCTGCCTGTCATTCCGATGTAGCAGAGCTGGATCGTCGTGGGACTGTCGTTATGGACTGCGTCGGACAGGTGGTATACTGTTGGTTTGTTTTTGTTTTTTTTTACAGGAGATCGATGGCGTCGCAGGAATGAGAGAGTAATAAAAAAAATGAAAACTGTGTTGTCTCTTTTATTTCATTAAAAACTTTTTTCTTGCTGTGTCTTTTTTTTACACATTTAAAAACTTTGGGATTAATAATGGATCGGTGTCTTATTGACACCTCTCCATTATTAACCGGGCTTATTGTCACCGTGCAATCAACGGTGACATTAACCCCTTATTACCCCGCTTGCCACCGCTACAGGGCAAGTGGGAAGAGCCGGGTAAAGTGCCACAATTGGCACATCTTTTGATGCGCCAAATGTGGGGCTGCTGTAGCCTGGTATTATCAGGCTGTTGAGGGCCAAAATCCATAGGCCTTGACAGTCTTTTAATACCAGGCCGCAGCAGTCTGCATTTTACTTGGCTGGTTAACAAAAATAGGGGGACCCCTACACCGTTTTTTTTTCGAGGGAATCCCCTATTTTTGTTAACCAGCCAAGCTAAGCAGACTGCTGTGGCCTGGTATTATCAGGCTTGCAAGGTCCATGGATATTGGATCCTTACCAGCCTGAAAAACCAGGCCTCAGCGGTCTGCTTCATCTGGCTGGTTAACAAAAATAGGGGGACCCCACGCCAATTTTTTTTGAGGGGATCCCCTATTTTTGTTAATCTGCCAAGATATGCAGACTGCTGTGGCCTGGTATTATCAGGCTGGCAAGGTCCATGGATCTTGGCTCCTTAACAGCCTGAAAATCCAGGCCTCAGCGGTCTGCTTCATCTGGCTGGTTAACAAAAATAGGGGGGACCCCACGCCAATTTTTTTCGAGGGGATCCCCTATTTTTGTTAATCAGCCAAGATATGCAGACTGCTGTGGCCTGGTATTATCAGGCTGGCAAGGTCCATGGATCTTGGCTCCTTAACAGCCTGAAAATCCAGGCCTCAGCGGTCTGCTTCATCTGGCTGGTTAACAAAAATAGGGGGGACCCCACGCCAATTTTTTTTCGAGGGGATCCCCTATTTTTGTTAATCAGCCAAGATATGCAGACTGCTGTGGCCTGGAATTATCAGGCTGGCAAGGTCCATGGATCTTGGCTCCTTAACAGCCTGAAAATCCAGGCCTCAGCGGTCTGCTTCATCTGGCTGGTTAACAAAAATAGGGGGGACCCCACGCCATTTTTTTTTCGAAGGGAACCCCTATTTTTTGTTAATCAGTTCCCTCTGACGTCACTGATGGTGTCCCTGGCTGACCTGAAGTGAAAGTGGAAAGCAATCAATTAAGCTTTCCACTTCCTCTCCTGTCAGCCAGGAGAGGAGCTCATTCATTTGGGGGTTTACTGTGAGGCTGCAGCATTAGCTGCGGTCCCTGCAGTAAACATTAACCCTTTCTGAAGGATTACACCGTGGGACCTGACTGTGCATCAGATTGGTAAGAATAATTTTGCTTTATTATTTTATTTTTATTACAGGAAATGGTTTTAGCAGGTAAATAAAATATGGTCAAAAACTCTGTGATTATTTCATTAAACTTCTTTTTTATTAAAGTGTGTGTGTTTGATTTTTCTTTCATACAATAGGATTAATAATTGATAGTTGTCTAATTGACAGCTCTCAATTATTATCCTGGCTTAAAGTGACCTTTCAATTGCAAGGTCATTTTAACCCCTTATTAACCCATTCGCCACCGCTACAGGGCAATGGGAATAGACGGGCAAAGTGCCAGAAAGGGCAAATCTAATTAGAGATTTGCCCTTTCTGGGGTGTCTGGGGGCAGATGTTAAGTAGCCGGGGGGGCCAAAAAAAATGGTCCCTCTCTGGGCTATTATTATCTGCCCCCACTCACTGGCTTTGTCTGTCTGGTTGCGAAAATAGGGCGGGAGCCCACGCATTTTTTTTCAGCAATTTTACACCTCATATATATATATACATGTCATTGAATTTGTGACACATATATATATATATATATATATATATATATTTATATTTATAGTTCATACACTTCTACATAGTATAATAGCCGCTAATTCAATTGCCGGCTTTTGTGAAAATGCAGAACCCGACATGAAATGACACTTGGTGTACATAGGGTTAACCATGTCTTTTCATGTAGTTTGATATCTGATTTGCACAAACAATTACATGAGTGTAAGTGTGCAAAATTTCACACCTGTAGGGGTTAATTAAAGGTGTAAATTCGTAGCAAAAAAGTCCGTTTTTTTTACAACGAATTTACACCTTTAATTAACCCCTACAGGTGTGAAATTTTGCACACTTACACTCATGTAATTGTTTGTGCAAATCAGATATCAAACTACATGAAAAGACATGGTTAACCCTATGTACACCAAGTGTCATTTCATGTCGGGTGCTTCTGTCTTTTCACAGATGCCGGCTTTACCCGGCAATTGAATCAGAGGATATTTTACTATGTAGAAGTGTATAAACTATACATATATGTATATATACATGTCTATGTATATATATATATATGTATTCTATGTGTGTATATTTAGTGTTTACAAGGAAAGAAAGAGGTTTTTTTAGTTGCGATATTTTGTTCCCATAGACTTACATGGGACTTCCGGTATCGGTATCGGGTATCGCCGATATTTTAGTGATATCGGCGATACCATTCCGATTCCGATACTTTTGGATATCGGAAAGTATCGCTCAACTCTAAACATGACGCCCGCAGACCATTCCATCAGTCTGCATTCCAAAACGTCACGACTTCCCTTCTGAGCCCCGATTTGTGCCCAAACAGTTTTTTCCCACATATGGGCACCAGTGTACTCAGGACAAATTGGACAACAATTTTTGGTGTCCAATTTCTCCTCTTACAATTGGGAAAATAAAAAATTGGGGACTAAAACATCATTTTTGTGAGGATAAAAGTAGGATTTTTTATTTTTACACCTGGGCATTATAAACTTTAGTGAAACACTTGGGGGTTCAAAATGCTCACCACACACCTAGGTAAGTTCCTTAGGGGGTCTAGTTTCCAAAATGGGGTCACTTGTGGGGGTTTCCACTGTTTAGGCACATGAGGGGCTCTGCTAACGGAACATGACGCCCGCAGACCATTCCATCAAAGTCTGCATTCCAAAACGTCACTACTTCCCTTCTGCGCCCTGCCATGCACCCAAACAGTGGTTCCCCCCAACATATGGGGTATCAGCGTACTCAGGACAAATTGGACAACAACTTTTGTGGTCCAATTTCTCCTGTTACCCTTGGGAAAATTAAAAAATTGGGGACTAAAACATCATATTTGTGGAAATTTTTTTTTTTTTTTTTATTCACGCCAGGGCATTATAAACTTTAGTGAAACACTTGGGGGTTCAAAATGCTCACCACACACCTAGATAAGTTCCTTAGGGGGTCTAGTTTCCAAAATGGGGTCACTTGTGGGGGTTTCCACTGTTTAGGCACATCAGGGGCTCCACAAAAGCGACATGGCGTCCGTTCTCAATTCCAGCCAATTTTGGTTTGGAATAGTCAAACGGCACTCCTTCCCTGTTGAGCCCTGCCGTGCGCCCAAACAATGGTTCCCCCCCACATATGGGGTATCAGTGTACTCAGGACAAGTTGGACAACAACTTTTGTGGTCCAATTTCTCCTCTTACCCTTGGGAAAATAACAAATTGGGGACTAAAACATCATGGTTGTGGAAAAAATATGTTTTTTTTTTTCTTCACGGCTCTACATTATAAACTTGCGTGAAGCATTTGGGGTTCAAACTGCTCACCACACATCTAGATAAGTTCCTTAGGGGGTCTAGTTTCCAAAATGGGGTCACATGTGGGGGGTTTCCACTGTTTAGGCACATCAGTGGCTCTCCAAACGCAACATGGCGTCCTTTCTCAATTCCAGCCAATTTTGGTTTGGAAAAGTCAAATGGCGCTCCTTCCATTTCGAGCCCTGCCGTGCGCCCAAACAGTGGTTCCCCCCCACATATGGGGTATCAGCGTACTCAGGACAAGTTGGACAACAACTTTTGTGGTCCAATTTCTCCTATTACCCTTGGGAAAATAACAAATTGGGGACTAAAACATCATGGTTGTGGAAAAAATATGATTTTTTTTCTTCACGGCTCTACATTATAAACTTGCGTGAAGCATTTGGGGGTTTAAAGTGCTCACCACACATCTAGATAAGTTCCTTAGGGGGTCTAGTTTCCAAAATGGGGTCACATATGGGGGGTTTCCACTGTTTAGGCACATCAGTGGCTCTCCAAATGCAACATGGCGTCCTTTCTCAATTCCAGCCAATTTTGGTTTGGAAAAGTCAAATGGCGCTCCTTCCATTTCGAGCCCTGCCGTGCGCCCAAACAGTGGTTCCCCCCCACATATGGGGTATCAGCGTACTCAGGACAAGTTGGACAACAACTTTTGTGGTTCAATTTCTCCTCTTACCCTTGGGAAAATAACAAATTGGGGACTAAAACATCATGGTTGTGGAAAAAATATGATTTTTTTTCTTCACGGCTCTACATTATAAACTTGCGTGAAGCATTTGGGGGTTCAAAGTGCTCATCACACATCTAGATAAGTTCCTTAGGGGGTCTAGTTTCCAAAATGGGGTCACATGTGGGGGGTTTCCACTGTTTAGGCACATCAGTGGCTCTCCAAACGCAACATGGCGTCCTTTCTCAATTCCAGCCAATTTTGGTTTGGAAAAGTCAAATGGCGCTCCTTCCATTTCGAGCCCTGCCGTGCGCCCAAACAGTGGTTCCCCCCCACATATGGGGTATCAGCGTACTCAGGACAAGTTGGACAACAACTTTTGTGGTCCAATTTCTCCTCTTACCCTTGGGAAAATAACAAATTGGGGACTAAAACATCATGGTTGTGGAAAAAATATGATTTTTTTTCTTCACGGCTCTACATTATAAACTTGCGTGAAGCATTTGGGGGTTCAAAGTGCTCACCACACATCTAGATAAGTTCCTTAGGGGGTCTAGTTTCCAAAATGGGGTCACATGTGGGGGTTTCCACTGTTTAGGCACATCAGTGGCTCTCCAAACGCAACATGGCGTCCTTTCTCAATTCCAGCCAATTTTGGTTTGGAAAAGTCAAATGGCGCTCCTTCCATTTCGAGCCCTGCCGTGTGCCCAAACAGTGGTTTCCCCCCACATATTGGGTATCGGCGTACTCAGGACAAGTTGGGCAACAACTTTTGTGGTCCAATTTCTCCTCTTACCCTTGGGAAAATAACAAATTGGGGTCTAAAACATCATGCTTGTGGAAAAAATATGATTTTTTTTCTTCACGGCTCTACATTATAAACTTGCGTGAAGCACTTGGGGGTTCAAAGTGCTCACCACACATCTAGATAAGTTCCTTAGGGGGTCTAGTTTCCAAAATGGGGTCACATGTGGGGGGTTTCCACTGTTTAGGCACATCAGGGAATCTCCAAACGCGACATGGCGTCCAATCTCAATTCCCACCAATTTTAGTTTGGGAAAGTCAAACGGCGCTCCTTCCATTCTAAGCCCTTCCGTGCACCCAAACAGTGGTTTGCCCCCACATATTGGGTATTGGCATACTCAGGAGAAATGGCACAACAACTTTATCCATCCATTTTCTCCTTTTTCCCTTGTGAAAATAAAAAAAATGTTTGTAATAGATCATTTTTGTGACTAAAAAGTAAAATGTTCATTTTTTCCTTTCACATTGCTTCAGCTCCTGTGAAGCACCTGAAGGGTTAATAATCTTCTTGATTGTGGTTTTGAGTACCTTGAGGGGTGCAGTTTTTAGAATGGTGTCACTTTTGGGCATTTTCTACCATATAGATCCCTCAAAGTGACTTCAAATGTGAGGTGGTCCCTAAAAAAAATGGCTTTGTAAATTTTGTTGTAAAAATGAGAAATCGCTGGTCAACTTTTAACCCTTATAACTTCCTAACAAATAAAAATTTTGTTTCCAAAATTGTGCTGATGTAAAGCAGACATGTTAGAAATGTTATTTCTTAACTATTTTGTGTGACATATTTCTCTGTTTTAAGGGAATAAAAATTCAAAGTTTGAAAATTGCAAAATTTTCAAAATTTTCGCCATATTTGCGTTTTTTTCAAAAATAAACGCAAGGTATATGGAAGAAATTTTACCACTAACGTGAAGTAAAATATGTCACGAGAAAACAATCTCAGAATCGCGAATATCCGTTGAAGCGTTCCAGAGTTATAACCTCATAAAGAGACAGTGGTCAGAATTGTAAAAATTGGCCCGGTCATTAACGTGCAAACCACCCTTGGGGGTGAAGGGGTTAAAATAATACCTGGGGAGATGAAATCCATTATGTGGTTGTTTAATCTTTATTTTTAGTTAATGATATGCTCGTGCTTCAAGGCGGGCCTGTGGGGGGGTCTTCATGTGGTGCTCTGATTAGGTATTCACCAGTATGGCTTATAACTGGTCATTGATCCCTCAGTGACCTGCCCCCGATAAATGCCACTGCGCAGGCGGTGCCATCTTGGCGCAGGCAATTTTTTTCCTCTAGCAAGATGGCACCGCTTGCACAGTAGCAACTATCGGATCGCTGATAGCTGCTACTGCACAGGCATGGCCTGCGCCATTTTCAGACTGATTTTTTTTATTTATGTAAACCATCAAAAGCAATAATTAAATACACATTATAGATGTGATCATGCTGCATTGCCGACGTTGCCTGAAGAAGGTGATTTTTATTTTTTAATATATATGATAATCATTATGTAAACTTTGGGACAAGTTACCGAAGGATCAGAGTGACCTGTCAGAAGTCATACTGTTGAGTACCTAATCAGACCACCACATGAAGACCCCCCACAGGCCGCCCTGGCGCACGTGCATATCATTAACTCAAAACTGAAACTAAAGTTTAAACAACAACCACAAGATGGATTTCATCAACCAAGGTATCATTTTAATCAGTATAACGACTCCAACCTGACTTTGTGCGTAGTTTACTGTGCACAATCCTGCTGACAGGTTCCCGTTTAACATCCAAAAATCCCATATACCGCTATATAGGACAATGAAGAGATCCCAAAATGTAATAAAAACAATGTTTATTTCATAATCAAATAAAAATACACAGAATAATAAAAAAGCAAAATACCGTATAGGGGACGCTGGAGCACAAATTAGTACAAATAGGGGCAAACACAATTACAAACAATCAAAGATGTTATAAACATAACATGGTATGAGACAGATCTATTAATGCTACGAAAAGTATTATACACCAGCATGCAAAAATATACTAACTGTAATATAGAAAATTACCAATGCTTAAGTGAGTTATCATATAGAGGAAAAAATTCCAATGCCATTATCTAATAAATAACCCATACCTAAATACCTTTTGTACACAATTTATGCAGTGTGCGATGACAAACCATATATAGTACACAATATGGTGCCCCAAAAAAGCAGGTAACAAGACTAATGGAGGGATCCAAGGCTAACAAAAAGACCTAAGTGTATGGTGACACAATAAGATCCTTAACAGGATGGGAAATTCCGATTCCCATCAAGTTATATACATCAAAATCAATACAGCCAAACAACTAAGTAAAGTCATAATTACCAAGAAGTGATGAAAGTGCCATGAGCACATAGACAATTGCCTTCAGATGACCCCAAAGATAAAAGTCTAATGGGGTCAGATCAGGAGACCTTGGTGGCCATTCAACTGGCCCACGAAGACCAATCCACTTTCTAGGAAACTGAAAATGGCAAGTTCTCTGATTTTTTCCAGCAAGATGGTGCACCACCACATTATGGGTGTCAGGTCCGAGCATTCCTACATGAACAGTGTCCTGGAAAGTGGATTGGTTGTGGTGGGCCAGTTGAATGGCCACCAAGGTCTCCCGATCTGACCCCGTTAGACTTTTATCTTTGGGGTCATCTGAAGGCAATTGTCTATGCTGTGAAGATAAGAGATGTGCAGCATCTGAAATAATGGATACTGGAAGCCTGTGCTAGCATTTCTTCGGCAGTGTTGCTATCAGTATGTCAAGAGTGGGAGAAGAGGGTTTCATTGACAATTCAACACAATTGGCAGCACTTTGAACACATTTTATAAGTGGTCATAAACTTGTAAATAACTCATGAAAGAATAAAATTATGTTAAAACCAAGCACACCATTGTTTTTCTTGTGAAATTCTTAATAAGTTTGATGTGTCACATGACCCTCTTCCCATTGAAAAAAATAAAGTTGGATAAAAAATGGCCGACTTCAAAATGGCCACCATGGTCACCACCCATCTTGAAAAGTTTCCCCCCTCCCACATACTAATGTGCCACAAACAGGAAGTTGATATCACCAACCATTCCCATTTTTTTTAGGTGCATCCATATAAATGGCCCACCCTGTATATATACTGTTGAACGGCTTGACAGTATAGAGATTAATCTGCCGCCAACAAGTACCCTCTGTAATGTAAAGTGCTGGGGAATATGTTGGCACTATAGAAATAAAAATTAATATTATTTTGACATCTCTCTGGTTGGTGTCCATCTGCATTCTGTAACAACCCTGCTAGCATCATTGTATGGCCTCCCATCCCTCACACACCTACTTGCTCACTGCTCCAGGTCATGCTGTGATTTCTGTCTGCTGCGAGCTCCAGGCTCTATACCTCTGGCTTCCTATCTGCTCACTGCATGTCTTCTGACTGTGTACATAGGGGGGCGGTGCCAGAACTCTCTGGTTCTTATGGAGTCAGGGTGCACCTGACTGACCAAATACCATAAGCCCTCTAGTATTTAAGGCAGCTCCACCCTGTGAATCTTGCCTGTGCAATGTGTTAACTCAGTATCTTGCTACTGAGCTGCCAGGTCTCAGGTCTTGTTTTGGGTTCCTCCATCTTGGAGGCTTCACTCCTAGCCTTGCCTTATACCTGTTTGCCCGCTCTCCAGGAAGCATTATATAATTGTCTCTGTTCTATTGTTCCTGACCTTGTCTTGTACCTGTTTGCCGCCCTCCAGGAGGCAGAATTTCCTGGACCCTGTGTCTTTAGGGTATGCCACACTAAACAATATCGCTAACGGGATCGCTAAAAAACGTCACTATTTAGCGATCCCGTTAGCGATGTTGTTCAGTGCGGCAGCTTCCAGCGACGAGCTTCCTGCTGTGATCTCGCTCGTCGCTGGAATCGCTCCGGACCCTATTTTCTCGTCGGCGCTCCCGCTGGGTAAGTATCTAATCGCTGTGTGGCACCTTTTCTTAGCGATTTAGCGGTACTTTTGTACCGCTAAAGTCGTTAAGAAGATCGCTAACGGCGATAGCGTCGTTAACTATATCGCTAAATGCGGCAGCATTTAGCGATATAGAAACAATCCCGCTAGCGATCGCATTAGTATGCGTCGTTATTGTGATCGCTAGCGGGATTGTTTAGTGTGGCAGTACCTTTTGTCTCTGTACCTTGTCTCGTGTCCTTACCTTGTCTGAACTCTGCTCTACCTTTGTATCTTGGTTTCCTTGTCTGTGGTTTCTTCCCTGCTGTGTCTTGCCTTGTGGTCTCTCTGTATCTCTCTCTGCCTCTTGTCCACACTCTTGCGGTTCTGCTTTGCTTTGCCTCTGCCGCTGCAGAACCTTTTGCTGCAGCTCCTCTCCGCATATCTTGCGGTTCTGCTCTGCTTCACTCCTGCAGCTGCAGAACCTCTTTCTGCAGCTCCTCTCCGCATACCTTGCAGTTCCGCTTTGCTCCTGCCGCTGCAGAACCTCTTGCTGCTCTGCAGTCCTCATTCGCAGCCTTGCGGTTCTCCTGTGTAAACAGGTCTCTACCTGTTCCTCCATTCTCCATTCCTTTCTGTCTGTACCAGTACCGGTACCTACTGTGTGAACAGGTCTCTACCTGTCCCTCCATATACCATTCCCTTACTAGTCAGTCCCAGTATCTACAGTTGCTGTGTGAACAGGTATCTACCTGTTTCTCCATACACCATACCTTCCAGTTAGTTCCTGTATCTACATCTGCTGTGTGAACAGGGTCAGTCTGCCCTGTGTCTCATACGTGCCAGCCTGCCCTATGTCTCATCCGTGCCAGGCTGCCCTGTGTCTCATCTGTGCCAGCCTGCCCTGTGTTTCATCCATGCCAGCCTGCCAGTCCTGTGTCTCATCCGTGCCAGCCTGCCAGTCCTGTGTCTCATCCATGCCTGCCAGTCCTGTGTCTCAGCCGTGCCACCATCTCCCCAAGTGGGCTGCCTGCCGCACAAGCCTGACCTCACCATCAGAGGCTCCAGTGAAGACTGAGGCAGCTGTCCTAGTCAAGCCCCTTCCATTTTGCACAGGTCATGGTCCCCGCTGAGTCCCATGTCCGTCCGCTCGCAGAGCATGATGAACTTTTTTGCCCGTATGTGCAACCGGAAGAATTTGTTCCACCCAGTGTAGTTCAGATTGTTGAGACTTCAGACCCCACCATCGTCTCTAATGCTTGTTACAATCAGCTCCTGGCTTATGAGGAGCACGACCCAGCAGACCCGCCTAGGTTCTATGGGAATCCTGAAGAGTGCCAAGGGTTCCTGGAAATGTGCTTGCGTTACATCCTGCAGAATGCAGCTTGTTTCCCCTCTGACCGGGTCAAGGTGGGATACATCATGTCCTACCTAGCAGAAGATGCATTACTATGGATCTTTCCCCTCTGGGAAGCAGGGGATCCTATCATCATGAACCTAGGGGCCTTCCTGGTGGCCTTCTGTAGAGTCTTTGATGTGCCTCGTCCAGCTGCTCCTGCGAAGTCTTCCCTGTCTAGATCCGAGAGGCGCTCCAGACGGGCAAAACCTATGAAGAAAACGCCACGCCAGACCGTGACCATCTGTGATCCTCCAGTTCCTCTACCTGTTAAACCAACTACCCGAGAAACCCCAGAAGGCTGAGGAGAGTGGGCTGGCAAAGCAGAAGCCCAAAACCAGCCATAAGAAGGGCAGATGGTGTCGCTGTGCTTGTGAGGAACACCTGGATGATCTCTGTCCAGGGGATCTAAAGCTCCAGAACCTTGGACCAGTAGGAGAGGCTGCCCTTGGTGAGAGTACTTCCCATCCAATAAAGTCTATGACTGTTTTTCTGCCCTCTGGGAGCTTTGGTGTGTATAAGCCCCCAGCCATACGCAGTCATTGTGTGATTTCCTTGCTTCAGCCCCGGAACCCGGTGTGGGCATTGCCCGGTGATGGTCGAGCCCCACTCAAGAACAGTCTAGTCCTGCAAGGACAACTACAGCTCCAAGTCGGAGCATTGTACACAAAGAAGTTCATCTTCAATTTGCTGTCTGGTGTGCCCATGGGTCATTCTGTGCCAGAGATTCTTGTACCCATTCAGGTCTGGAGACCCAGCACGGTGCTTTGGTTGAAACAACCGAGTGACAAGAGGTGTCTTGCATCAGAGTCAGTCAGCAAGCTTGTCTTCTTCATCTGGTCTGCTAGTCTTCGAGTCAAGGTGTGATGACGTCTCTGAGGAAGAGGAAGCAGTGGCGCTCTCTCCACACACCTCCTGTGACTATACCTGTGACCAGTTCCTAGGAACATCCTTGTCACCTGAGTATTTTTTTTAGACCATGGACGGAGGATGGTTCCTGTAAAGATGCCTTCGGATTTCATGTGGCAGGTGGATAAAGAGGTTGAAGCAGAAGCCTTTGTATCAGTTTTTTACCAACCCAGAGGAAGAGGTTCAGTCTTCATGGGATAACGGGCAGAGGATGGATCCTGTATGGGTACTCTCAGCTTCCATTTGGCCGGCTGGTGAAGATACCAAGGCGCAGATGCTTCCCTCTGTTCCAAAGGAGGAGGTCCAATTTTCTTGGGATAACATGCTGAAGTTGGATTCAGTGAAGGTGTCTTCAGTGTCCAGGGGGCCGGTGTCACGACGTATAACAGATATATTCAAAGATAGCAACCTACATCTAATGTGACATCATTCTAAATATCATATAATAGAGAAAATCAACATGTATACATAGTATCTGCCAGCAATGTCTTACCTGACATAATATCCTATGTATTGTGGGTCAATACTGTGTACGTGTCACGCTGTCACTGGATAGAGGTGGACCGGGGTCTATGCTGACCCTGAACTGGGGTCCTGACTAGTCCCTCTACCTGGAGGTACTGTTAATGGTACAGAGGTCCAGGCCGCCAGCGTAACCCTGTCTCCTGTAGATCCCTGACACTGTAATCTAGTCCTGAGAAGGACCCTGATTACCACCACAGGGAATGGGCAGGTCACAGCTTACACACAGTCTTAGACAAACGAGACAGACAAGGGGTAAAGAAAACACAGCCTCGCATACCACACTTCCACTACAGAGGAACACAAAAGGTTAAGGAGATAAACAATAAGCAAGGAGAGGAAAAACCACAACAGGCACTCTTAGCTTAAGTCTTCTCAGAAACGATCCGCTCTGCTGGTCTGAATGAATGCTTTCACCGGCAACTTCCCCCGCAGACCAGCAGATATAAGAAGGAAGCTAATTAACAAAACATCAAATGCAGCTGGGCGAGGCTGGTCAGCCCAGCACCGAGAGAGAAAGGATTAACTCCCTCAGTGCCGAAAAACACCCAGCACCAGAAACTCAGCTGTGCGAAGTCAGGGTGTGCAATCGCGACGATCTCCGCCGCGACACACCCGTGACAGTACCCCCCCTTCTACGAGGGGCCTCTGGACCCTCAGGGCCTGGTCTATCTGGGTGAGTAGTGTGGAAGGCCCGAACCAAACGGTCTGCGTTAATATCCGACGCAGAAACCCACATCCTCTCCTCAGGACCATACCCCCTCCAATGAACAAGGTACTGAAGGGACCGGCGATTCAGACGTGAGTCAATGATCTTCGATACCTGAAACTCCAAATTACCATTGACCACCACTGGAGGAGGAGGTAGAGGTGACGGTATAACTGGTGCCACGTACCTCTTAAGCAACGATTTGTGGAACACATTGTGGATTTTAAATGTAGGAGGGAGGTCAAGACGGAAAGCCACCGGATTAACTATTGAACTGATCCTGTACGGCCCGATGAACCTGGGACCCAGTTTCCAGGAGGGAACCTTAAGTTTTATATTCTTGGTAGACAACCATACCAGATCGTTCACACTTAGGTCCGGACCAGACACTCTCCTCCTATCAGCCATACGTTTGTATCGGTTCCCCATAGTGCTCAGATTATTAAGCACACCTCTCCACACTGAAGCAAGTGACGACGAAAATCGTTCCTCCTCAGGAACCCCAGAAGAGCCCCCCCCATTGAAAGTACAAAACTGGGGGTGAAAACCATATGCCCCAAAAAACGGGGACTTACCAGTGGACTCGCTCCGCCTATTGTTAAGAGCGAACTCTGCCAGAGGCAAGAAAGAAGACCAGTCCTCCTGGTTCTCTGAGACAAAACACCGGAGATATGTCTCTAAGCTCTGATTCAGATGCTCTGTCTGACCATTGGTCTGCGGATGAAAAGCCGAAGAAAATGACAACTGCATCCCCTACGAGAACAAAATGCCTTCCAGAATTTGGACACAAACTGAGACCCCCGATCCGACACCACATCGGAAGGCAACCCGTGAAGTCTCACAATCTCCCCAATGAACACCTGCGCCAGAGTTTTAGCATTAGGAAGAGCAGGAAGAGCAATAAAATGTGCCATTTTGCTGAACCTGTCAACTACAACTAGTATGACAGTTTTACCTGAAGACGGAGGAAGGTCCGTAATGAAGTCCATAGACAGATGAGTCCATGGACGCTCCGGGATTTTCAACGGTAAGAGGGCCCCAGACGGACGGGTATGTGGGGTCTTAGAGCGCGCACATACCCCACAGGACGCGACAAAAGATACCACCTCTTTATTTAGGTTAGGCCACCAAAACCGGCGAGAAACGAGATCTACAGTTGCTTTACTCCCTGGGTGTCCTGCCAAAGCAGAATTATGATGTGCCTCGATAACCTTTTGTCTTAACTGATCTGGAACAAACAGTTTCCCTGGAGGTCCTACAGGGGCGTCCCCCTGAGCCTCCAATACCTCCTCCTCAAGCTCAGAGCATACAGCCGACACCACAACTCCCTCCTGAAGAATAGGAACCGGGTCACCCGTCTTCCCGGCCCCCGGGAAACTACGAGATAAGGCATCAGCCTTTACATTTTTTGACCCAGGACGATATGTGACGACAAAATTAAACCTGGCAAAAAACAACGACCATCTAGCTTGTCTGGAATTCAGACGTTTAGCAGACTCTAAATACAGCAGGTTCTTGTGATCAGTAATGACGGTGACCGGGTGGACTGCCCCCTCCAAAAAGTGACGCCACTCTTCAAAAGCCAACTTAATGGCCAAGAGTTCCCTATTGCCGACATCATAATTCCTCTCGGCGGACGACAATTTTTTAGAGAAGAAAGCGCACGGATGCCATTTACCAGGGGACGGACCTTGAGATAATACCGCACCCACTCCTACGTCAGATGCGTCTACCTCCACAATGAACGGTTGTGATGCATCAGGTTGGATGAGTATGGGTGCTGAAGCAAAACATTTTTTCAAGGAGGAAAATGCTTGACAAGCTTTGTCAGACCACCTAGAAAAATCCGTCCCTTTCTTTGTCATGTCAGTGAGAGGTTTAACAACAGATGAGAAATTACGAATAAATTTCCGGTAGTAGTTAGCAAACCCCAGGAAACGCTGCAGTGCTTTAAGATCCTCTGGCCGATCCCATTCAAGCACAGCCTTCACTTTCCCAGGGTCCATACGGAAACCGATGGCTGACACCAAGAATCCTAAAAACTGAAGTTCTTGTACAGCGACTACACACTTCTCCCATTTGGCGTACAGTTTATTATCTCGCAAGATCTGCAACACTTGTCTCACATGCTCCTGATGAGACACAAGATCCGGCGAGTAAATTAAGATGTCATCTAGATAAATGACAACAAACTGTCCCACTAGGTGGCGAAAAATGTCATTAACAAAATGTTGAAACACCGCCGGGGCAGTAGTCAGACCGAAAGGCATGACAAGGTTCTCATAATGTCCCTCCGGAGTGTTAAACGCCGTCTTCCACTCATCCCCCTCCTTTATCCTAATCAGATTATACGCCCCCCTGAGATCCAACTTAGAGAACCATTTGGCGCCCACAATCTGATTGAAGAGATCAGGAATAAGTGGGAGCGGATACGGATCTCGGACCGTAATCCGACTAAGCTCACGGAAATCCAGGCAAGGGCGTAGGCCTCCATCTTTTTTCTTCACAAAGAAGAACCCCGCGGCCACTGGGGAAGATGAAGGTCTAATATGCCCCTTGGCCAGACTTTCCGAAATGTAATCCTTCATAGCTTGCCTCTCAGGACCAGAAAGGTTATACAACCTAGATTTTGGTAACTTAGCATCAGGAAGCAATTTTATAGCACAGTCATATGCGCGATGAGGAGGTAATTCTTGACACCCTTCCTCTGAAAACACATCCTCAAAGTCCTCCAGAAAAGGAGGTAAGGTTCTAGGCACGACCGTACCGATGACCGTGTTCATGCAGTTACTATTGCAAAATTCACCCCACTGGCTTATCTCTCTGGATTGCCAATTAATAACTGGGTTATGTTTAGTTAACCAAGGAAGTCCCAACACAATAGGAGTGGGAAGGCCCTCCAACACATAACAAGACAATAGTTCTTTATGTATTGCCCCCACTCGAAGGTCTATGTTATGCACGGCTTGCACAAAGCTACCTTGACCGAGAGGCCTGGCGTCAAGAGAGAATATAGGGATAGGTTTGGCCAATACACTCAGTTGCATACCTTGCACCTGGGCAAACCGAGCGTCCACCAGATTAGCCGCGGCCCCACTATCCAGAAGAACAGAAATCCTCTCAGTTCTCGTTCCTACCACCACCTCCGCTGGTACGAGAAACTGAGACGGACTTGGGGACAAAATACATACTCCCAGATTGTCGTCCACCACACAACCTGGGATTAATAGTTTTCCGGCGACTTCTTGCTCAGTACAGTACGGGATCGACACCCCTCAATAAAATGTCCCTCTCTCCCGCAGAAGAAACACCTTCTTGTTTTGCGGCGCACCGCCGATCCCTTCCCTCGAAATGATGTCCCTCCCAACTGCATAGGTTCCTCGGAACAAACCAGGGGGACCTCAATATTAGGGACTTTAGAAGGAGGCGGAGTCATCACAGGGGCGGGAGTTACCCCACACCTCTCCCGAAGCCGTCTATCAATGCGAATAGCAAGAGCCATAGCGGCCTCCAGTGACGGGGGAGAATCATACTGAGCCAACACATCTTTTAATTTGTCAGATAAACCTTGACAAAACTGGCTCTTAAGAGCCGGGTCATTCCACTGAGTATCCGTGGCCCACCTACGGAACTCTGAAGAAAATTCCTCCGCCGGATGATCTCCCTGCTGTATCCTACGTAACTTCATTTCAGCAAGGGAGACCCGATCCGGGTCATCATATACCAGACCCAGGGCTGTAAAAAATCGGTCCACTGACTGGAGAGCCGGGGAGCCCGGGGGAGAGAGAACGCCCAGGATTGAGGGTCCCCTTGTAAGAGTGAGATGACAATTCCCACCCTCTGATCCTCACTCCCCGACGACTGCGGCCGCAGCCGAAAATACAATTTACATGCTTCCCGGAAAGTAAAAAACTTGTCCCGCCCACCAGTGAACCTGTCCGGGAGAGCTACTTTAGGTTCAAATCTGGTTTGCTCCTGGGGGTACAAAACCTTGGATTTAACATCCGTCAGCTCCATGGACAAACTCTGCAACTGCTGAGCTAAATGGGCTACTGGATCCATGGTGGCTGGGGAGAATCTTTAAGGGGCCGGTGAAAATGTCACGACGTATAACAGATATATTCAAAGATAGCAACCTATATCTAATGTGACATCATTCTAAATATCATATAATAGAGAAAATCAACATGTATACATAGTATCTGCCAGCAATGTCTTACCTGACATAATATCCTATGTATTGTGGGTCAATACTGTGTACGTGTCACGCTGTCACTGGATAGAGGTGGACCGGGGTCTATGCTGACCCTGAACTGGGGTCCTGACTAGTCCCTCTACCTGGAGGTACTGTTAATGGTACAGAGGTCCAGGCCGCCAGCGTAACCCTGTCTCCTGTAGATCCCTGACACTGTAATCTAGTCCTGAGAAGGACCCTGATTACCACCACAGGGAATGGGCAGGTCACAGCTTACACACAGTCTTAGACAAACGAGACAGACAAGGGGTAAAGAAAACACAGCCTCGCATACCACACTTCCACTACAGAGGAACACAAAAGGTTAAGGAGATAAACAATAAGCAAGGAGAGGAAAAACCACAACAGGCACTCTTAGCTTAAGTCTTCTCAGAAACGATCCGCTCTGCTGGTCTGAATGAATGCTTTCACCGGCAACTTCCCCCGCAGACCAGCAGGTATAAGAAGGAAGCTAATTAACAAAACATCAAACGCAGCTGGGCGAGGCTGGTCAGCCCAGCACCGAGAGAGAAAGGATTAACTCCCTCAGTGCCGAAAAACACCCAGCACCAGAAACTCAGCTGTGCGAAGTCAGGGTGTGCAATCGCGACGATCTCCGCCGCGACACACCCGTGACAGCCGGTTCGTGTTGAGGTCAAAACAGACGCTTCCAAGTCCCTGCTTTCTGTCAACCTGATGGAAGAAGTCCTGGTCCTTGTGTCTTCAGTATTGGGAGCTGACGTCGCCGGGCACAAAGAGACTCTGCAATCTGGTTTTCCTGATGTCACAGCTACTTTGTGCTACCTGAGGGATGCCGTGATGGCTCTGACTGTATGTGCACTTATCCTTCTTCTACACGTAATTCTGGCAGGCTTGAAGAAGAGGGGCCGTAAAGGAGGGGGTACTGTAACAACCCTGCTGGCAACATTGCATGGCCTCCCATCCCTCACACACCTACTTGCTCACTTCTCCAGGTCATGCTGTGATTTCTGTCTGCTGCCAGCTCCAGGCTCTATACCTCTGGCTTCCTATCTGCTTACTGCATGTCTTCTGACTGTGTACATAGGGGGGCGTCGCCAGAACTCTCTGGTTCTTATGGAGTCAGTGTGCACCTCACTAACCAATTACCATTAGCCCTCTAGTATTTAAGGCAGCTCCACCCTGTGGATCTTGCCTGTGCAATGTGTTAACTCAGTTAGTATCTTGCTACTGAGCTGCCAGGTCTCAGGTCTTGTTTTGTGTTCCTCCATCTTGGAGGCTTCACTCCTAGCCTTGCCTTGTACCTGTGTAAGGTTCTATGTATATATTCCTGAAACTCAGTTTGTTCGTCAGCCATTTTACTTTCTGTCTTGCTGCAGCTATCTTGCCCTCAGTCAAAATGGAGTTTCCAGCTTGCATGTTCCCGCCCTGATTCTCTCCTTTGCTTCTTAAGCAGCCACAGCTGAGCAATCAGTGCTTCAGAATCTAGCCTGCAGTGAACCTGTGACTTGACTCCTGTAAGCCTTGGACCTTGTACTCCAGCTATTCCTACTGAGGAACTCTGAAGCACTTGTGGACTCTGAACCCTGCTCTTTGAAAGACCCACGTTTGCATGGACTTACGGTAACAGAGAAGAAGATCATAAATCTGTATTGGAGAGTGATTGCTGAGCTTGGATTACTCTGGCCTGCTGTGTCTCCTGTTTCTGTGTCTGCAAACTGTGTGACTATTTCTGCCAACTTGTATGAAGTAATACAGGACTTTTCTATATCAAACCTGTGTCTCATGTATGTTCATCGCACCCAAGCACAAGACGCTATATGAACTGTACTACATACATTACAAGATTCTGAAGCCAAAACGTTAGTGTCTGCTGGGTCTGGAAGGCTGTGTCTGCTGTACTGTGGATATCAGACGTCCGGTTGTACTTTCTGTGATGACAGTGGTTGTGACTTCTCACAACCATTCCAGGTGAGCAATTCCCTTAAGTTTTTTCTTTTTGCAGTGTTACCACAGGTAAACACTATTGTTTTTTTTGTTTGTTTTTTTCCTTTCTTTTCTCTTTTTTGTCTGCTGTAACTCTGGATATCAGATGTCTGGTTGAAACTTTCTGTGATGATAGTGGTTGTGACTTCTCACAACCATTCCAGGTGAGCAGTTCCCTTAATTTTTTTTTCTCTCTCGCAGTGTTGCCACAGGTGAACACTATTGTTTTTTTTTTTCTCTCCTCTTCTTCCAGTAATCCTGTCTTGAAAGATCTGGAAAATGGAGGCCCGCATAAAGGAACTTTGCGGAGTGACTGATAATATCCTTGCAGATTTGCAGAATATAAAGACCCGTTTTACAAATCTACAGGACCTCAATAATCACAATTTGCAAGTGGTTGGACAGACTACCCAGGATTTGCGAGCCAGGATTGAGGTTCTAGAGGGGCGAGTCCAGGCTCCTGCCGTAGCCCCGAGTGCTGGGATTCCCAAGTTGCCCCCTTTTCGTTTTGGCGGTGAACGTGAGAAATTCAGGGGATTTATTAATCAATGCAATCTTTTTTTTTCTGCACATGCTTCACAATTTCCCACTGAACGATCTAAGGTGCTTACTATAATTATGTTGCTTACCAACAAGGCTTTAATGTGGGCAAACCCTCTGATTGAGACTGAGGATGATTGTTTGAATCACCTTGATGATTTTATTTCAGCCATGGGGCAGTGTTTTGATGACCCCAATCGAGGTGCAACAGCTGAAGCAGCCATGTTAGCTTTGCGCCAAGGTAAGCACTCGGTTGCTGAATATGCCTTGGATTTCAGGAGATGGGCCCTTGATACCACCTGGGACAGTTCCGCCAAAAAATCTATTTTTCGAAAGGGGTTATCTCCACTGATTAAGGATGAACTTGCTCGTGCCGACCCTCCCACTGCGTTAGGTGACTTTATTAACTACTGCATCCGTATTGATACTCATCTGACTGAACGCAGGCAAGAGAGATGGTTCGAAAGCAATCGTACTAACCTTTTCCTACCTTCCTCTCCAGCTAAGGAACCTTTGAGTAGGATTACACGGGAACCTGAACCTGAACCCATGCAGGTAGACTCTTTACAACGACGGGTTAGTGATGCACGCAAGGAACATCGTTTTAAGGAGAATCTATGTTTCTATTGTGGTAAGTCAGGGCACTTCATTATAAACTGCCCCAGCCGTTCTCGTAAGACTACTGCAGCACTCATTCATTGTGAGTGTTGCGAGAGGGGATCTGTCAGGTCTGAGCCTCAGGCTCCAGAGAGATCTGCAGCAACAGATCTTGATTTCTCGGACTTAAACTCCGTTACCTCTGAGGACGTTGACTGTGTAAACGCTGCCATTTTTCAAGTTTCCTCAGCGGTGTCTCAGCTGAGTTGTAAGAAAAACAATTCTCATTGCTTTCTTTCCATCAAACTCTGGGTTGACTCAGCTTGGGTGTCTAGCTCTGCTATAATCGACTCAGGGGCAAGTGGAAATTTTATGGATGTCTCCTTTGCTATGAAACAGGGAATACGTTCAGTGAAGAAGGCTACTCCAGTACAGATGGAAACTGTGGATGGCTCCCTGCTGACCTCTGGACCAGTGGATCAGGAAACAGAGCCTTTGAGGGTTCTTATGGGTAAAGATCATCAAGAGAAACTGTCCTTTATGCTTATCTCTTCTCCCCACTTTCCCATTATTCTAGGGCTACCATGGCTGCAGGCTCAGAATCCTACCATTAACTGGGAGACCAAGGAATTACACTTTCCAGAGAAACAGATGAGTCCAAAAGTTTCAGCTTGCTCTGTTCCTAAAGGAATCATGTCAGTCCCTGAACTACCAGCTGTATACCAGGACTATGTGGATTTATGTGACAAGAAGAACGCTGACCAGCTTCCTCCTCACCGTCCATATGATTGTCCAATTGAATTATTGCCTGGAGCAGAGATACCTTTTGGTAAGATCTACCCCCTGGCGGGGCCCGAGCTAAAGGCTTTAAAGGATTACATAGATGAAAATCTAGCCAAGGGCTTCATACGCCCCTCTTCATCTCCTGCAGGTGCACCCATCTTCTTTGTAAAGAAGAAAGATGGATCTCTGAGACCATGCGTAGACTATAGGGAACTCAATAAGGTTACTATTAGAAACCGTTATCCATTGCCTTTAATCCCTGAGTTATTGGAGAGAGTGCGACATGCCAAAATTTTTTCTAAACTAGATCTTCGTGGGGCCTATAACTTAGTCCGTATTAGACCTGGGATGAATGGAAGACTGCATTCAGGTCACGCTATGGACACTTTGAATATCTAGTTATGCCTTTTGGTCTGAGTACCGCCCCAGCCACTTTCCAACACTTGGTGAATGACATCTTCAGGGATCTCCTAGATACATTCGTGGTAATTTATTTGGATGATATTCTAATTTTTTCTAACTCCACAGAGGAACATCATGGACATGTGAGAATGGTCTTGGAACGTCTAAGACAAAATCATCTTTACATCAAACTTGAAAAGTGTGAATTCCATAGGACCGAAATTCAATTTCTGGGGTATGTACTGTCTACACAAGGAATTAGTATGGATGGAAGCAAAACCCAAGCCATCAAGGATTGGCCAAGTCCTAGAAATGTGAAGGAGGTACAGCGCTTCATCGGGTTTGCCAACTTCTATAGACGTTTCATTAGAAATTTCTCTGAGGTAGTGTCACCTATCACTCAACTTACCCGGAAAGAGTCTAGGTTTTCCTGGACTCCCCAAGCCCAGGAAGCATTTTCCCGTCTAAAAGATAAATTTACCACTGCACCTATCCTAGTACATCCCAACCCCGAGCTTGCCTTCATAATAGAGGTGGATGCTTCAGACTGTGCCGTTGGAGCTATACTCTCTCAGAGAACAGGTGAGAAGAATGTCTTGCATCCCTGTGCCTTCTTTTCCCAGCAGTTGTCTTCGGCTGAGAGGAACTTTGATGTGGGCAATAGAGAGTTGTTGGCCATTATTGCCGCCTTCAAAGAATGGAGACACCTTCTTCAGGGAGCTGCACAGCAAATAGTCGTCCTGACAGACCATCGTAACCTTGAGTTTATCAGGTCGGCTAAGTGCCTGACTCCTCGCCAGGCTCGCTGGAATCTTTTCTTAAACCAATTTAATTTTATCATCTCTTATAGACCAGGATCGCGCAATGGAAAGGCTGATGCACTCTCTAGGATTTACTCAGCAGAGACACGTCCAATTACTCCTCCTAAGACTATTCTTCCTGACTCTAGATTCCTAGGAGTAATTCATAATCAAGACCTACTTAAGGACATCAAGGAAGCATACCATGCGGATTCCTTTTTGGCACAACCCCCAAGGGACGTAAGTCTTGTCTTTAAGAATGGTGTGTGGATTCAGGGACAACGCCTGTATTTTCCTGAAACAGTCAGATTGAGAGTATTGCAACTCATTCACGATTCCAAGATAGCTGGGCATAGAGGAATTCTAAAGACACAGGAATTTCTTTCTCGTTTCTTTTGGTGGCCCACTTGCAGGAAGGATGTTTTGAATTATGTCACTTCATGTGAGGTCTGTGCAAGATGCAAAACACCTCGCTCCTCACCAACTGGTCTGTTACAGCCTCTTCCCACCCCGTCCCGCCCGTGGGGATCCATTTCTATGGACTTCATTGTGGAGTTACCAACCTCTCAGGGGAAGAACACCATTCTAGTGGTGGTTGACCGTCTAACAAAGGCAGCTCATTTTATCCCTTGTGTCGGCTTACCCACTGCAAAACAGACATCAGATTTGATGATTAAAGATGTGTTTCGCTTACATGGAGTACCTGATGAGGTTATTTCGGATCGAGGGTGCAATTCACTTCTAGGTTTTGGCAAAATTTCTGTGCAGCATTGGACATTAAAGTAAACCTTTCTTCTGCTTTTCATCCCCAGACTAATGGACAGACCGAACGAACCAATCAAACCCTGGAGCAGTATCTCCGCTGCTTTATCTGCCACCTACAGGATGATTGGGTGGATCTACTTCCATTAGCTGAGTTCTCGTATAACAACTCTCAGAGTGCCTCCACTAAACAGTCTCCTTTTTACTCTAATCTAGGTTATCATCCTAACATTCTACCACGATTTCCCATAGAAACGCCTTTACCAGCAGTGGCTGAAAGAATCACGTCTTTACAGAAGAATATGGATCTTCTAAAGGAAAATCTGGAATCGGCTCAAGAAAGGTACAAGAAAGCAGCAGATAAATTTCGTAAACCTGCACCAGCTTTCAAGGTAGGAGACTTGGTCTGGCTGTCAACCAGAAATCTTAAGTTAAGGATTCCATCGTCTAAGTTGGGACATAAGTACATTGGACCCTATAAAATCAGTAAAATTATAAGTGCCGTTGCTTGTCGTCTTCAACTGCCCAGAACTATGAGAATCCACCCTGTCTTTCATGTATCCCTACTAAAGGCTGCGACACCCAATACGTTTCCTGGACGTTCCTCTCCTTGCCCTGACCCAGTGCTAGTCGATGGTCAGGAAGAATTTGTGGTGGAAAGGATTTTAGATTCCAGGTTGTATAGAAATCAGTTACAATATCTGATTAAATGGCAGGGCTACCCAGTGGAGGACAACTCATGGGAACCGGTCAATAACGTTAATGCTCCTCGCTTGCTCCGTCAGTTTCATCAGAGGTACCCACACAAGCCTGGTCTGAGGTCATCCGGAGGTTGTCCTTAAGGGGGAGTAATGTAAGGTTCTATGTATATATTCCTGAAACTCAGTTTGTTCGTCAGCCATTTTACTTTCTGTCTTGCTGCAGCTATCTTGCCCTCAGTCAAAATGGAGTTTCCAGCTTGCATGTTCCCGCCCTGATTCTCTCCTTTGCTTCTTAAGCAGCCACAGCTGAGCAATCAGTGCTTCAGAATCTAGCCTGCAGTGAACCTGTGACTTGACTCCTGTAAGCCTTGGACCTTGTACTCCAGCTATTCCTACTGAGGAACTCTGAAGCACTTGTGGACTCTGAACCCTGCTCTTTGAAAGACCCACGTTTGCATGGACTTACGGTAACAGAGAAGAAGATCCTAAATCTGTATTGGAGAGTGATTGCTGAGCTTGGATTACTCTGGCCTGCTGTGTCTCCTGTTTCTGTGTCTGCAAACTGTGTGACTATTTCTGCCAACTTGTATGAAGTAATACAGGACTTTTCTATATCAAACCTGTGTCTCATGTATGTTCATCGCACCCAAGCACAAGACGCTATATGAACTGTACTACATACATTACAACCTGTTTGTCCGCTCTCCAGGAAGCATTATATCATTGTCTCTGTTCTATTGTTCCTGACCTTGTCTTGTACCTGTTTGCCGCCCTCCAGGAGGCAGAATTTCCTGGACCTGTGTCTTTGTCTCTGTACCTTGTCTCGTGTCCTTACCTTGTCTGAACTCTGCTCTACCTTTGTCTCTTGGTCTCCTTGTCTGTGGTTTCTTCCCTGCTGTGTCTTGCCTTGTGGTCTCTCTGTATCTCTCTCTGCCTCTTGTCCACACTCTTGCGGTTCCGCTTTGCTTTGCCCCTGCCACTGCAGAAACTCTTGCTGCAGCTCCTCTCCACATATCTTGCGGTTCTGCTCTGCTTCACTCCTGCAGCTGCAGAACCTCTTTCTGCAGCTCCGCTCCGCATACCTTGTGGTTCCGCTTTGCTTTGCTCCTGCTGCTGCAGAACCTCTTGCTGCAGCTCCTCTCCGCATACCTTGCGGTTCCGCTTTGCTTCTCTCCTGCCGCTGCAGAACCTCTTGCTGCTGTGCAGTCCTTCTCCGTAGCCTTGCGGTTCCCTCTCCGTAGCCTTGCGGTTCTCCTCCTGTGTGAACAGGTCTCTACCTGTTCCTCCATTCTCCATACCTTTCTGTCTGTACCAGTACCGGTACCTACTGTGTGAACAGGTCTCTACCTGTCCCTCCATATACCATTCCTTCTAGTTAGTCCCAGTATCTACAGTTGCTGTGTGAACAGGTATCTACCTGTTTCTCCATACACCATACCTTCCAGTCAGTCCCAGTGTCTACAGTTGCTGTGTGAACAGGGTCAGCCTGCCCTGTGTCTCATCCGTGCCAGCCTGCCCTGTGTCTCATCCGTGCCAGCCTGCCAGTCCTGTGTCTCATCCGTGCCAGCCTGCCAGTCCTGTGTTTCATCCGTGCCTGCCAGTCCTGTGTCTCGTCCATGCCTGCCAGTCCTGTGTCTAATTCGTGCCTGCCTGCCCTGTGTCTCAGCCGTGCCACCATCTCCCCAAGTGGGATCAGCAGCCACAGCCAGACACCACCCTGGAGTGGCACCTGGCAGCTGCCTGCCGCACAAGCCTGACCTCACCATCAGAGGCTCCAGTGAAGACCGAGGCAGCTGTCCTAGTCAAGCCCCTTCCAGGGTAGTCTGGTTTGTGGCACAGTGGGGCCACAACCCCCCTTGGCTCACGCCCATCAGCCAGGGTGTGAGCGTGACACATACCATTTAATTGTATAGGAAATTGCAGAGAACCACTGCAAAAACATAAAGAGTGTGGGTAGTATGCATTTTTTCCTTTACAATGAATCCCTATTGTGTACCGGTGTCTAGGCTTCTATCCTGACTATGGCCACTGTCGTTACTTACCTCCTGAGTGTAAAGGTACTGCCACACTAAACAATTCCGCTAGCGATCACGATAACGACGCATACTAATGCGATCGCTAGCGGGATTGTTTCTATATCGCTAAGTGCGGCCACATTTAGCGATATAGTTAACGACGCTATCGCCGTTAGCGATCTTCTTAACGACTTTAGCGGTACAAAAGTACCGCTAAATCGCTAAGAAAAGGTGCCACACTAGCGATATATACTTACCCAGCGGGAGCGCCGACGAGAAAATAGGGTCCGGAACGATTCCAGCGACGAGCGAGATCACAGCAGGAAGCTCGTCGCTGGCAGATGCCGCACTGAACAACATCGCTAACGGGATCGCTAAATAGTGACGTTTTTTAGCGATCCCGTTAGCGATATTGTTCAGTGTGGCATACCCTTAAGCCCCTGACAATGGCCAGAAATGAGTGTATCCTTAGCCTTAGTTATGCTGTGATACAGTAAGGGCAGAAAAAGTGGTAATCAGTGTTTTCCTTTTCTTGACCGCATGCTCACTAATGAGCACAATTTTTTCATGTACGAAGACATCCAAAAAGAAAATATAATTGTTTGAGTTAATTTTTTGAAAACAGTCATAGAAAATAATACTTTGTCAAAAATTTTTTAAAATTTACAAAGCAAGATTACTATACACTTAAATATTGTAACAGAAAACAAACAGTTATACTGACGGATAATTGGTCTTGTCGTTGGTTGAAAGCACTTTGGGTCAGAAAGTGAAAGGTCAAAATTTTTTAAAGAAAGTAATAGACAATGTGTAATCTTATTGAGGGTAGGAGTCAGGAAAAGTATCATTTGTATTAGAATTATTCGGGTATAGGTCAGTCAAACACAGAAAAGCTTGACAACTAATGTGACAGATAAAGACAGCAAATCAGTGGTTACAAAGACCTGCCATACAATAGGGATGCTTTACATTCCACAAGTTGCTTTGTCCTTTTATAAAGTGAATAAATATAGTTTGGGATAATTTATTAGATCTTCTTTTCATGGCAAAGACAATATTAAACTATTTGTATGTTCCCCAATGCACAGCATTGATGTAATGTTTTCTAATGTTACTTTTTTCTTTTAAATATTTTTTCAGAATTTGTGCACTATATTACGATATTTTTTTTTTTTTATACCATTTGGGGTACAAAATATTTTTTGATCGCTTTTTATTCAGATTTTTCAGGCACAGAATGAACAAAAATCAGCAATTCAGTAACAGTTTTTATCTATTTTTTGTGCCGTAAAAGTGATAAGACCGATTTATTCGTCGGGTCAGTATGATTACAGCGATACCAGATTTATATAATTTTTTAAGCTTTGCTGCTTTTGCAGACTAAAAACAATATTTTTAAAAAATGAATTTGTTTTTTGCATCACCCTAGAATACCAATACCTGCAGACAGATCTCTAATGATCCTACTCTTAATATCTGCAACAAGTTTAGGCAGGTTTTTTCAAGATACTTGAGACTTAAAGGGAACCTGTCAGCAGGATTATGCCCAGTAGCCTACAGACAGTGTCAGGTCTGCATCGTTATATTGATTAAAATGATACCTGGGTTGATGAGATCTGTCTTGTGGTTGTTGTTTAATCTGTATTTCAGTTTTGAGTTAATGATATGCTCGTTCTTCGAGGCGGCCTGTTGGGGGGACTTCTTGTGGTGCTCTGCTTAGGTATTCATCAGTATGGCTTCTGACAGGTCACTGATCCTTCAGTAACCTGCCCCCTAGTTTACATAATGAATATTATATATACATTTAAAAAAATCACCTTCTACAGGCCTGCACTGCATGATTTCATCTAGAATGTGTATTATTTTTTTGATGGTATACATTAATTTCTAAAGAAACCCCACAGTCTGAAAATGGCGCCAGCCACGCCTACACAGTAGCAGCTATCGGCGATCTGATAGCTGCTACTGCACAGGCGCTGGCGGCGCCATCTTGCTAAAGAAAAAAAATTGCCTCCTTCAAGATGGTACCACCTGCGCAGTGGCGTCTTACTGATCGCCGATAGCTGCTACTGCACAGGTGCATCATCTTGGAGGAGGAAATTTTTTTTTCTCCAGCAAGATGGCGCCACCGGCGCCTGTGCAGTAGCAGCTATTAACATTCATCTTCTCTCTTCACACAGGTATGCAATGCATTCATTGGAAGCAAACAGCTGAATGATAGAATCCCCACCTCTGCTATCTGTGTTGTATGCTGCACTATATATTAATGGTATGCAATGCATTCATTGGAAGCAAACAGCTGAATGATAGAATCCCCACCTCTGCTATCTGTGTTGTATGCTGCACTATATATTAATGGTATGCAATGCATTCATTGGAAGCAAACAGCTGAATGATAGAATCCCCATCTCTGCTATCTGTGTTGTATGCTGCACTATATATTAATGGTATGCAATGCATTCATTGGAAGCAAACAGCTGAATGATAGAATCCCCATCTCTGCTATCTGTGTTGTATGCTGCACTATATATTAATGGTATGCAATGCATTCATTGGAAGCAAACAGCTGAATGATAGAATCCCCACCTCTGCTATCTGTGTTGTATGCTGCACTATATATTAATGGTATGCAATGCATTCATTGGAAGCAAACAGCTGAATGATAGAATCCCCACCTCTGCTATCTGTGTTGTATGCTGCACTATATATTAATGGTGTGCACTCCATACTTCTGCTTGCTGCCAAGCACTGCTCTACCATCTTGCAACATAGTTTAATGTGCCTGGTAATAATGCTTTGGTATAATTCATTTTTGCACTGTGTTTAAAATACTTACTGCTTCATATCCTGTGACTTGGGCCTCTCTAGATCTTATCAGGTGGAAGGTGCTAAAGCATATAGATGTTGCCAGGTTGCCTTTGATGATCTAACCACCCCCTGGTGTGCTGGCCCCAGCTGCCAAATTATCCCAAAGCAGCTCCCACAATCCCACTTTCCTGACCCTGTAGTGTGGGCTATATATTTAGGAGTAGTCTAAGGGGCGCACACAGTAAGGGGGCGCACGCATCACAGAAAGCAAAGCATCGAGTAAACGGCAGTTATCCATGGCAGTTAATCAGGGCAGGAATCAGGTAGCCCACACTTTGCTTTCTTTTTAATTATGTACATTACCTCTCTCCTCCTGTGTTCCTTTGCCATCCACATTCATCGCCCCATCCCCCCTCCATCACGACTCATACACATCAGCCCCTCCATACTTCCCTCTCCCATGTACAGTTCCCATGCACTCCTCACCTTCCTGAGAAACCTCAGCCCATCTCGCCCAAACACATCACAGAAAAAACCTACTTACAACTCCAACAACTACCTGCTCTTTATCTTCCTTCTCCTACTGATTTCAGGGGACATCTCCCCCAACCCTGGTCCACCATCCCCCAACCTCAATCCCTACCCTACCTCATATCGAAACCATAATAATCTTATTAATATTACTTGCACTCCCTCATCTCCTTCTTTCAATTGTGCCCTCTGGAATCCACGGTCTGCATGCAACAAGCTATCCTTCCTGCACAACTACTTTCTGAACAACTCTCTTCATCTGTTGGCCCTCACTGAAACCTGGATTCAGGATTCTGACACGGTCTCCCCTGCTGCCATTTCCTATGGTGGCTTACAGTTCTCCCATTCCCCGAGACCCACAAACAGACATGGTGGTGGAGTTGGCATACTCCTGTCCCCACAATGCACTTTCCAGGTCATCCCCCCAATTCCATCACTCTCATTCCCTTCTTTTGAGGTCCACACCATCAGGCTCTTCCATCCCCTCTCCCTCAGAGTAGCGGTCATATATCGACCCCCAGGCTCGCCCACCCAGTTCCTTGATCACTTCTCAGCCTGGCTGCCGCACTTCATGTCCTCAGAACTACCAACCCTTATCCTTGGAGACTTCAACATCCCCATTAACAGTCCTACTTCCACATCTGCATCTCAGCTTCTATCACTAACCACTTCTCTAGGCCTCTCACAGCTTTCAACCTCTGAGACACACAAGGATGGTAACACCCTTGACCTGGTCTTTGTCCGCCTCTGTTCAATCTCCCACCTAAATAACTCACCGCTTCCACTCTCTGACCACAACATTCTCTCCTTCACCCTCACAAATCCTCGACCACCCCAGTGCACTCCTACCTACCACACATTCAGAAATCTACAAGCCATTAACCCTCAGACACTTTTAGACTCCCTACACTCATCGCTGTCCCCAATCTCCTCTTTTTCTTGTCCTAATCTGGCTGTCCAGCACTACAATAACACTCTTAGAAGCACCCTTGACCAAGTAGCACCGCTCACCCTCAGAACTTCCAAACACACAGTAAAACAGCCCTGGCTCACATCGCAAACCTTCTCCAGCGATGCTCTAGGAGTGCTGAACTCCTTTGGAGAAAAACCCGCACACCAGAAGACTTCATCCACTTTAAATTCATGTTAAGAACTTATAATGCAGCCCTTCACCTCGCCAAACAGACCTACTTCACCACCCTGATCTCCTCATTAGCCAACAACCCCAAGAAACTTTTTGACACTTTTCGGGGGCGTGGCTACCGCCTACAGAGCAAGACGTGCTAATCTGAGCGCTCTGTTCCCGGCCTCATAGCTGACTATTTTCAGCTTTACTAAGCACGACTAGCCGGTCCCTTGTGACGAAGGGGAGATCAAGGCTCACTCAGATGTCCAAAAGGAAAGGATCGGGCAGCCAGCTGAAGCGCCTCACGGACTTCTATCCTGCTGGGCCTAGTGACGGGGGCTCTAACATGGCGCCGGGACGCGGGAGATCTGCACCCAAGATGACACCAGCAGCTGCCAATACCCGCGGCCGCATTGCAGCCCTGCGACATAGCTCCCCGACGCTGAGACCACCACACTCACCGCCAGTAACACCCGACCACTCCAGCCAGTCTCGACGCTCTTCCCAACACCCACCGCGTGTGCAAAAGCTCATAGCTGCAACTGAGCAGGAAGAAGAGATGGCGCCGCAGGACGCCTCAGACATAACGACAGATTCCTCTCCTTCCTCCAGCCCTCAGAAACAAAAACCACGAACGGAGGCCCCTGTGGGTGAGTCACAATCAGAACTTATTGCTGCATTTTCTGCTCCAGCTTCTAATCAGCCTGCCTCAGAAGCGTATATAAAGGAGCTAATTATTGCCTTGAGTGGTTCAATACAAGGTAAACTGGATAAATTACAGGCTGCAGTGGATGCATCTGTAGACAATGTGTCATACAGGGTTAACACAGTAGAACATAAAATGGAGGAGGTAATAGGATCGCATAACACCCTCATAGACTCCCACTATGCATTATATGACGAGGTGCAATACCTAAAATCCAAGATGGCGGATATTGAAGACAGACACCGCAGAAATAATATTAAAATAAGAGGGGTGCCAGAGTCTGTTCTCTCATCAGACCTTCAGGACTATGTGGTAGATTTGTTCCGCATTTTTGTCCCAGACGCCACCGACCGCGATCTTATTATCGATCGAATACATAGGCTTCCTAGAGCCAAATTTTTGCCGCCAAATGTGCCGAGGGATGTATTGCTCAAAGTCCATTTTTTCCATATTAAAGAGCGCATATTACTTGCAGCCAGGAAAATGAAGGAATTCCCTACGCCATACTTGGGATTACAGCTTTATACTGATTTATCTCAAGCCACCTTGCAAGCGCGAAGAAACCTCCACCCTCTGACCTCCGCTCTCAGAGCAGCTTCTATACAGTACAAATGGGGTTTTCCACTGAAACTCTTGGTGCGCCATGAGGATACCCTGCATATCATTCACTCACTGAAGGAAGGATGCGACTTGGCAAAAAGTTGGGGTGTGAAGATTGACCTGCAACTACAGGCTATGAACCAGAAACCTTCTAAACCGACCCATGACTGGCAAACCCAAGGCTCTCCACGTTGACCCGGTCGAGCTAAAAATCGATGCAGTTCACTTTACAGCGGCTAGTTACCTGGGACCGTTCCGTTATTACGGGCTAGCCTACTAGTTTTTGAGGCCTTAATTTGATGGCCATTTGAACTCCTTCCCCCTGGAGATTTTCGGTCGAGGAGCATATTTGAGTATCGATATGTACCTTCGATTGATCCTTTATGATTCAACTCAGTTACACTGCTATTGTTATGCCTTTACTTGTTGTGTCCCCCTCCTTGTGTTTCTATCCCTATTATTACCCAAAGGTCTACTTCACGTCCCTGACCCCTCCTGCACTGCCGAAATGGAAATACCCAGCATATTCCGCCTTGAGACCGCCTTATCCAAACTTCATCTACTCCTAGGTTCGGCCTTGTGGTGTGGTAAGCAAATTGTGGTATCTCAATATGTCGCTTAATTTGGTATCCCTTAACGTTAAGGGACTGAATTCCCCTTATAAGCGCTCTTATCTATGGAGAGAGGCGAGTAGACTTAAAGCAGATATACTTTTTCTGCAGGAAACTCACTTTTCCCGTACTAAAATGCCCCTCTTTAGCAGCATTAAATACACACAGATTTTCCTAGCCTCTCAGGAGAAAAAAAAGGCAGGCGTTGCTATTTTGTTCTCCACTGACGTGTCATTTCAATGCGAATCTTCCTACATTGACCCTGCAGGTCGTTTTATAGTATTGGTGGGATTGCTACAGAACAAAGTGGTCACCGTGGTTAATATATACGCACCGAATTTACGACAAATTCGTTTCCTAAACAGGGTAATGCGTAAAGTCCGAGAAATGGCGAAGGGAAGTCTGCTTATGGGAGGGGACTTCAACATGATAGTTGATGGATCATTGGATTCTTCCAATCCTAGAACCCGGCATGTTCCATGCCTCCAACAATGGTTACGGTCACACTCTCTATATGATACATACAGATGCCTTAACTCTAGCTCTAGGGCTTACTCCTTCTACTCAGCTCGACATCGCACCTTTTCACGCATTGACATGTTTGTTGTGGATCGGTGGGCATTGCCAGATGCTAAATCTGCTACGGTGGGAACGGCCACGTGGTCAGACCACGCGCCGATTATGTTGGAGTGGTCTCCACGGGCCTATACATCAATGGCGAGGCACTGGCGAAATAACCTGGCACTGTACACCGATTCTTCATACGCGACACGCATACGACAGCATATAGTAGACTACTTTAGTGTTAACACTACTCCTGACGTCACCCCCTCGACAATATGGCTAGCCCACAAGGCTGTCATGCGCGGACACCTCATCCAAATGGGAGCTCAGAGGAAAAAAGCCTTGACGAGTCAGCTGGATAGTTTATTGCTGAAAGTCCAGACAGCTGAGAATGAAGTTACTTCACAACCAACTTTGAATAATCACCGCAGTCTAATGACCCATCGACATAATTTACAGCTTCACCTGTTCAGCCAACACGATAAATATATACGCACCATGCGTGCAACCCACTACGGGTCAATTAATAAAACCTCTCGATATATGGCATCCAAACTGAAACAAAGGCGAGTCCGTAGCACGGTGTTCTCACTGAAAAACTCCCAATGCCCTCACTCGTCAATCACACACCCTATGGAAATAGCGGAGTCGTTTCGTAAATATTACGAACAGTTATACAATCTCAAAGATTCCCCAGGAGTTATACAACCTACAGACCTAGCCATTAACTCGTTTTTATCCCAAATTGACCTCCCGAAACTACCCCCTTCATCGGCCTCTATGCTAAATGCCCCAATTTCGATAGCCGAAACCTTGCAATCCATCAATATGTCTAAACTGGGCAAATCACCTGGCCCTGACGGGTATTCGAATGAATATTTCCGAACCTTCCCTGAATTACTTGCGCCGCACTTGACTAACATGCTAAACTCAGCTCGTGAATGCGCTTCTTTCCCGCCTGAGTTCTTAGAAGCGACGGTAACTGCGATCCCTAAACCTGGGAAACCCCCTAATGAACCTGAAAACTTTAGACCCATATCGCTACTGAATTCAGATACTAAGATATACGCTAAAATACTAGCCATCAGGCTATCTAACATTTTACCACTGTTGATCCATACTGATCAAGCAGGATTCGTGGCGGGCCGCCAAACATCTGACGCAACACGACGTGTCCTCAACTTGCTTCAATATGCTTCGAGGGGTAGGGCGCCTTCTTTGCTTCTCTCGTTGGATGCGGAGAAGGCGTTCGACCGAATTCATTGGGGATTTATGTTCCACACTTTGCGCAAGTTTGGATTTGAGAACGACTTTCTACACTACATCGAAGCCTTATATTCCTGCCCATCCGCTAGGGTGCTCATCAACGGCACTTTATCGCAATCATTCTACATCACGAACGGCACCCGTCAAGGCTGTCCCCTGTCTCCCCTCCTCTTCGTTCTCATCATGGAGCCATTGGCGGAGAGAGTCAGATTGGATCAGACTGTTAGAGGTATCCCACTTTCTGGTAGACAACACAAGATAAGTCTGTATGCAGATGATATTGTCCTCCTATTAACCGATCCGTTAACTTCCCTACGATCAGCCTGTACTACCCTTGACGAATTTGGGCGGATATCTCACTACAAACTCAACTATACCAAATCACATCTCATGGGACTACACATTGATTCCCAACTTAAGGCTGCGATGCTTGCCGAGTTCCCCTTCAAATGGCAGGATACTACGGTAACGTATCTAGGCATTAAGCTTACCTTACCATTTCACAAGACAGTTTTACAAAATATGAACGGCCTAATACAGGATATTCAGGAGACTCTAGACACATTCTCAAAAATAGACATATCATGGATGGGCCGGATCGTGTCATATAAGATGATGATCTTACCTAAAATCCTATATATTTATAGAACGCTTAATCTCCCGATACCAAAGAAATATATAAATAGGCTTTCATCACAAATGTTGGGGTTTATATGGGCCGGGAAAAAACCCAGGGTGGCCTCCTCCGTCTTAAGAATGTCTCGTTACCATGGAGGGGCGGGCGTCCCCAACCTATATGCATATTACCACGCCACGATTATACGTCAAACTAGACACTGGTGGCTGCAATCTACGCATTCCTCTTGGCCGACCATAGAATTAGCTTTAAATCATTCACGACCACTACACTTGCATTTGTTAGTTTACACTGTAGATAAAACTCTTTCTCCACCGGCTTCACATGTAGTGATAACGTCTCTACGTAGCTGGGTCTTATTAACATCCAAGTTGAGAAATGATACACAAGTCTCTGCGGCAGCATTACCGATCGAACTTCTCCATCAGTGTATACCAGACTTAGACACCCGGAACTGGGGAGAACTTGGCCTACAAACTTGGGGAGATGTAGCCACAATGCAATTTACAGGCCACATACCACAACTGACCGCATTTCATATACGAAGGGCTAGATCCTATATCTTCTCTGGTAACAAGCTTGATATGCAGGTTCCTCTGACCCTCTGGAACCTTATCTTGGGCACTAACCCCAACCTCACTTTGCTACGACTAAGCATTTATATACAATATTTAATGACTCCACTCACTTTACTAAACGAGCCCACATTATCAGCTGGGAAATTGACCTAGGAAGACCGTATTCTGAGGCTCAATGGGAACTTGCGTTTAAATGGGCTAAAAAAGCATCGCTCTCCATGACGCTTCAGGAGTCGCATATGAAGTGCATATCACGCTGGTATTACACTCCTGAGAGGCTAGCCAGATTATTTCCCGGAACCTCTGACTGTTGTTGGAGGAACTGTGGAGAGACGGGCTCCTTATTCCACATATTTTGGAATTGCCCTAAGGTTTTGTGCTTCTGGGGAGAGGTCTTCAACTTACTAGATTTGGTGACATCCTTGAGAATACAGCGATCTCCACACATAGCACTATGCCTGCTGGAGATTGAAACGGTACCTCTTGAATTCCGCAGATTTGTGGCACATACACTTATGGTTGCTAAAGTAATGTTAGCCCAACGCTGGAAAACTGCTTCCACCCCATCAATGCTTGAGCTGACCTCTCGACTTAAAGAACATCACGCTCTGGAATTCCTATACGCTATCCGCAATAATTGCGTAACACTCTGCAACCGCACATGGTCCCCATGGTCCAAATATTGCAAAGATTCACTACATTCAGCCTCAACAGATCACCCTTAAGTAGTCTCTGAATGAAACACAGGAAATGGTTCTTCTCACCGCTATTTACCTCCTCCTTCCTTCCCTTTACCAAAAACCTTCCCTTATGTATACTGTTTGTACACCTAGTTAGTCCATGTCTTGTCTTGATTATTATTACTGTTTTACATCGTATGGTCTCTCGTGGGCCTAGTTATATGCTTTCTTTGTATATGCAATAACCAAAAATTTTCAATAAAGAACTATTGAACATGAAACTTTTTGACACTTTTCACTCCCTCCTCAGGCCAAAAGCACAAGCCCCTATCACAGACATTTGTGCTGACGACCTGGCCTCCCACTTTATAGAAAAAATAGATACTATCCGTCAGGAAATCTGCTCTCAACCACCAAGTGCTGTGACTCCCATCCCTCCCTGCATTTCCCCTGGCTCAATTTCCACATTTGATCCCATCACAGAAGAAGAAGTCTCCAGACTCCTCTCTTCCTCTCGTCCGACTACAAACACTACCGACCCCATTCCCTCACACCTCCTCCAGTCTCTCACTCCAGTTGTCACAACTCACCTAACTACAATCTTCAATCTCTCACTCTCCTCTGGCATTTTCCCATCCTCCTTTAAACACTCCATCATTACTCCACTACTAAAGAAACCCGCTCTCGACCCTTCCTCCACAAACAACTACAGACCGGTCTCCAATCTCCCCTTCATCTCTAAACTTTTGGAGCGCCTAGTCTACTCCCGCCTCACCCGTTACCTCTCCACTCACTCCCTCCTAGACCCTTCACATTCCGGCTTCCGACCCCTACATTCGACTGAAACTGCACTCATCAAAGTGACCAATGACCTTCTGACAGCAAAACGTAACGGCGACCACTCTCTGCTCATTCTACTCGACCTTTCTGCAGCTTTCGACACGGTTGACCACCGTCTCCTACTGTCTAGGCTCCAGTCACTAGGTATTAAGGACACTGTTCTCTCCGGGTTCTCCTCCTATCTTTCTGACCACTCCTTCAGTGTTTCGTTCTCTGGCTCCACATCATCTCCTCTTCCTCTCACTGTCGGTGTACCCCAGGGCTCAGTCCTTGGCCCCCTTCTATTCTCTCTCTACACGGCCCCAATTGGACAGACCATCAGCAGATTTGGCTTTCAGTACCATCTTTATGCTGATGACACACAATTATACACGTCATCCCCCGACCTTACCCCGCTGTACTACAGAACACCACCGACTGTCTGTCCGCAGTCTCCAACATCATGTCTGCTCTCTATCTGAAACTTAACCTCTCCAAAACGGAACTTCTTTTGTTCCCGCCGTCTACTAACCTCCCTAAATCTGACATTTCCCTCTCCGTGTGCGGCACCATAATAACACCCCGGCAGCAGGCTCGCTGTCTGGGTGTTATGTTTGACACCAATCTCTCCTTCACCTCCCATATACAATCTCTTGCCCGCTCTTGCCGCCTACACCTAAAGAACATTTCTAGACTCCGCCCTTTTCTCACCATGGAAACAACAAAAACCCTCACTGTAGCATTGATCCACTCCCGCCTGGACTACTGCAATGCTCTATTACTTGGCCTCCCCATTACTCGACTATCCCCTCTCCAGTCCATCCTTAATGCAGCAGCCAGGGTCATCCATCTGGCTAATCGGTACTCGGACGCGTCCGCTCTTCGCCAGTCCTTACACTGGCTGCCCATTCATTATAGGATCCAATTCAAAGTACTGGTTCTCACCCACAAAGCTCTCCACAGTGCAGCACCCCCCTACATCTCCTCCCTCATTTCTATTTATTGGCCTAACCGACTGCTGCGCTCTGCAAACGACTTTCGACTAACCTCTGCACTAATCCGTACCTCCCACTCCCGACTCCAAGACTTCTCCCGCGCTGCGCCAATCCTCTGGAATGCTCTACCCCAAGAAATTAGGACTATCCACAATTTGCATGGTTTCAGGCGCTCCCTCAAAACACATCTGTTCAGAGCGGCCTATCACATTCACTAATCAAAGTCATTCTCTGTGTAAGTGTGTGTGTGTGTAGCCCATTCACTATCTCCATCCATCCCTCACTCCCTCAAGATGGCTGGACCATCATTGTAAATGCACCATTGTATATACACACCTGTACTTTGTATCTCCCCCACCTCATTGTAGATTGTAAGCTCTCACCAGCAGGGTCGTCTTATTTTGCTTTAATTATTGTATTGTTAACGTTGTTACTTATGACTTGTGTTTTGAAACTGTTAAACTGTAAAGCGCTGCGGAATATGATGGCGCTATATAAATAAAGATTATTTATTATTATTATTATTAGCAGCTGTCAGATCGCAGCTACTTGCCACCTGGCCACATACCTCACTGCTCTCGGTTAGCTTCCTAAGCTTGTTACCTGGGGGCCTGCCAAAAGCGGGGTGCCACTGGTGGGGATAGTTGGCCCTGAAAGCAGCTCTAATCCCAGTGAGTCATCAGAAGGGTGAGACTCTATAATTTTCACCATCTTGGTATTTTGCTGGGACTGTACTATATGCTATTGTTGGTGATTCAGTAAACTATTGCCACACTGTTTTACCCTCACCCTGTGTTGTCTGAGTAGTGTTCTGGCCACGGGATAAGAAATCGGGCACTCAGTGATATGAGCACTGATCCGTGCAGTCTTTCTAAAGAAAGCCGGGCCAGCAAGCGATAGCACTCACTGATCCTGTGTCGCTCTCTATATAAAATATATATATATATATGTATATATTGTGACAAAGTCACTGGTAAACTGTTGAAGGGGAGATATGTTTCACTGCGCTAAATGGTGATATAAAACCCAGAGATTTTCCTCCAGAACACTAAGTGTGGTGAGGGGGATAACATCTAATTTGTATAATGGGCTGGGTTTTATGTGGACATCCATAGAGCGGGTAGGATGATATCCACATTATCTCCACCCCAGTGTGTTGTCCGGGTCTTAAGTAGCTGGCGTCCAGAGGCAGTAGTTGTTTAGTGTCTGAAGAGGAACACTCCAGAGAAGTGGTTGTTCTGGAACCAACCTGAACCGTGTGTGTTCTGCTAACGGTGAGGAGGAGGAACCCAGCTACCAGAAGGATTGTGCTTTGTGCTACTTTGCTTTGTTTTTATGTTTTTCCAAGAGGGCTGCATTTGTTTCTTTACACCTTGGTTTATGCTGCCTATAATAAATCATAGGAAGTTCTTAAAGAAACAGTGTTCCCCTGTCTACCTCTGTATACAGCCAAGTGAGACAATCTACCACTATATATTATATATATATATATATATATATATATACACTGCTCAAAAAAATAAAGGGAACACTCAAATAACACATACTAGATCTAAATGAATGAAATATTCTCATTCAATACTTTGTTCTGTACAAAGTTGAATGTGCTGACAACAAAATCACACAAAAATCATCAATGGAAATCAATTTTTTGAACCAATGGAGGCCTAGATTTGGAGAGACCCCAAAATGAAAGTGGAAACAAGTCTAAATGATGCTCAGTATTGTGTGTGGTCTCCACGTGCCTGTATGACCTTCCTACAACGCCTGAGCATGCTCCTGATGAGTTTGCGGATGTTCTCCTGAGGGATCTCCTCCCAGACCTGGACTAAAGCATCCATCAACTCCTAAACAGTCTGTGGTGCAATGTGACGTTGGTGGATGGAGCGAGACATGCTGTCCCAGATGTGCTCAATCGAATTCAGGTCTGGGGAACGGGCAGGCCAGTCCATAGCTTCAATGCCTTCATCTTGCAGGAACTGCTGACACACTCCAGCCACATGAGGTCTGGCATTGTCCTGCATTAGGAGGAACCATGGCCAACTGCACCAGCATATGGTCTCACAAAGGGTCTGAGGATCTCATCTCGATACCTAATGGCAGTCAGGCTACCTCTGGTGAGCACATGGAGGGCTGTGTGGCCCTCCAAGGAAATGCCACCCCACACCATTACTGACCCACTGCCAAACCGGTCATGCTGAAGGATGTTGCAGGCAGCAGATTGCTCTCCAGGGCGTCTCCAGACTCTGTCACGTCTGTAACATGTGCTGAGTGTGAACCTGCTGCCTGCAACATCCTTCAGCATGACCGGTTAAAAAAGATGAGAGAGGCCTGTAATTGACATCATAGGTAGACAACAGCTATGAGAGTCAAAATGAGAAAACAAATCCAGATAATCACCTTGTCTGATTTAGCAAGATTTATTTTGAAAATTATGCTGGAAAAAAAGTATTTGGTCACGTAAAAACATGCAAGATTTCTGGCTCTCACAGACCTGTAATTTCTTCATTAAGAGGTTCCTCTGTCCTACACTCATTACCTGTAGTAATGGCACCTGTTTGAACTTCTTGTCAGTATTAAAGACTCCTGTCCACACCCTCAAACAGTCACACTCCAAACTCCACTATGGTGAAGAGAGCTGTCGAATGATACCAGAAACAAAATTGTAGCCCTGCACCAGGCTGGGAAGACTAAATCTGCAATAGGCAAGCAGCTTGGTGTGATGAAATCAACTGTGGGAGCAATAATAAGAAAATGGAAGACATACAAGACCACTGATGATCTCCCTCGATCTGGGGCTCCATGCAAGATCTCACCCAGTGGGGTCAAAATGATCACAAGAACGGTGAGCAAAAATCCCAGAACCACACAGGGGAACCTAGTGAATGACCTGCCAAGTGCTGGGACCGTCGTAACAAAGGCTAATGATAAAAAGTGCAAAAACGATACATGTGATAAATGCATTAAATGAGGTATTAGTTACTAGTTTGGCCAAAGCAGATAAGCTCGCAACCCAATGTCAAGGGTCCCATTTTTCTTTGTCTGTGAGCTTTGAATTGATAATTAGATACTCACAATAAAATGGGGACCCTTGACGTTGGGTTGCGAGCTTATCTGCTTTGGCCAAACTGACCTACTGAATAAACTAGCAGCAATAGGTTCTCTACCAGAAGGAACCATCCTGGCCACCATGGATGTGGAATCTTTGTACTCTAATATCCCACACCAGGATGGATTAAATGCCTGCAAAGTCTTCATGGGAAACACCGGGAATGATGCTGATTCTGTGGTGAAACTCACAAAATTCATCCTCACCCACAATTACTTCGAATTTGACAACAAGATCTATCTTCAGGAGACTGGCACAGCTATGGGAAGTAAAATGGCTCCACAGTATGCAAATCTTTTCATGGCCAAGCTTGAAAGCGAATTTTTGTCCTCATGCCCCATCAGGCCTCGGGCCTACTACCGCTACATTGATGACATTTTAATCATCTGGACGGAGTCTGAACAACAGCTAAAGACGTTCCATGAACAGTTCAATCAATTTCATCCCACCATCAACTTAACACTTAACTACTCCAGCACTGAAATTAACTTTTTAGACACCACCATTAAGCTAAAGAACAATGAAATAGAGACATCCCTGTATCAGAAGCCAATCGACCGTCCAACATATCTTAAATGGGACAGTTTCCATCCAAAACACATAAAAAACTCTATTGTCTACAGCCAAGCCATCAGATACAACCGTATATGTTCCAACCCCATGGATAGAGATGAACACCTTGGTCGCCTCAGAAAGACTTTTTGAACCAGGGCTACCATCCAAGAACAATTGAAAACCAAATTACAAGAGCCACCAGAATATCAAGGAATCACCTGCTACATTACAAAGCTAAAGAAGAAAATAACCGGGTGCCTCTAGTGGTCACCTACAATCCAAGTCTGGAGATGCTAAGGGGAGCTGCACGGAAACTACAACCTTTACTACAAAAAGATGCCCGATTACAATCCATATTTCCAGACCCCCCACTACTATGTTTTAGGCAGCCCCCAAATCTAAGAAGCATCATTGTCAGAAGCTCCCTGTCCTCCCCAACAGCTGCAGGTACCTTTCCTTGCAAACAAAAGAAATGCAAAACCTGTACATCTATAATGACCACGGACAGGATAAAGATCCCCAACTCCCATCAGGACTACAAGATACCAGGTACTTTCAGATGCATCACATCTAATGTGGTGTACCTAATTATATGTACTAAATGTCCAACTGGGGGTCTGTATGTGGGGGAGACCGGGCAAAAACTGAGAACAAGGATGAATTCTCATCGCCACACAATAAGAGAAAGGAGAATGGATTTACCTGTGGCAAAACACTTTTGTATGCCCGGTCATAGCATGACGGATATGGAATTACTTATATTAAAATCTAACTTCAAATCTGAGAAGGATAGAAAAGTCTGGGAATATAAACTTATGATGACCTTTGACACTCTTAGTGCTGGGATGAATATATCCCAGAGTTTTATGTCTTTCTACAACAATTAAGGAATCTGCTTCCCTGACCTTTTAGGGTCATCACAACACAATACCAGACCCCAATCAGAGGGTAATAAAACTTTCACTCCTTATCTATGAACTAGTCATATTTATGTTCATCCTTCTGCCATAATGACAGTTCTGCTTCACGTCACCTGTCTTACCTATTGCATTATTCCTGTGTCCTCTTGTGTATAAATATGTGATTCTTCAGCTTTCATTTTAGTCTTTGCCTGATGAAGAGACCTGCGTAGTCTCGAAAGCTTGCAATTTGTTACCATCTTTTCAGTTAGCCATTAAAAGGTATCAACCACTGAGGACTCTCAAGTCTAAATATTGGCCAAACTAGTAACTAATACCTCATTTGATGCATTTATCATATGTATAGTTTTTGCACTTTTTATTATTTTTTGCAGGATGCAGCTAGGCTCCTTTCTGATGGCTTGGTTTTCTGTGCTACGCACATAAAGTGCTGAACAGCCCACCTTCCATTATAGGCGTTAAAAATAGGCTGTTATCCAGACACTGTGCATTGCACTTTCCTGTGTGACTTATGTCCTAAGCAAGCCTTTCTGTGTGCTTTTGTCCACTAGACAGTTAACACCTTCATCATCACTATTTTTGTGATAGGGTGGCTGTTCTCATCAGTGGTGGGCACCTGTGCTGCTCCAGCCTTTATCTATGGGAGCTTGCTGCATCCTGCTAGTGCATTGTTCATCTAACAAGATTTGGTGAGGCTATTTTTCATGTTGTGTTTTTGCTAAAAAAATTTTTAAGAATTTTTAAGTCCTTTTTATCTTTGCCTGTGAATCTGTCACATGACATCGGGGAGTGAAAATGGCTAATTGTGCACAATTTGGACAATTTCACTTAAGGGTGTACTCATTTTTGGTGCTAGCGGTTTGGACATTAATGCGTTGAGTTACTTACACCAAATTTACACTGTTATGCAAGCTGTACACTGACTACTTTACGTGGTATCAAAGTGTTTTGTCTACAGTGTTGTCCCATGAAAAGATACTGTATGATAAAATATTTCCAAAAATGTGAGGGGTGTCCTCACTTTTGTGATATACTGTGTGTGTTGTCTATATATACGGTATATATATGTGTATACATGGGCAGTACTACGGTATACATACACAATACTGTACAAAAGTTTTAGGCAGCACTATAAAGCAATTCCATATTAGAAATGTTAGTATTCGGTGTAATTTGATATGCTGTCACATATATTTTATCATATTACGCCTGTTACTATTATTACTTATGGGTAATTGCTTTGGTTCCATTGTACTCAGTATCTTACAGCTCCTTTTTCAGTCAGGCACTTTATTTCAACAGGTGACCTCCTTTCCTTCGGTTCACAATGCTCTTTTTTCCATTCCACGAAATTCCTTTGGAGAGGTTTACACAAAATTTGCATTCATTTCTTGGTCATCTAAGACTGTTATATTGTTCAAGTCCCCAAGGATTTTCTTTCTTTACATGTTTTTCCTACTTTGCTTTGTCTCTAAGTTTCTACTTCACTAATTCCCCTGCACCCGCTGTCTGCTAATGTCCAACTCTTCTTTATTAATCTCAGATTGTTCATGGACAAAGGAATCTGGGGAACAGAAAGCACTGGATCTGGTGTCCTGGCTATGAGAACAGAGGCTGATGGTATCTTATTTTGTGTAGCTTTGATATATTAGTATAACCAAAAGTTGTATACCCTACCACTGTAAATGTCTTGCCATAAGGCAATGTTACCAGTGATAACAATAACTAGATATACTTGTATACATATTAAGTATGAAAAGTAATAAGTAATTGAATTAGTGGAGTATACAGTGGGCACGGAAAGTATTCAGACCCCTTTAAATCTTTCAGTCTTTGTTTCATTGCAGCCATTTGGTAAATTCAAAAAAGTTCATTTTTTTCTCATTAATGTACACTCTGCACCCCATCTTGACTGAAAACAAAATAGAAATGTAGAAATTTTTGCTAATTTGTTAAAAAAGAAAACTGAAGTATCACATGGTCATAAGTGTTCAGACCTTTTGCTCAGTATTGAGTAGAAGCACCCTTTTGAGCTAGTACGCCATGAGTCTTCTTGGGAATGATGTAACAAGTTTTTCACACCTGGATTTGGGGATACTCTGCCATTATTCCTTGTAGATCCTCTCCAGTTCCGTCAGGTTGGATGGTGAATGTTGGTGGACGGCCATTTTCAGGTCTCTCCAGAGATGCTCAATTGGGTTTAGGTTAGGGCTCTGGCTGGGCCAGTCAAGAACAGAGTTGTTCTGAAGCCACTCCTTTGTTATTTTAGCTGTGTGCTTAGGGTCATTGTCTTGTTGGAAGGTGAAACGTCGGCCAAGTCTGGGGTCCAGAGCACTCTGGAAGAGGTTTTCATCCAAGATATCTCTGTACTTGGCCGCATTCCTGTTTCTTTCATTTGCAACTAGTCATCCTGTCCCTGCATCTGAAAAACACCCCCATAGCATGATGCTGCCACCACCATGTTTCACTGTTGGGATTGTTTTGGGCAAGTGATGAGCAGTGCCTTGTTTTCTCCACACATACTGCTTAGAATTATCACCAAAAAGTTCTATCTTCATCTCATCAGACCAGAGAATCTTATTTCTCATAGTCTGGGAGTCCTTCATGTGTTTTTTAGCAAACTCTATGCAGGGTTTAATATGTCTTCCACTGAAGAGAGGCTTCCGTCAGGCCACTCTGCCATAAAGGCCCAACTGGTGGAGGGCTGCAGTGATAGTTGACTTTGTGTAACGTTCTCCCATCTCCCTACTGCATCTGTGGAGCTCAGCCACAGTGATCTTGGGGATCTTATTTACCTCACTCACCAAGGCTCTTCTCCCACGATTGCTCAGTTTGGCTGGATGCCCAGGTCTAGGAAGACTTCTGGTGGTCCCAAACTTCTTCCATTTAAGGATTATGGAGGCCACTGTGCTCTTAGGAACCTTGAGTACTGCAGAAATTCTTTTGTGAAACCTATAAATGTCTCTCCAGAATAAAAAAGTTGCTTCAAAAAACATCAATAGATGTCCATAATGCTTAACCTATAGAAATATAGTCAAAAGCTCATGATATACTTAATAGTAATCATGTACTAATATTTACAAGACTATATAGCTCATCGGAAGCAACAAGAATAAGAAGATGCATATATATCATAAAGGTCAAACTTAATTAGATATATTAAACAATATTAACTAGGATTACATATCATATATCCAGTATTAAAAAATGTGAGACACACAAAGGAAGGTCAGAGACAAAAAAGACTAAAACAGCAGGGCTAAACAGAGACATCAGAATCCCTATAGATCCTAATAAAGGCATGTGAAAGGAACCTCAATGTGAATGAACACATATCTGTGAAGAGGCATACACATGACCACTAATCAGATAAAGTCCAATCATAAATAGGAAAAAAATCAACTACCTTATGGTATTAGGTAAGTGAAAAAGGAACACTTGAATAAGGTATACTATCATGTGGTCAAATGTTAAACTAGGATCACTTATCTGAAAAACCATTAACAATGGTTAATATAACTAACTAGAAAAGTTCATATAATACCTGTGGCCATGGTTCCTTAAATAGAGGACAGGTGTACTCTGCTGCTGTGCTGCCAAGCACCTCGACGCGCGTTTCTCCAGCTAGGCTTCATCAGGAGGCGTGGCTAACACAAAGATATGAATTCCCTATATAGTGCGTGCAACTACAAAAGATGGATGACCGGGGTGTGAAATCCCACTTGTGTATCGTAATAGTAAAGGTAATGCATCTGAAGGAAGGTTATACCATGTGACTATATCTGATCGATTCTATATCTGATACCATGTGACTATATCTGACCGAATTGTGAAGGTCCTTTAGTATATGTACATTTCTCCCTGACTTTTCTAGTGAGTCACATGGTTATACCATGTGAGTATCTGAGCGGTTCTATTGGCAGAACTGTGAAGGTCCTTTAGTATATGTGCATTCCTCCCTGACTTCACTAATGAGTCACATGGTTATATAATGTGACTGTATCTGAGCGATTTGCGAACTGGAAGGTCTTATTCATTGCTTGCATATATTTCTACCTACTCAAAAGGTCTGTGATAGAGCATGTGATCACTCTAATTTATGGCGATATCAGAAGGTCTCATCAATGAAATGCAAAGTAGTGTTCCTATTGGCTCTTATTTCATTAAGGTCCTTCCTTCAGATGCATTACCTTTACTATTACGATACACAAGTGGGATTCCACACATCAATCTTTTGTAATTGCACGCACTATATAGGGAACTCATATCTTTGTGTAAGCCATGTCTCCTGATGAAGCCTAGTGGGCGAAACACGCTTTGTGGTGCTTGGCAGCACGGCAGCAGAGTACACCTGTCTTTTCAGGTTATTTATATTAACCATTGTTAACGGTTTTTCAGATAAGTGATCCTAGTTTAACATTCGGCCACATGATAGTATACCTTATTCAAGTGTTACTTTATCACTTACCTAATACCATAAGGTAGTTGATTTTTTTCCTATTTATGATTGGACTTTATTTGATTAGTGGTCATGTGTATGCCTCTTCACAGATATGTGTTCATTCACATTGAGGCTCCTTTCACATGCCTTCATTAGGATCTATAGGGATTCTGATGTCTCTGTTTAGCCCTGCTGTTTTAGTCTTTTTTGTCTCTGACCTTCCTTTGTGTGTCTCACGTTTTTTGATACTGGATATATAGTATGTAATTCTAGTTAATATTGTATAATATATCTAATAAAGTTTGACCTTTTTGATATATATTTATTATCTTATTCTTGTTGCTTCTGATGAGCTATATTGTCTTGTAAATATTAGTAAATGATTACTGTTAAGTATATCGTGAAGTTTTGACTATATTTCTATAGGTTAAAAAAATTCTTTTGTAACCTTGGCCAGATGTGTGCCTTGCCACAATTTTGTCTCTGAGCTCCTTGGCCAGTTCCTCTGACCTCATGATTCTCATTTGTTCTGACATGCACTGTGAGCTGTGAGGTCTTATATAGACACGTGTGTGACTTTACAAATCAAGTCCTATCAGTTTAATTAAACACAGCTGTACTCCAATGAAGGAGTAGAACCATCTCAAGGAGGATCACAAGGAAATGGACAGCATGTGACTTAAATGAGTGTCTGAGCAAAGGGTCTGAATACTTATGACCATGTGATATTTCAATTTTTCTTTTTTAATAAATTTGCAAAAATTTCTACATTTCTGTTTTTGTTCAGTCAAGATGGGGTGCAGAGTGTACAATAATGAGGAAGAAAATGAACTTTTTTGAATTTACCAAATGGCTGCAATGAAACAAAGAGTGAAAAATTTAAAGGGGTCTGAATACTTTCCGTACCCACTGTATGTATCCTGATTGTGCAGCCTTAAACATAAACTATCGATTGGCTGACAGCTATCTATCCGGACTGCCTAATACATGTAATGCCTGGCTTAGCCGAGCACTCCTGTGTTCTCCCCACTAAACAAAAAGATCTACTGTAGAAATTCCAATAGCCTAATCCTTCTATTTCCAGATGTCTGTTGGGGTAGAGTCAAGAGGCTACCATACACGTTGGATGATTGGCCGATCCTGCCAAAATTGGTGGATTTGGCCGACTTTTATCTGATGTGTACGGGAAGGGGGTCTTAAGTGAAAATGAGTTGTAAGGCAAGACACTATTCTTGAATAGGAGTGGTGATGTTTCTGGAAAAAGAAGACAAGCTTTTTTCTTAATTTCAGGAAATAGATATCTGGCCAAATATTGGTGGAATCTATCTGTTGGTGGAAGCAATATAGTACATACTCTTGGCTTTTCTCTGTGTGTTTGGTATCACAAATAATTTATGTGTAAGAGTATGTCCTAAATTTTCAAGTACCAGCCATACCTGATACATTTACTAATGCCTTAGGGAACTGTGATGCATATCCTAACATATAAACTGGTATCAAATTGTTAAAAAAAAAGCATTGTTGTGGTCTTCTGAGATGACCGGACAAAGGTCCAAGAAAAGATGCTCTATTTTGCAGTGGAGCAAGTGACTTCAGCATCCCAAGCAGAAATTGTAAATGATCATGTGTAGCCCAGTATGGATCTTATTCATAGCCTTTGTCAGCTGTTATCCACACATGTCATACAGGAGCACCACAAACAATTCACTGGTGCAAATATATAAAGTGCTTAATACTACATTTTGCAACTAGTCCTTAGTGGTTACATTTTGTGTTCACTCAGTGAAGATTAAGTGGTATTATACATGCCAAATGGCAAGAAGCCCACTTCACGATAACTCAGTGGCATGATGCCAAGTCAATGCCAACAAAAAGGCACATTCTTCACCACTTTTCTCTTGAACATATGGTAGTATCCATTCAGTATATAGAGTCTTATTGATTCAGCAGTTATTTGCTAGCTGGGTATTGTCCTATTGATTCTATGCCCCTTATCCTGCTCACCTGGGGAGGTTCTGACAATGTATCATAGGAGACACTCAAGTGCAAATAAAATAATAATATATCCCTCTAAGTGCACCCCTCCTGAAGAAAATGTGTTTATGTATGTCGTACAAGGAGAAAAAATATGGAAAAATGCCAGGCAAGAAAGGGGGGTAAACTAAAACCAGAGATAAATAGGAAATGTTCACCCAAGTGCTTTAAAGGGATTAAAGCTGGGCTCAGTTGGCAGGAAGTTTGGTTGAATAGAGAAGGCGAGGCCAGCTGGTCTAACAGTGGGGGATATCTGCACCGTGAGCCTGGCAAGTCAAACATAATCGCTTAAATAATATTATCTGTAACCAGGACCTCTTGATCCCTTCTTCTTGCAATTCGTGAGAAGAATGAACGTTAGGCTACGCTCAGCTGCTTTAGTGGCTGAAAATTAAGAAGACAGGAGCCATGGAAACCCAGCACCTTTTAATATGCAGCATTGGCCACAAATTCTCCGCTCTGTCCTGTTTGACGACATTAAGATGTAAATACTTCCAGAAGCGCAGCACAAAAGCTGCACAAAGCTGCCATATTCTGATTGTTTTCTTGCACAGCTCGGCTACAGTATACTGGCCGCTATTTAACACTGGATTTTTCCATTACCGCTTCCTACAGATGCAGCGGTAGGAGGAGAAACATTATAAAATGCTGGTCTCTAATAAAGTAAGGCATGTGTCAGCCTAAAGAGTTCTGCTCTGAAGGCTAAGGTGCCTTTTATAGAAGGCGATGACTCCTAGTTTAGCAATTTCCATTAATTGCTGGACTGTGCTAAGAATCCAATAGATAAGATCCAGAGTAGGACGACATATACACCAGTTCCTATTAAAGTTCCCTTTGTATCGAAATATAAATTTGCAAGAAAAATAAGCAATCTTTTTATCGCATAGATTACTTTTATTAAACAAACACATTTCATATGGAAACTATAATAAAAAAACTATGTTCTCGTAATTTCTCCTAACAAAACCAACTGTTCACTATACATTCCTTACAGTTGACAGTCTAGCTCTGCCTTCAAACGCCAAAGTGTAGATAAAAAGGTTGCCTAACAACCGGTTCTTAAATGATAAAGTCCCCCAGATAAAGTTAAACACATGCCTCTTGAACTGCAGTATATCGGCGGGGTTTCTTCTGACGGTCACGTGGCTTCTGAGGGGCTGCAGCCTTCACACTTCAGTCTGACGGAACTGTAATGGGTGTAGACCCTCGGCGAACGTTCTAGGTAGCAGCAGTGATTTCATGCCAATGCTTAGCCAGACTCAATGCCAATGCTATTGCTCAGGAGGACACAAAAGACTATACAACAGGACAGCATGGGATCACAGCTGCTGGTTTCTGTGAGGTAAAACAATTTCCTGCCTGTTTAAAAACTTCTTTTACCTCACAGAAAGAATCAGCTGTGATCTCATGTGTCATGTGTCCTGCCTGTATACTCTCTTTTGCTTCCTCTCCTGCACAGGAGATGTGGTATGATCTGACCATGTTCCTGCATGGTTACACTTGGCCATTACACAGCACTTAGTAAGGGTTCATTTACAGTATATGATTTTCTCAGCACAGGATCATTTTTTCAACACATCCAATTGTGGAACTTAGTGTTATTCCAAGATCTATTGATTTTAGTGTACATTGTTCATAGGAAAACCCCTTCAAGGATCGGTTAACGATCCAATTTTTAGTTTTCTTATAGCATGTGTAAGACCAAGAAGTAAAAATAACATTTTATTTCAAAATTTTGTGGATGTGAACATTTCAAAATGATGGTCCTTTGTCCCTTGGACTGTTAAATTTATTTGACATTGCTATAACAGTATCAGTCCGCAAGAGGAGCATGTTTTATCTGGAGGACTTTTGCTTTTAAGAAAGGATTTTCCAGTAGTGTACACCCCCTTTAGTTTTCAGAACATTCAAATACATAGCTTTACTGATTTTTTTCTGGTCCTCAGTTACAATCTCTAGGCTTTGGCTGCATAGTGATTTCGGCGAGTTACAGGTTGTGTTGCCCAAAATTGTTCTGTTCATCTGTAAAATTGCTAAGGAATGGAATGGGGTGGCAATGTGACCACAACTAGCGAGTCACAAAAAGTCAGAAACAGTTGGATTTTTTAAGACTTGCTTGTTTTGGTCGCCGTAACCTAATGGTCGCATTGCAACCCCATTCACCTGCATTATCCTGTGCTATAGCCAAAGTCGCTGTGTAGATCCAGCTTCATTATTGCCCATTCTCATTCACAGCAGCATTCAAATTCAGCAGGCTGTTAACCTAGAATGTTCCTGTTTGCTCAATATAACAATATTGCTTGCTCTGGTGATTTGCCTTACATTGCAGTTCCAAGGCCAGTTTCACTGCAGTTGCAATATGAGCATATTACAGGCACATTTTAGTGGCCACATTATGGCTGAGTGTCCTGGACCGACTTCAGGTGCCAAACCAAGTAGAGGCACTTGGTACATGATGACCTAGCCAAACATTTCAGTGCACCTTCCCACCTACTTGTTTATTCTCTATCTCCACCATCTCCTTCTTTGATTGACAGTTCTGGGTTTATAGAGCCAGAAAAGGGCAGAGATAGTTGGAAACCTAGTAGATATGAAGGTGCATTTAAATGTTTGGCCACATCAAGGGTGCACAGAACACTTCTACTTGGTCATTCTGTGCTGACAGACTCCCTATAATTATCTGAAATATCATCGACTTATGATTATTTAATATACACTGTCAAATATACCGTGAGGCTGGTTTTACACATCCATGAAACACGGATCGTGCTTGGTTCGCAAAACCCATTCGAAAAGATGGGTCTCCTAACCTAGGTTAACTGCCTCATATACGCCTGTGAGGCAGTTAGCTCACGTCAGGAGACCTGGCAGTTGGGTTAGGTATTAAGATCTAAGTATGATCATGTGAAAGCAGCCTAATTTGATGGACAAAATATGGACTGTCTCAGAATGTAGTGCAGAAATCAGCACTAAATTATAGAAGCTCAGGAACTTGTCTGTGATGAGTAGCTCCATAAGTGACCAGTGGAATACATGCTGTAATTCAGGACCAGTAAAAAGATGAACAGCTAAATGTATTTACAAAATTCTGCGCTATTTTTTATATAAACTGTAAGATGGTGTCAAAAAGCAGACATTGCTTTCAAGAGGGTGCAAAGCAAGTAGAGTTATTAATGCTTGGCTGGAAGCTATGACTAGAGGGGTTTCCTGGTCTTTTGTCCATGATGCTTATTCACAACGAGAAGTCTCCAACTATCTAATAGTGTGAGTTCCATCTTCTCACCATTTCTACATCATTGCTTGTTAATAAACCCGTCTTCATCAGAGCAGCTCTATAACAAGCCCTGCAGCTGGAGATGACCAGGACAGGCTTTTCAACCTCTGGATGCAAGCATAAATGTTTCCATTCACTGATAGCAATCACTTATCTTCATGAGTATATTAGAAGGATGCATAACTGTTCATTATACAGTACTAAAACTTGTTACATAAAACAGAAAACCCGTTAATCCACTTGTCGGGCTTGATAAAAGATGTGTTTAAAATAGGTTCCAGCTGTTCCATCTCCAAATTTGGACACAGCAGAGACCTTCCTCCTTTTTTACATTGGCAGAGGACCAGTGTTGTGTATGAGGAGGACTGATTGAGTAGCTCATTTCAGTATCTAAGCCAGTTCCCATTCGATGCATCTATAGAAAAGGGGGCTGGCTTGACTATTGGAAAGAGCAGGTAGGCCAGCCAGCTTATACCCATCAGCGAGGGAAGCTCTCTCTCTTGTGTCAAAACAAATGTCAAGTAAGTAAATTATTAAAGGGGTTTTTCCACTTTACAGAAAGTGGACCTCAAACGGTCTTATAGAACCAAAAATGGCAAACAATGCAGGTATTCACCCTTTGTAGGTCCAGAGCAGGATCCCTGTTGCTGGTTGGTGTTTTGCATGCAACAGTGATGTCATGTTGACAAGTCCACAATACCTCTGAGCTTAGCAGCAGTGCCGCTGCAGGTGGCGAGAGCTGCTGAGCTCAGTGATTGGCTGCAATGGTGATGTGCGCTGTCAAAATGAGGTCACTGCTCCATGCAAAACACCGAGATATGAGCAGCGGCAGGGAGTCAGAATTCAAGCTGGGAAGGATGAGTACTGGCTCTGATAGGTATTGATCTTAGGTATTTTAGAGTGCTTGGGTTCCACTTTCCTAAAATGGAAAACCCCTAAAAGTATTAACTTAGATTTTAAACACATTTCCATTATTATCTAGCAGGACATCCACTTTGGAGTTTGAAAGCAAGTCAGTATAATTAGTATTAGCAGTCACGAGTTTAAGGAGATGCTAATGATGACCAGGGAAGAACAATGCTTTTATGTGCATATCCTTTCTAAGAAAGCCATTTTATATAAGTTGTCTGACATGAAGGAAAATGATATCTGTATTGTTCGGTTCTGCGATGCAGGATAAATTGTAGCATATTCACATGGCTGTAAACTGACACAGAGTAAAAGACTGTAAAGTATATGTATGATAATGTGCAGCTTTAAATCTGATAAGAACGAGTCTAGAAATACAGTGGCATGTAAAAGTTTGGGCACTCCAGGTCAAAATTACTGTTATTGTGAACAGTTAAGCAAGATGAAGATGAAATAATCTCTAATAGACCTAACGTTAAAGATGGCACATTTCCTTTGAATTTTAGGTAACAAATTATATATATTTTCATGTTTTAGATTTTAGAAATTAGAAAAAGGAAAATGGTCCAATGCAAAAGTTTGGGCGCCCTGCACTGTTTGTACCTAGTATCACCCCTTTTTGAAATTATCACAGCTTGTAAACGCTTTTTGTAGCCAGCCAATAGTCTTTCTTGTTTGTGGGATTATCATCCATTCTTCCTTGGAAAATTCTTCCAGTTCTGTGAGATTCCTGGGTCGTCTTTCCTGCACTATTATTTTGAGGTCTAGCCACAGATTTTCAATGATGTTCAGATCATGGGACGGTGAAGGTCATTGAAAAACCTTCAGCTTGCACTTTTTGAGGTAGTCTATTGTGGATTTTGATGTGTGTTTAGGATCATTATCCATTTGTAGAAGCCATCCTCTTTTTAACTTCAGCTGTTTTACAGATGGTGTTATGTTTGCATCAAGAATTTGTTGAAATGTCATTGAATCCATTCTTCTCTCTACCCATGAAATGTTCCCCATGCCATTGGCTGCAACACAACCCCAAAGCGTGATTGAATGCAGTTGGTGAGTTGTTCTTTTCCTAAAATGCTGCTTTTTTTCTCAACATTCATTGTGGGCAAAGCGTTTTATTTTAACCTCAATGATCCACAGGACTTGTTTCCAAAATGCATAAGACTTGTTTAGATGTTTTTTTTGCATGTTTGTGAAACTGAATTTTATGTTGAGGATGCAGGAGAGGTTTTCTTCTTATGACTCTTCCATGAAGGCCATATTTGTGCAGGTTTCTCTGAACAATAGACCCACAACTCCAGAGTCTGCTAAATCATTCTGAAGTCGCAGAGCTGTAGGAGAGATCAGCGCAACATAGGGTCTCATCTGAGGAGTATGGCAGGTGATAAAATCCAAATTACTCTCATCTTTTATGAGTATCTATAAAGCATGTAATAAAGCACATCAGATGCAGCAGATCCACGGGTCAGTAAATGACCAAATGATTTTCAAGAAAGAAAGAAGAGGTTTGTGGATGATTTCTGCACTTGCTGATCAATGATGAGACGTATATCCCAGATTGTCAAATGGATAGTGGTTTATTATACACGTTTCAAAGTAAAAAGACTTCTTCATCAGGAAAGACCACTAGTAGATACATTGTAATTGATTGCCGTAACTGGATGACGTCACAGCAACCGCCTCAGAAATCCCACACTTTCGCAATGCTCCGGAACCGCTGTTAGTGAAAAGAAGTGCGAAAAGAAGCTGGGGACTTACCCTCAGATTAAGTGCACATGCCCAGAGAGCTGATGGGCAGTGTGCAAGTGCGGGATTTCCGAGGCCATTGCGTGACGTCAGGCCATTCACTGCAATCAATAAAAATGCGGTGGGTGTGAATAATTTTGAACAAGGACCATGACTGACTGTGAGTGTAGGGGTAAAAAATGCCACCTGTATGACTGAAGCCAAAGGTATGTGATGCAATCTACTAATGATATAAATTGTTTTTACACATACTGTACATCCTGGGAGCTTTTCTTGGAGAAAACAATGTTAGTGATGCACATTGGATCACTAACAACACACTGGGGTAGTTTAAAACACAAAAGGGACATGACAGGTTCCCTTAAGGTCTGAAACCTTGATCTGAGCACACAGATCTCCAAGGCTGCCCAAACTTTTGCACTGTCCCATTTTCATTTTTTTAATTTTTAAAATGTAAAAAATGACTATATATATATGTGTGTGTGTGTATATCTTTTTGTTTGCCTAAAATACAAAGGAAATATGTTATCTGTAACTAGGCCTTTTAGAGACCATTTCATCTTCAACTTGCTTAACTGTTCACAATAGCAGTAAATTTGACCAGTGGGTCCCAAACTTTTACATGCCACTGTGTGTGACCACTTGTGGGCACCATATTTATTAACCAGCTGAAACATTCCATGCAGTTCTAACGTCGCAGAGCATGAAACAGACAGAGAGACATGTTCTTCTCTGAAACACTGAGGCATTTCTGAGAAAACATAAGCCGATTCATCATTCTTTTTGCACCTTTTTTAGAGTAAATGTTTGCTAAATTATTATGGCTTTTGTGCCATTTTTGCTTTAGTTTTTTGAGCTTTCATAATTTTTCAGCTTTGCTTCGGAATATGGACATGGTTTTCATTACCCAGATTAATTAATAATTTGAAACTATTCAAAATGTAGCCAAATTATTTTGGGAGTTATACTGCACTTGAAGACTAAGATGCTTATTTTGTAGCTTATTTACAGGGTTGTATAATATTTTAATCAAATAAGGTGCAAAATGAAAAAATAGAGCAAAAAAACAATCATCAAATATCATGCGCCATTTTGTTGAATTTAGTACAAAACGTGATAGGTCAAAAAAAAGCAACAAATTAAAAAAAATACTAAAAAAAATGCAAATACTGAATCAGGGCCATAGTCTGTGTAGATTTCATGCTGCCCATCTTTTGGCAGCACTGATCGGCTGACAGGTTCCCTTTAAGTCCTGTTCATACAATTCCCAGCACAGAGATCATGACAGGTATATGTGGCTTATTAGCTTTAGCTTTGGAGATAACGATGGTCTGCAGGCAGAATACATGTATAAGAGGTCAGGCCTGATCTGGAGCTTGCTCCTGTTGGTATTAGTAACCATTTATCAAGAGTTGTATGACATAGTGCCCAGCAATATTATTGATATATCTGCCCCAATGTCTATGAAGGTGTTCCCCTTCATTCTGTACTGATTGCTTTTGTTCTTTATGGCAAGTGTTGACAATGCCTATATACTACATAGCTTCCTTTGAGTCATAAGATTTATGTAGATATACACTACATCCATAAGAATAGTAAGAATAGTACATTTAAGCTCCTGAGCCCTAATGAAAAAATACATCATTTATAGTTCTGGTTTCTTCTTATGGGATAGTGGGACCGTTTGAGCTTCCTCAGGTTTTCAGGCCTAGCATTGGCCAGAGCCTCTGCATTCTGTATAACTTTGCCCCTGGGTTCTTTAATCCAGTATATGTACCATATTTATTACATTCTGCTTTATCATTTACTGACAGGTAAGGAAAAAAAGTTTTTCTAAGCTTTTGACTACATTCTTGCAGAAGGCACCTTCTATGTGATAAAGAACGCATGGAACAAAAAAAGGACAATTTGTGGAGTGAGGTAATAGGAAAACTATGGATACTTTTGCTATTCATCTATAGAATAGACTTTGCACAGATCTTTTCCATTTTGTAGGTTTTGCTTGTTTATGTGCCTTCAGTTCGGGTTGGAGATTTCATGACTAATAGTTCACGAGTGGCTGGTTTTACATATTCCATTTTTCTTTTTCATCATTGGGATTTCGTCCTCTGATAAAATTCTTAAATGTTTCCTGATGATTCCAGCTCAAAAGCTAGTTGTGGATAACAATCTCTTTCCACTAGCCTAAGTATTTAACTGAGCCCTGAAATTGGGCTAAAATTCAATTTTCAAACTCATATTATGAAAGAACCCATAATCTTGGTTAGATAAATTGGATTTCATGGCGAATTAACATGAGACTCCTTTGTCTTCATTGGGTCTTCCTACTGGGAAAGTTTATTGAGATCTGAACAACCTTTTTTAGTCAAACATTGTCATTACGTCTATTTTCAGATCAGCCTTCTATTTCTCCTCTTTACCTGAGCTCTCATGTAAAGCCTCTGTACCACCTGGATGTTTTTCTTTTACTTCTATTAACCCTCCAGCAGGAATGTGCCCAATTTTAGCTGCACGCAAGCCAATCAAAGCTGGTGGTGTAATAACAGCAGTTGGAGAGTTGATGCTACCATTTGATGATGTAGGGCCACTAGTAAGATACGCAGTATATTGGTTCCAGAATGATAATGGGCTAACTCCAACCAATTGTGTTGGAATATCTCTGGACAGGAAGTCTTGTAGCTTCATTGGGGTTCCAGATAGCAAGGGACTAAGATTATCCAGAGAGAGACGCCTTCCTCTTCTGGATGAGCTATTATTCCATACATGTGTGCTCATATGGACCTGTGGTTAAAAAGAAAGGTTAGAAAATGTTAATAAAAATTAATCAAATGCATGTAGAAAGTTTTGAAAAATTATATTGAAGCACGACTCAAATAGATAGTATTGAGGTCTTTTACATTTTGATTATTATATATACCTATTCATCTTACACTGCATTCACAGGAAGCTAGTAGACTATTCATGTTCAGTTTATTCAGTAGTCTCTATCATTGAGCCACTCATGTGATCAGCCAAGGAGGTCTCCAACACTGAACCAACAAAAGGAAGTCAGGCAAGGAGGTCTTCCAGCACCGAACCAACAAAAGGTGGTCAGGAAAGTAGACTACCAGCACTGAAACACCAACAGGTGGTCAGACAAGTAGGTTTATCAGCACCAAACCAGCAATGTGTGGTCAGGCAAGGAGATCTACCCACACTAAACCAACAATATATGATCAGGCAAAGAGGTCTACCAGCACTGAACCATCAATAGATTATCAGACAAGGAGGTCTACCAGCACTGAATTAACAAAGTGAAGCTTTCTTAGGAACAGCCCTCAATTTGACCCACTTAGCTACAATATATTCAGTTTGCTTGTGTTTAGAAGAGACTTTTGGCTAATTTATTACAAGTAATTCTTAATACTTACAAGAAGTCACTACTAAAATCAAAATAATTTATGGTGCTTTGGAGTTCATAACATACTAAAGTCAATGCAGATGTTACATTTAATCTTGATGATCCTGTGCACTTTCATAAAAAATCTTTATAATACTATATTTATTAAAATTATGCCATATTTTGTGAACATTTTTACTTGTGCAGTATATTTTAGTGTGGGTTTGTGTAATTCAGTGATTGTCACAAGTTTGAATTTCACTGAATAATTCATTGAGACGGAGAGCCTACCTTTAGGTTCCCCCGTGTGGTGAACGCCCTTCCACACATATTGCAGGAAAAAGGCTTCTCTCCTGTATGTATCCTCTCATGTATCTGCAAAGCACTGGCCGAGGAGAAAGTCTTCTTACATACTATGCACAGATGCTGCTTAGGGCTGCGTCTCAAAGGAGGGGACAGGGAAGAAGGCACCGTCAGCCGTGGAAGCTGGACCAATGCCAATGTCTGGGTTGGGCTTAATATTTCACTCTTCACTGCTCTCACCAGAAATGTCTGGCCTGGAGTTGGCAAATCTGCACTTGGGTGTTTAGGACTGCCGATTGGCTGTGGAGGGAAGTTTTGGCTCACCTGGTGTGCTTGGAGCATATGCTTCGTCAGTATGGATGCCTCCAGGAAGCTCTGCTTGCAAACTAAGCAATGGAACAGCCCATCTTTGGTGTGACATTTCATGTGGTCCTCCAGTAACTCCTTGCTAGACAGTTTTTCAGAACACAGATTACATATGTGCATGTTATCCTTTTTATCTGGACTTTGCTCTGATGAATTGCTTTTATCTGCTTCAGAATCCTGTTTCTTTTCATTGTTGCTTTTACCAGCTTCTGATTTCTTGTTGGCATCTTCCACGTTTTTGTCCTCCTCAGTTTTCTCTTCTACGTCATAGTTCAGCTGTTCACAAATCATTTTTTCTTTTGTTTCCTCAGGTTCCTTGCTAGTGCTTTGTTCTGGTTCTGTAACAATTTCAGCACTGTTGCTAGCTGATATGTCATTTTCCTCTTTTTTCTTCATAGCAGAAGCAGCAGCATCATCATCCATGCTTGATATTTCTGACTCTACTAATGCTGCTTTTTCACTTTCTGATTCACTAGCATCTAAAGAGTCTTCATCTGTACTCATTTCGTCTGAAAAGTCAGGTGTAGTCTTGTCTTCTATTGACTCTGTTTTGCTACCATCCCCATGGGCAATGTCTCCATTTGGAATCTGCCCATCAAGATGCATCCGTATGTGTTGTTGGAGAGTAACTGCATTAGTAAATTTCTTTTGGCAAATTGGACATGAATTTTGGAGTTTTGAAGATAAATTTGATTTATGACCTACATAGTGAGCTTTCAAATTCCCCTTGGTTGAGAAAGCTCGGCCACATATTTTGCATTTGAATGGTCTTTCCCCACCGTGTTGATTATAATGAAGTCTAAGTGCTCTGGGACAGCTTAATACTCTTAAGCAGATAACGCACTGATTTGGAGCTGTTACCTGTTTATCAATCTTTTCTACCAATTGTTGCAATTTTGAAGTCTCTGAGTATCCTAAGGGATCTACGGCATAAGAGAATGGGAAGCTTCCAGACTTAAAGTGACTAGCAAGCAATGCCCAGCTTGGAAGGGAAGTTACCAACTTGCTAATTTGCATCCTTCCCGTGGCATCAATTCCTCCAGTAACTGTCCTTTCAGCTGGAGGTGTGTTTTCATCAGACTTTGCCTTTGGACAACCATTGGCACCCTTTAATACAGAAGAAACATCTCCAGATTTCATGAGGACTAGTTTGTTAACTGGTGGCAGTCCTTGAGTACCTGAGCTAGAGAAGAGATTTAAGCCCTCTGTGGTTATTATTTGGGGTATTACAGGCTTCTTTTCTATTGTCTCCTCTTCTGCTTTCTCTGGAGGTACTGACATGCCGTATGGGAGTCCATTACTGGTTAAAACATAATCCAAATGCTCAGGAACTGGATGTGGGTTCATTTGTATATGAGGGTACTTTTCCTTATGACGATGGAAATGTACTTTCAGATTGCCTCTAGTTGTAAAGCGGTTTCCACATATGTTGCATTTATATGGTCTTTCACCAGTATGAGACCTCAGATGAATTTGGAGGGCACTGTCGCTGCCAAAAACCTTTGCACAAAACCGACACTTGTGCTTTCCTGAGGCTCTTTCTTGTTGACTTTCAACACGTAGTGACTCATTATTTTTCTGCTTTAAAAGGCTTGGGGTATTTTCCAGTACTCTTGCACCTAAAAATAATCCAGTTGAAAAATTGGGTAATCCTGGTGGAAAAATTGCATGCGGTGTAATGAGTTGACTTGGTGGGGAGTTTGAAATGACTGCCTGGCCTGTAGCAGATTTGTCACAAAACCCATCCATGAATTTGTCTTTCAAATTGGCAATACTTCTGGCTGCAAATGTCTGTCCTATAGGGTTGTAGAGATGAAGAAAGGACGGTTTTGATGTTTCATCTCTACAAAATATTTTTGTTGAGTCAGGCAGAGGTTCAGATTGTTTTGTTGGGCTAAAGATAGGTAAAGATTTTGCTGTAGTGCTTTTCTCTTGAGATGTCTGTGGATTTGATGGAGTCATGGAAAGAGATCCAAGCATAAGTACCTGTTGACATATTTGCTCTGTTATTTGCATTTGATGTATCTGTCTCTGCTGGAGAACTCTCAGTTCTTCCAATATCATGGGAATGTTAATGGGAGCTGCAGCAGTCTGTCCTCCAGTTACAGCTTCCTGACTCATTGGCGCTAACCCTGCTTTTGGTCCTGAGAGACCTTCCATAATCAGTCCTCCATTGGGAATGAGAAATCGCTGAGAAGGGCCCACACCTTTTTTGTCCATTTTCTGGTTTCATAGAGTCCATCATTTGAGAACATGCCTCTCTTTCATCTTGTTCAGTCACCATTGTGTGTTTTCCTGATGCAATACTTTCAGGAGAACTAGGTCCAGAAAGAGACTCTTCAATGATGCTGGTTTGTTGATTTTTCCTATTGGCTTCCCCTTGATTCTCTACAATTACTACAACATGGTTGTTTAGTGGGCAGCATTCCCTGTGCTTGGCAAATTCTGAAGGTTCATCAAACTGGGCGCAACACTTTCTGCATACTTGAACCTCTTCACCTGTGTCCCCTGTAAAAAGATTACATTAAAAATTAAAGTTGAAAAAGACTTCAATCTAATAATGGGATTGACATACACTATATGGATTCTCAAGTAATGATTTTTACTCAAAAAGGTAACTTTTCTTGCTAACCTTGCACACCTGTGCAACTACAAGTACATTATTGATGTTGATTGGAGGCTAAATAATACTCAGCTACATTATATATTTTGATTTTTAGACAATAAAATTAGTAAAATAAAATATAACCTAGAACATTAGTGCCCTTTATATTTAATGAAACCCCCATTTCGATCTTCCTCTCCTCCCACATAAACACACACACTCTCTCTTCATTTAACAGGGCTCTCTTTGTATCCCAGCTTTTGTCAAACATTAATACTCTGGAGAGAAAAGCCAGCTTCACAGCTCCTGGTAATTGATTTGTATTCATACAAGAGCCAAGGGGACCGACTTCCAAGCATTGATATGGTAATCCTTTCATGGTAACTGTCCCTTGTTCTGGCTAATTTACTCCCGGGTTCTTCGAGCTTAATTAAACTTGTTGAATTGGCTGGGGGTACTAGGTCTTTGAGCTACAGCTTGGGAAGAGAAAGTACACAGCACCAAGTAACTGCTTCTCAGAATTTACTTTCATCTTCTATATGGAAAGATTAATGTACACTATACAAGTTGCACTTATATCTATTTGCTTCTTGTAAAATAAGATAAGCCTTTTTATTTGCCTGCATATTGGATTGGGCTCCACCTTACAAATCTGAAGGTCCACGTACACATTAAACTACTGCCGGCCGAACCCGCCGATTCCGGCTGAAACTGTAATGTGTATTGGAGCCCCAGACAATTGATTGTTGGGGCAGATATTAATCCAGCACATCCAATTTCAGACTACCAAATCATTTGTTCACATAGCCTTTGTAATAGATGACACCAGAGCGCTTGGCCGAACAAGTGCTCCTGTGTATGAGATGGGTGCTGAAGATCAGCCAAGAACAACAGTGCTCAGCAATCTCAAGAGTGAATGCAGCAGTTGTGCGCATGATCAACCTCCGTTTCATTCAACCAGGGTCTTGAAAGTCCTGGTTCTTGAGATCACTGGGGGGCCATGGTGGTCAGACTTCCAATGATTGGAAAGTTATCCCATGTACCCAGAATAGGGGACAACTTTTAAACGTGAGAAGACCAGTTTCACACATCTGACTTTCACGGCCTGAGTATGGACCATGCTGTCTGAACCAGCCATGGGCTCCTGACCTGAACTCAACAGACTCATAAGCATTTTTGAGACTGTTGAGTTTGGCTCTGAATACCCGCAGCTGGTTTGGACATACTGTGTGAAACCAGCTTAACTCCTGAGGTATTGTTACAAGAGGCACGATACATTGCAGATCATGTCAGTTTATGCTTCAGATATTAACCTTTGCAATGAATAGGGTAAAATCCATAGCAAATTCACATGTGGATTTGGTTGTGGATTTTGATGCAGATTTGTTGCGGAGACACAGCTAAATAGGCGATGAAAAATTGGTACATGTGAATGCAACCTTAATGTGATGAACACATACATGTTATGATTTTCATGTAATCGCATTTCTTACATCTTTTTGCTCCAGACTATTCTTGTCCTACTTGTTCTGGACTATTCCTGGTAAGTTATTAATAGCAAAGCCACACATGATATTATGATAGGCCTCCCACGTTAGGCAATACAGTTCCGTACCTCAGTATTGAGCAATAGGGCTGTATCGCTCCCATACAAGTTTATTATGCCATACTACCTCCCTATATTTCTTTGATTACACACATGAACCTCCCATGAACTTTATGTTTTCTCCATACACCGGTGTATATGTGTATGTAGTGCAGTGTGAGTGTGTAAATATACTTACCTGCCGCCATCTTCTCTGGTATCTGCTCCTCTTCTCAGTGATGCCACCGTCCTTCAGACTTACCAGCTCACTCTATGCAGGAGTCGGAAGTCTCTTTAACAATGTAACGAAAAAATAGGAACAGCATCCAATCCAGGTGAAGTATAACAAGTCTTTATTCAGCCACCATAAAATACGACGTTTCGGCCATTTTCAGGCCTTTATCATGTATATATACATGATAAAGGCCTGAAAATGGCCGAAACGTCGTATTTTATGGTGGCTGAATAAAGACTTGTTATACTTCACCTGGATTGGATGCTGTTCCTATTTTTTCGTTGGACTGTTGTTCATTTGGATCCTTGAACGCCTGAACGTGCATCCGTGCTAACTCCCGAGTGCTGTCAGCTGCTTGAATATCTTTAACAATGTAAGTCTATAGAGCCATGTTCTGACACTATAGGCTTACTTTGTAAAAGCCACTTCTGGGTCACACACAGCACAGCATGACAATGAGAGTCTGTAGAATGGTGACGTTACTGAGAAGAGTAGCAGAATGGTGCTAGATCCTGGAGAAGACAGTGGTGGGTCAGTATATTAGCACACTCATACTACAGTCCATACACATATAGTGTACATATGTTTAGAGAAAAAAATGCTCATGGGAGGGCCTCTTTAAGTATGGATCTATCAGCGAAAAATCATGGCTTTGCACTTTTAGATACCTGCATGCTGCAGGTATATATCCTAGTCCTGTACAAGACAGTGTAGAAGATCGAAAGTAAAGCAATGACTTAAAGGGGTTGTCCAGCAGGACTTCATCGCAGGAGCAATAAATGAGGAGCAAGACTTTATCGCTGTAGCCGTAAGTAAAGACTGGATGGGGAACAAATAGTGACAGAAAGGGAGTAGGTGGGAATCAATGAGTGGGTGTGCTTTTTAATATTTGAAATACCATTTTAGGAAATGTTTCCATAAAAAATGAGAGAATGCATATACAGTGGGGCTTTTTCTGTCTATCAGGATTTTAGGTAACTTTTAGAACTTTAATTTCAGTGGGGAACAGTATAGCATCTACAGTATACGTTATGTTAGGTCATGGCTACACAATGCAGTTTTGCTAATTTTTATGTATTTTTTTATTTTTTAGCTAGAACATTTGGAAAATTTGGATTCTTATCCATTCCTAAATGTAACAAAGAAAACCCAACTCATTAAAAAATGTTCCAAATCTGCATTATGAAGCACATTGTGACTTTTCTGCCAGGATGAGCCTCCTCCTCCTCATTATGTTATTAAATCCTCTGACCAATGTGATGACATCATATGCAATTTATTGTTTGCAGACCATTTATTGCTGCTTGGCACACCACACAATTGTACAATGATTGACAGGAAAGCATTGAAGGAAAACTGTGTGAACCAAAAATCTCAGTGTGAACCAGAAGTCAGAAATTCCCAGCTGATGCCACCTGCGAATTATGGACGACAGCACCAGCTAATTAGAACAAATCACTGATTTCACTGTAATTAGCAAAATATTGTGCCCACTACCAAGTTTTGATGCTGGATTTTAGCAGAATTGTGCTCTTAGATTGATGTAGTTGTATGAACCCTCTAGTCATTCATCTCTTCATTTGTTAAATATTAGCTTGTTAAATATCAAAAGAAAGTTTGACATCGCATTTTGTGCTGACCCTTCAGCAAGAGTGGGCCCCCTGTCTACCCCATCCTCATGACCAATATATAGCATGCTCGTTCAGCTGTTCATAGACTAGCTCAAGCCCACTAGGCTTTGGCATCTTCTCAATCTAAGTAGTAGGATACTGAGCCCATTTCAGGCATTATGTTTCCAATTTTCCAAAAATGTGGTAAAAATATATAACTATAACTATATAACTATGTTTTTGGAAAATTGCAGCAAAATAAATGCATAAGGCATAATGTGAACACTGCCTGAGGATAAAGCCACACATGCCATTTTTATGGAAGTGTTTGACACCGGTTTTTAAACCAAAGATAAAAGTGAATACAAAAAGAGATAAAAATGTAAAAACAAAGTCTCATAAGTCTCATCTTTTTTTTGTATCTGCTCCTATGTTTAGCTCAAAACCTGCATATATTACTCCACATCTCACACACACGATAAAAATAATCCAAACCAGCTAATTTCAGAAAGATCGGCCAACCACCTGATATTTATGGGGCCTTTAGAATATAATCACTTTAATTGTTTTATAAAAATGATGCACCGCAGAGAAGAATCCGGCCATAGGCATTTGAGCTGCTGATCTTTTTGATCGGTGGGGAGATAAGCCACTACCAGAGGAGGAGTCTGGCAACAGCTCTCATGGAGAACATGTATGGAAGAGTCAGGAGAGATTGCTGTCGCCTTAACTAATGTACCCGTTCATTAACGGGAACCTGTCACCTGATTCATGATGCCCAAACTGCAAGCAGTGTGAATCAGAGTCTCAGTGCATGATTGCAGCCAAGTGTGTTTTTTTTTTAAAAGAAAATAAGCACCACTTCAGCATTGAAATGGAAAAAACAAAAACGCTGGAGTAGTGCCACTGATGTAAGTTCCTTGACCCTAGTATTATACTCAATGTTTTCAGCTCTTCCTGGTGCCGCTCCAGTCCTGATCCTCCATCTTGTGTCCTTAACTTCTGACTAACCGGAAGTCAGCAGTAGCACTCACAAGCTCTCAATGCAAGTCTATGGGATCCTCCTTCTGGCTGTCACAGACTTAGGTCGATTTCACACGTCCTGATATTTCCGATATCGGAAAAACCGGTACCGGAGATATCAGTATGCGTATGCGTACTACGTGTGGCACACGTGTGGCAACCGTGTGCCACCCATGTGCCGCATCAGTACCACATGGACGGCTGCCGGGGAAGAAGCGGCTACTGTAAGGTGTTATGTTTCGGTAACTGAGGAGAAATAGCAAAAATAGCAAAAGCGGTAATACACCAGAGAGGCTGGAACCTATTGGATTGCAGTAACCTGAACTAACCACACAACTAGAAGTAGACGTGGAGCGTTCCTACGGTGATCCTAGACGCCTCGTCACAGCCTGAGAGATAACTACACCTAAAGGCAAGAAGATGAAAGTTATCTGCCCCGGAGCAGATCCCCAAAGAAAATAGGAAGCCCCCAAACATGTAATGGCGGTTAGACAAGAAGAAAGCACGGACACACACAGAAAATAGAATGAGCAAACGCTGGGGCCCAATCTGACTAGACAGAAAAGTACAGGAAAGAATTCTGACTGCAATCCAAAAAACCCTAACAAAAATACCAACGCTTCTGATTGCCAAAAAACCTGAGATCACACGATCTCATCCACCTAAATCAGATCTCTGGTGTAACAAAACGCTATTCAGCAAATAAAAAGTAACAAAGGAGCAAAGCAAAAGTGCAGACACAAATGGAGCACAATTGCAGTGCCAGACCCCCAAAAGGGGACAGGCTGTAGTCCACTGCAAGCAGCAAACCAGCAGAGAAAATCAAACAGAGAAAAAAAACAGCAAACACTTATCTGAAGGAGAGCAGGAAACTAGTAGTGCTTCAAGCAAGACCAGCAGGAACAATTGATAACCGGCAAGGCTGCTGGGAACTCAGGCCACTTATATCCTACCATTCAGCGCCAGCTGAAGGCCATTCGGTAATCAGTTCATTACCCTCAGCAACCACCGGGGGGAGTCCCAGCTCAGAAGCCGCCTCCAGCATATTCACAACAGTACCCCCCCGTTGAGAAGGGGTCACCGAACCTTCACCTGCGCAACCAGACCGATCAGGATGAGCTCGATGATAGGCACGGATCAGTCTCACAGCATGGATGTCCGAAGCAAACACCCAAGAATTGTCCTCCTGACCATAACCTCTCCACTTAACCAAATACTGGAGTTTACGTCTAGCAAAACGAGAATCCAATATCTTCTCAACCACATACTCCAAATTGCCCTCAACCACAACAGGGTCGGGAGGCGCAGCCATAGGAACCACTGGTTCGACAAACCTCTTCAATAAGGACTTGTGGAACATGTTATGGATCTTAAATGTCCCTGGAAGAAGCAAACGGAAGGAAACCGGATTAATAATTTCCATGATCTTATAAGGTGAAATGAACCTTGGCTTAAATTTTGGAGATGCAACCTTCATAGGGATATTCCTTGAGGACAACCAAACCAAGTCCCCCACTTTAAAACGAGGACCATCAGTCCTATGCCGGTTGGCAAACCGCTGGGCCTTCTCCTGAGAGAGAGACAACCTCTCCACCACCTGGTCCCAAATCTGCTGCATATGCTGCAAAACAGAGTCAACCACTGGACAGACCGAACCCTCCGCCTGTCCTGAAGAAAATCGAGGGTGAAACCCGGAATTGCGGAAAAATGGAGACATCAAGGTGGCAGAGCTAGCTCTATTATTAAGAGCAAACTTAGCCAAAGGCAAAAAAGAGACCCAGTCATCTTGATCAGCAGACACAAAACATCTCAAATAAGTCTCCAAGGTCTGGTTTGTTCTCTCGGTTTGTCCATTGGTCTGAGGGTGAAATGCAGAGGAGAAAGACAACTGAACACCAAGTTTAGAACAAAATGTCCTCCAAAATCTGGAAACAAACTGGACTCCTCTGTCAGACACAATGTTCTCCGGAATGCCATGTAACCGAACCACATGCTGAAAGAACAAAGGCACCAACTCGGAGGAGGAAGGCAACTTAGGTAATGGCACAAGATGTATCATCTTGGAAAACCTATCACAGATTACCCAGATAATGGTCATTCTCTGAGAGACAGGAAGGTCAGAAATAAACTCCATAGAAATATGGGTCCATGGCCTCTTGGGTATAGGTAATGGCATTAACAAACCACTAGAACGAGAGCAAGGCTTGGAACGAGAGCAAGTCCCACAGGATGGCACAAAGTCCCTGACGTCACGAGACAAAGTAGGCCACCAAAAGGAGCGACTCACCAAGTCTCTGGTACCAAAAATCCCAGGATGACCAGCCAACGCGGAACAATGAATCTCAGACATCACACTCTTTTTCCACTGGTCTGGAACAAACAACTTCCCAACAGGGCAGCGCTCAGGTTTATCCTACTGACACTCTTCCAGAGCCAGTCTCAAATTGGGCGAAATGGCGGAAAGAACCACACCCTCTTTCAAAATAACAGCAGGATCAGATAACTCAGGAGAATCTGCAAAGAAACTCCTCGAGAGGGCATCCGCCTTGACATTCTTAGTGCCAGGAAGAAAAGAAACCACAAAATTAAAACTTGTGAAAAACAAGGCCCACCTGGCCTGTCTAGGATTAAGTCGCTTGGCTGATTCGAGATAAACCAGGTTCTTATGGTCCGTGAGGACCACCACCTGATGTTTGGCTCCTTCCAGCCAATGTCTCCACTCTTCAAAGGCCCACTTCATGGCCAATAACTCCCGATTACCCACGTCATAATTACGTTCAGTTGGAGAAAATTTTCGAGAGAAAAAGGCACAAGGGTTACTCTTAGAGGTCTCTGGATCCCTTTGGGACAAAACGGCACCAGCCCCAATCTCAGAGGCATCAACCTCCACCTGAAACGGCAGAGAAACATCAGGCTGCCGTAGAACAGGAGCAGAAATGAATCTCTGCTTAAGTTCCTGAAACGCAGAAACTGCCTCAGGAGGCCAATTCACCACATCGGAACCCTTTTTGGTCAAATCAGTCAATGGTTTAACAATACCGGAGAAATTACCAATAAATTTACTATAAAAATAGGCAAAACCCAAAAATCTCTGAAGAGCCTTCAATGAAGTAGGTTGAACCCAACTGGTCACAGACACAGATTTCCAATCCAAAACAGGATTATGAGACTGTAACCAAGGGAAACCTAGTACAATAATGTCATGCAGATTATGCAGCACCAGAAATTTGCAACTCTCCTGATGATCTGGTTCAACCCTCGTTATCACCTGAGTAGAAAACTGGGGTTTATTCTCCGCCAAAGGGGTAGAATCAATGCCCAGTGAGGGAATAGTCTTCTGCAGGGGTATCATGGGAAACCCACAACGTTTGGCAAAGTCAAAATCCATCAGGTTAATAGCTGCTCCTGAATCAACAAAAGCCTGAGCAGAAAATGTGGACAGGGAGAAAATCAGGATAACAGTCAACAGAAATTTAGTCTGAACACTACCCAAGACAACTGACCGTGCAAAACGTCTTCCCCGCTTAGGGCAGACAGAAATAGCATGGGAAGCGTCACCACAGTAGAAACATAACCTATTGCGCTTACGAAACTCATGACGCTGAGCCCCAGAAGTCACTCCATCACACTGCATGGGCTCAGGAGCTGGCTCACAAGGCAACATAATCTCACGCACACCTCTGCGCTCACGCAAACATCTGTCAATTTGAATAGCCAAAGACATAGAATCATTGAGACCAGAGGGAACAGGGAATCCCACCATAACATCCTTTACTTTTTCTGACAGACCCTTTCGAAAAAGGGCTGCCAAAGCATCATCATTCCATTTGGTCAGGACTGCCCACTTTCGAAATTTCTGACAGTACAACTCAGCGTCTTCAAGACCCTGATTTAATGCTAACAAGATCTTTTCAGCTTGATCAGTGACATTAGGTTCATCGTACAATAACCCCAGAGCCTGAAAAAATACATCAATATCATTCAAAACAGGATCCCAAGGTGTCAGGGAAAAAGCCCAATCCTGAGGGTCGCCGCGCAGGAGGGAGATGACAATTTGAACCTGCTGTGCCGTGTTCCATGAGGACTTAGGCTTTAAGGCAAAAAACAACTTACAGTTATTTTTGAAATTCAGAAATTTAGATCGATCCCCCAAAAACAAATCTGGCATGGGGATCCAAGGTTCCACAACCGGTAACCCAGCAAGATAGGTAGCAATACTCCGAACCTCAGTGGCAAGCTGATCCACACGGCCAGACAACTGTGCAAACTCCATTGAGAGAAAAAAAAAAATTCCTCCTCAGCACCCAGAGAAAAGAGGGGAAAAAAATGCAACAAACAGAGTTTCCTTATTATTATTTTTCCCTTCTGTGAGTACCTTACAATTTTCAGTTTTTGGGCCGGTTATACTGTTATGTTTCGGTAACTGAGGAGAAATAGCAAAAATAGTAAAAGCGGTAATACACCAGAGAGGCTGGAACCTATTGGATTGCAGTAACCTGAACTAACCACACAACTAGAAGTAGCCATGGAGCATTCCTACTGTGATCCTAGACGCCTCGTCACAGCCTGAGAGATAACTACACCTAAAGGCAGAAAGATGAAAGCTATCTGCCCCGGAGCAGATCCCCAAAGAAAATAGGAAGCCCCCAAACATGTAATGGCGGTTAGACAAGAAGAAAGCACGGACACAGACAGAAAATAGAATTAGCAAACGCTGGGGCCCAATCTGACTAGACAGAAAAGTACAGGAAAGAATTCTGACTGCAATCCAAAAAAACCCTAGCAAAAATACGAACACTTCTGATTGCCAAAAAACCTGAGATCACACGATCTCATCCACCTAAATCAGATCTCTGGTGTAACAAAACGCTATTCAGCAAATAAAAAGTAACAAAGGAGCAAAGCAAAAGTGCAGACACAAACGGAGCACAATTGCAGCGCCAGACCCCCAAAAGTGGACAGGCTGTAGTCCACTGCAAGCAGCAAACGAGCAGAGAAAATCAAACAGAGAAAAAAAAAACAGCAAACACTTATCTGAAGGAGAGCAGGAAACTAGCAGTGCTTCAAGCAAGACCAGCAGGAACAATTGATAACCGGCAAGGCTGCTGGGAACTCAGGCCACTTATATCCTACCATTCAGCGCCAGCTGAAGGCCATTCGGTAATCAGTTCATTACCCTCAGCAACCACCGGAGGGAGTCCCAGCTCAGAAGCCGCCTCCAGTATATTTACAACAGTAAGGGCTGTTCCCCGGCGGCTGGTGCTGAAGCTGGCTGCCATTCTCCCCTTCTCTGCAAGCGAGCAGAAGAGAATGATGAGCATTATATTAAAGTCCAAAGTGCTTCAGCAGTACTGGGAGAATCCAGCCAATGATCATAGCGGGAGATGAGACTAGATATACAGTTGTATGAAAGTGTTTTCCCACTTCTTGATTTCCTATTCTTTTGGATAAATGGCTTTATAACCTTTTTCAGACTGTTAGATTTCAATTACTTTGTTTCTCCTTTGTTACAGAATTTCTTTAAATCGCAGCATGATGTCTAGCTTTTGAGGATTTTTGGTCTACTTCACTTTGTCAGGCAGGTCCTGTTTAAGTGATTTCTTGATTGAGAACAGATACTTTTGTTATCTTTGACTAATATTTAAATTTGTTTGGTGATCCGAAACACAGAGGCAGACCTACCTCCGGTGCAGCTGGTGCAACTGCATCAGGGCCCGAAGGTGGAGGAGGGCCCCTGCAGGCAGGGGCCTACTGCCCAAAGCGGCCCAGTATGCAGCCGCTTTGGGGCCACTGAGTAAAGATTACGGGCGGGAATGAGAAGGGCCCGGTGTCATGCAGCATATATGCCATGCAGACATATAATGAAATATAAAATACACAGGTCAGGCTCTGCCGGTTCCAGCAGTTATCATGTAACCATGCGGATGTGCACTGCACACTTGCTGTCATATGCCAACTAGTGAGTCAGCCATGTCTGCAGTGTTCTATTCACTGACATAGTGGACACTAGTTGTCACCTGACTGCAAGTCTGACTGTGCTGGAGCCAGCAAAACCAAATGCTAACGGATATATATTATATATATACATATATATATATATATATTACACACATACGGTATCTATATCTCCATCTCAGTGAAAAAATATAAATATATAGATTTTATAGAACTTTTGCTATGCAGCCTTGTGATTGCTATGTACGCCACTGCTTGTAGGGCAGTAATAATGAGTCCGAGGCTCCAGATTTCTCATTGCCAGATTGCCCTCATCAAAAGCAGTATACCGGCAGGAAGGTTGACGGTTTCACACGTCCTGATATTTCCGGTACCGGAAAAAACGGTACCGGAGATATCAGTGTCCAGTACCACACGGACGGCCGCCGGTGTAGAAGCGGCTACAGTAAGCGCTGTTCCCCAGTGGCTGGTGCTGAAGCCGGCTGTCATTCTCCCCTGCTCTGACAGCGAGCAGAGGAGAATGATGAGCGTTATATTAAAGTCTGAACAACAGCAGGTGTCGGATGATGGGGGTAACAGTCCCAAAAGCCCCCACCTGCTGTCGTTCGGGCTTTATTATAACGCTTATCATTCTTCTCTACTTGCCGGCAGAGCAGGGGAGAATGACAGCCGGCTTCAGCACCAGCTACTGTAAGTGCTGTTCCCCTGCGGCCTTCCGTACACACGGAGGACAGTGTGCAATGTTCTCTGTGTGCACATGTGCGGCACGTTTTGCGGCCTGTGTGTCTGGGTGAAAATGGACATGTCTGAGTGTTTTGCACATGGACACACGATCCGTGAAAACACGCTGACATGTGCATAGACCCTCTGAATGGGTCTATGTGTGTCAGTGTCTCCGGTACGTGAGAAAACTGTCACCACACGTACCGGAGACACTGACGTGTGAAACCGGCCAAAGTGCGACAAACATGCAAAAGAATCGGAAATCAGGAAGGTGGCAAACACTTTTTCACACAACTGTATAAAGCATATTATGTCTGAAATGTCAGAGTGTTCTAGGGAAAAATATCCCTGGCTGCAATTCTGCAGCAGTTGAGCAGCATGAATCAGGTGACAGGCAGAGCTCCACAACAATATGGCATTGTCTTGAGTCACAGTAAAATTTCACCTAAACTTGAATTATTCCCTATGTGAAAAAAAAAGTTGTTGGCAACTAGGTGACAAACACTCATTTTTTTTGTTCAATCGTCACAAGATTACTTGGTACAGTATAAAACATTGCAGTTTCTGTGTGAGTCCCGCTGTGAAAGCACGGTATCTCTATACTGTACGTAAGTTAAAAAAGCAAACACACAATTGAAAACTATGATGTAATGAAAGAAGTTCAATTTGTAAAGCCTTGTGCATGAGCGGTGTTCACAAGTGCCTTCATTTTTGCTATGACTTTTGTTATGATTTGTAACAGTTGTTTATTTTTTCAACTACAGTAAAATATTCTACTATGGCAAAAAAATCACAAACTATTGTCAGAATTCATAGCTCCATTTTTTTAATCAAACCAGTTTCATTAGTTAAGAGATTTTCCAATGAGAAACCTTGATGACATATCCATAAGATGTGCCACGAATGTGTGATAAGTGTGGGTCCCACCTCTTGGACCGGCACCTGTCTCCAGAATGGGGGTCTTCTGATATAAACACATTTACTCAGCTATATTTGGAACTCACATAGCAATGAATGAAGAGAGCCGACGCATGCTCTGCCATCTCTACACTTACTGGTGGTCAGATGCAAGATGGAGTGGGGATTTGTAGGCCCTTCGCTCTGGAGATAGATGATAGTCTCACCTCTAGAACAGGCACCTATCTGACATTTATGGCATATCCTTTGGCTATTCCATAAATGTTTCCTATGAGACTACTCCTTTAGGCCAGGGCTACATGGCGACATGACACTCAAATCACAGTGACGCTTTGCAACTTTGCATCGAAATGCATTGAGACATCCTGTGACACCGAGTCGCAAATATTTTCAATTGTTTTGGATTTTTTTTGCTGGTCGCAAGCGGCTTAGTTGGGTCAGACTTCAATTCAAGTCACATGTGACTGCAACTTCTCTACAATTTTGCCTTTTTTTTTTTTTTTTTTTTTTACAGCAAAAGTGCAGCTGTAAAATAGTCATTCGACAGCAAGTCACAAGCTGGGTGCACAATTCTTTTATGCCGCTCAATTTTTCTGAGAATTGTTCTCACATGACAAATGTCACCGTGTAGCCACAGCCTTAACTTGACTTATTCTTACGGTATCTGATACAGATTAATATTCCAGCACAATAAACAATTACAATAATTATCTCCTCATGACACCCCTGTCCATCTGCCCTGTGAGCTTATATAGACATCCTACAGAGGGGTCTTCTCTCTATGAGCCAGGATGGAGAGTTGCTCTCTAAGCAGGTACTTTGAATGTCTCATATGAGTGAAAAATCTTTGAGGAGACAACTTCTAGGATATTAATAGCTATAATATATATTTATTGATTTTATAAAATAATGCTTGGTCTTTAAAACCAGGAGCTCATCCTTAGTCATAGAGGCTATGCTCCGCTTGATTATTCCCCATAATCTCCCTCACCGTCAATATTTCATATCCTACGGCACAACAACACATTACACGTGATGGATCATGCTATTTTGGAATGAAAAATCGGTATGCAAATCTAGCAAACCCTCATTTAGCATAAGGTATAAGTGTAAAAAAATTAGGATGTATTCACCTGTCTGATCTTGTTTCCTCCAGGATAAGAAGATAAACCTTGAATGAGATGATCTGACATTATATTTGCATGGAATTGTTACATTTTGCTGGTTGATACAATGTATCTAATTATTTGTCCTTTGTATATATCATATAGCATAAAGAATTACTAAGCTAACTGTACAATTCATGTCACTTTACGAGCTGGTCAGGTAAGGCCGCGGCGCCCACCCTTCTAAGATGAGCTGCAGAAGCCCAGTGCGTAGATGCCTGCTCCTGCTTCACTCACCCCCTCCTCTTCTGCTCTTCTCCCCCTCCTTCACTCACACTTTTTCTCCTATTCAGATCCTGGGAAAAAGATTTTGCAGCTGGCTGAACTAAGGTTGTGAGTCACAAAAGCCCCCTCTCATCACAGGGACAATGCAAAGAAAGTGTCCCAACCCAATGAGCTGAGAATGGAGCCAACCCCCCTGAATTCCCATCCGAGCTTTGCCGCTGATTCTACAAGCCAGAAAGGCTTTATCTCATCCACACCGTGTGTGGCCTTGCATTAATATTACGTATTTGCGAGATGCAAACATATTCCACAGTACATTGTAAGAGCCAATTAACAAAGGCGTACTGGACACTTTCTAGAAAAGCATATATATTAGAATGTTCTAAGCCTGGTCATACCCATAATAATTAATAGACCACGTTAATGTAACCGTAATACAACTTCAAATCTACTTTCCAGGCTATCTGACTTCTCTCTTTAGAAAAATCCCATTTATGAGACTGAATGAGAGCTTCCAGTTTCAACATTTTGGCATTGGCCCCGATCCATCAAAGTGTTCACACCAGAATTCTGGCGTAAAAGACTTTGAAAAATCGGCAAATTTTTGCACAAAATTGGGAAAAAAATTATTGACTTTTTGGTGTTTTTACGCCACATTCAGAACGCTCTGTGAAAGAAGTTAAGCTGGAGCAGGACAGTACGTGACAAAGTCCACCCAACATATTCATCAAAAGTCCCCAACTCAAGTAACTTTTCTGGAGAGGCACATGGGGGTGCACGTCACTGATAAGATGTGCCTACTCTATTAATGGCCATGTGCTTCTTAATGAATTCATCAATTTGTCTCAACTTATTCCTGCATGCCATTCATTAGCACTGCTGTACAAAATGTATAAAGTGGAGGAGCATTTCTGGCATACAAAACGCTGGCATTTTTCATGTCATTGATGGGCGGTTGTTGTCACAATCCCATCCCACCCCAGTCCACCCATTTCGTTGGGTTGATTCAAACTGGAGTGAAAACACCAAGACTTCACATTGCTCGAAATTGTTGCAACATTTCAAAGCTTTTAGGCCAGTTTTCCCAGAAAGTTTATTCATTGTGCAATGCAGACACATGCAGTTTTGGGATATACTAATTTTTTCCACTCATTGCTTACTACTATTATTAGCAGCAACTTTTAATGGTTGCTGCTAATAATAGCACAAGCCCCTATCACAGACATTTGTGCTGACGACCTGGCCTCCCACTTTATAGAAAAAATAGATACTATCCGTCAGGAAATCTGCTCTCAACCACCAAGTGCTGTGACTCCCATCCCTCCCTGCATTTCCCCTGGCTCACTTTCCACATTTGATCCCATCACAGAAGAAGTCTCCAGACTCCTCTCTTCCTCTCGTCCGACTACATGCACTACCGACCCCATTCCCTCACATCTCCTCCAGTCTCTCTCTCCAGTTGTCACAACTCACCTAACTACAATCTTTAATCTTTCCCTCTCCTCTGGCATTTTCCCATCCTCCTTCAAACACTCTATCGTTACTCCATTACTAAAGAAACCCACTCTCGACCCTTCCTGCACAAACAACTACAGACCGGTCTCCAATCTCCCCTTCATCTCTAAACTTTTGGAGAACCTAGTCTACTCCTGCCTTACCCGTTACCTCTCCACTCACTCCCTCCTAGACCCTTCACAGTCCGGCTTCCACCCCCTACATTCGACTGAAACTGCACTCATCAAAGTGACCAATGACCTTCTTACGGTGACCACTCTCTGCTCATTCTTCTCGACCTTTCTGCAGCTTTCGACACAGTTGACCACCGTCTCCTATTCTCTAGGCTCCAGTCACTAGGTATTAAGGACACTGTTTTCTCCTGGTTCTCCTCCTATCTTTCTGACCGCTCCTTCAGTGTTTCGTTCTCTGGCTCCACGTCATCTCCTCTTCCTCTCACTGTCGGTGTACCCCAGGGCTCAGTCCTTGGCCCCCTTCTCTTCTCTCTCTACACGGCCCCAATTGGACAGACCATCAGCAGATTTGGCTTTCAGTACCATCTTTATACTGATGACACACAACTATACACATCATCCCCCGACCTTACCCCCGCTGTACTACAGAACACCACCGACTGTCTGTCCGCAGTCTCCAACATCATGTCTGCTCTCTATCTGAAACTTAACCTCTCCAAAACGGAACTTCTTTTGTTCCCGCCGTCTACTAACCTCCCTAAATCTGACATTTCCCTCTCCGTGTGCGGCACCATAATAACACCCCGGCAGCAGGCTCGCTGTCTGGGTGTTATGTTTGACACCAATCTCTCCTTCACCTCCCATATACAATCTCTTGCCCGCTCTTGCCGCCTACACCTAAAGAACATTTCTAGACTCCGCCCTTTTCTCACCATGGAAACAACAAAAACCCTCACTGTAGCATTGATCCACTCCCGCCTGGACTACTGCAACGCTCTATTACTTGGCCTCCCCATTACTCGACTATCCCCCCTCCAGTCCATCCTTAATGCAGCAGCCAGGATCATCCATCTGGCTAATCGGTACTCGGATGCGTCCGCTCTTCGCCAGTCGTTACACTGGCTGCCCATTCATTATAGGATACAATTCAAAGTACTTGTTCTCACCACAAAGCTCTCCACAGTGCAGCACCCCCCTACATCTCCTCCCTCATTTCTATCGGCCTAACCGACTGCTGCGCTCTGCAAACGACTTTCGACTAACCTCTGCACTAATCCGTACCTCCCACTCCCGACTCCAAGACTTCTCCCGTGCTGCGCCAATCCTCTGGAATGCTCTACCTCAAGAAATTAGGACTATCCACAATTTGCATGGTTTCAGGCGCGCCCTCAAAACACATTTGTTCAGAGCGGCCTATCACATTCACTAATCAAAGTCATTCTATGTGTAAGTGTGTGTAGCCCATTCACTATCTCCATCCATCCCTCACTCCCTCAAGATGGCTGGACCATCATTGTAAATGCACCATTGTATATACACACCTGTACTTTGTATTCCCCCACCTCATTGTAGATTGTAAGCTCTCACGAGCAGGGTCGGCTTATTTTGCTTTAATTATTGTATTGTTAACGTTGTTACTTATGACTTGTGTTTTGAAACTGTTAAACTGTAAAGCACTGCGGAATATGATGGCGCTATATAAATGAAAATGATTATTATTAATGGTTCACCTGAGAACCTGTTCTGGTCATGTAATGATCAAAAATGGGGCCACTTTGTTACAATTGAAGGCCTTGATAACTGTTTCGTAGTAAACCTTTCAATCATGATATAACTAGGACAGAGTTAAACAAATTTTCTATTGCGCGACTGCAAGCAGAGATTTTGAATTGATGTATACTAGGAAAATGAAGCACTATTTGCTGAAACCAGAATATTCTTTAGGTCAGGTGCAGACGAGCATGTATTGTTTCATACAAAAGAATCAGGTCGATTATGTGTAAGGAAATTGACATATTGTCCACGTTCCCCCTTGAAGAACAAGTGTGTTGTTATGTGAATAGTCATATGCGTTAATGATGTATGTTGTTTAACTGTAGGGAAAGTGAGAGAAAATGGTTGGTACTAACCCAGAGTGGGACAGGCTAACCTGAAGAGACAGAGACAGCTTCCGTCACAAAGTCAAAAACGGGCCCAGAGTGTTATGATTTGGTAGCAGGCAAGGAGAGAAGGCAAAAAAGGAAATACACCAGAGAGGTTGGAATCTATGGGATTGCAGTACCCTGACTAACCACCACAACTAAAGGCAGCCGTGGAGCGTACCTACGTTGGTCCTAGACGCCTCGTCACAGCCTGAGAAGCTAACTACACCTAAAGACAGAAAGAGGAAAACTATCTGCCCCGGAGCAGATCCCCAAAGAACATAGAAAGCCCCCAAACATGTAATGGCAGTTAGACAAGGGGAAATACAGACACAGACAGAAAATAGTATGAGCAAACGTTGGGGCCCAAACTTCCTAAATAGAAAAGGATAGGAAGGACACTTACTGCAATCCCAAAAAACCCTGAAAAGTACCAACACTACTAATTACAAAAACACCTGAGATCACACGACCTCTACCACCTAAATTAGTTCTCTGGTGTAACAAAACTAAACAGCAGCCACTGAAAAAACTGCAAAAGGCAAATGAACAAACAACAGTGACTGAACTAAACTGAGAGGAGCACAAGCCCCCGGAGGGGACCCGGCAGACCCCCACAGAAGTGCAGGACAAAATGCAAAAAGCAAGCACAAAAACTAAAAGAAGAAAATGTCTTATCTGTTAGCAGAAGATGCAGGCACGAAACAGCAAGCTACAAAGTGAACAGGAATCAAAGATGAGACCAGAACAATTGATCACCGGCAACCCTGATGGGAGGGAACCTCCCTTACATAAGACCAGTCAGTAACACCTGATCGCCAATCTTCACAATCTTCATTGGATAGTTCAGTACTGTTTGTAACCACCAGAGGGAGCTTCTGCTCAGAATTCATTTCTAGCACATTCACAACAGTACCCCCCCCTTGAGGAGGAGTCACCGAACCCTCATTTGAGCAACCAGGTCGGTCAGGATGAGCTCTGTGATACGACGGATGAGTCTCCTAGCATGGATGTCCGAAGCAAACACCCAAGAATTGTCCTCCTGACCATAACCTCTCCACTTAACCAAATACTGGAGTTTCCGTCTAGAAAAACGAGAATTCAATATCTTCTCAACCACATACTCCAGATTGCCCTCAACCAAAACAGGGTCAGGAGGCACAGCCATAGGAACCACTGGCTCAACAAACCTCTTCAATAAGGACTTGTGGAACACGTTATGGATCTTAAATGTCCCTGGAAGAAGTAAACGAAAGGAAACAGGATTAAGAATCTCCATGATCTTATAAGGTCCAATGAACCTAGGCTTAAACTTAGGAGATGCAACTCTCATAGGGATATTTCTCGAGGACAACCAGACCAAGTCCCCCACTTCAAACCGAGGACCAACAGTCCTATGCCGGTTGGCAAACCGCTGGGCCCTCTCCTGAGAGAGGGACAACCTCTCCACTACCTGGTCCCAAATCTGCTGCATACGCTCCACAACAGAGTCAACACCTGGACAGACAGAAGCCTCCGTCTGTCCTGAAGAAAATCGAGGGTGAAACCCAAAATTGCAGAAAAATGGAGACATCAAAGTGGCAGAGCTAGCCCTATTATTAAGAGCAAACTCAGCCAAAGGCAAAAAAGAGACCCAGTCATCCTGATCAGCAGACACAAAGCATCTCAGATAAGTCTCCAATGTCTGGTTTGTTCTCTCAGTTTGTCCATTGGTCTGAGGATGAAAAGCCGAGGAGAAAGACAATTGAACACCAAGTTTAGAACAAAAAGTCCTCCAAAATCTGGAAACAAACTGGACTCCTCTGTCAGACACAATGTTCTCAGGAATGCAGTGTAACCGAACCACGTGCTGAAGGAACAAAGGCACCAATTCAGAGGAGGAAGGCAACTTAGGTAATGGCACAAGATGTATCATTTTGGAAAACCTATCACAAATCACCCAGATAACAGTCATTCTCTGAGAAACAGGGAGGTCGGAAATGAAATCCATAGAGATATGGGTCCATGGTCTCTTGGGCACAGGCAATGGCATCAACAAACCACTAGAGCGAGAGCAAGGCTTGGAGCGAGAGCAAGTCCCGCAGGACTGCACAAATTCCCTGACGTCACGAGACAAAGTAGGCCACCAAAAGGACCGACTAACCAAGTCTCTGGTACCAAAAATTCCGGGATGACCGGCCAACGCGGAACAATGAATCTCAGACATCACACTCTTTTTCCACCGGTCTGGGACAAACAATTTCCCAATAGGGCAGCGCTCGGGTTTATCCTCCTGACACCCTTCCAGAGCCAGTCTCAAATTGGGCGAGATGGCGGAAAGAACTACACCCTCTTTCAAAATAACAGTAGGATCAGATAACTCGGGAGAGTCAGCAAGGAAACTCCTCGAGAGGGCATCCGCTTTAACATTCTTAGTGCCAGGAAGAAGGGAAACCACAAAATTAAAACGTGTGAAAAACAAGGCCCACCTGGCCTGTCTAGGATTAAGTCGCTTGGCTGATTCCAGATAAACCAGATTCTTATGGTCCGTGAGGACCACCACCTGATGTTTGGCTCCCTCCAGCCAATGTCTCCACTCTTCAAAAGCCCACTTCATGGCCAATAACTCCCGATTACCCACGTCATAATTACGTTCAGTTGGAGAAAATTTTCGAGAGAAAAAGGCACAAGGGTTACTTTTAGAGGTCTCTGGATCTCTTTGGGACAAAACGGCACCTGCCCCAATTTCAGAGGCATCAACCTCCACCTGAAATGGCAGAGAAACATCAGGCTGCCGTAGAACAGGAGCAGAAGTGAATCTCTGCTTAAGTTCCTGAAACACAGAGACTGCCTCAGGAGGCCAATTCACCACATCAGAACCCTTTTTTGGTCAAATCAGTCAATGGTTTAACAATAACAGAGAAATTACCAATAAATTGACGATAAAAATTGGCAAAACCCAAGAATCTTTGAAGAGCCTTTAATGAAGTAGGTTGGACCCAATCACAGATGGCCTGAACCTTGACCGGGTCCATTTCAATAACAGATGGGGACAAAATGAATCCCAGAAATGAGATCCTCTGTACGCCAAAAAGACACTTTGATCCCTTCACATACAGAGCATTCTCTCTCAAAATCTGGAACACAGTCCGAACATGTTTCACATGAGAGTCCCAGTCATTGGAAAAAATCAAGATATCATCCAAATAAACAATCAGAAATTTATCCACAAAATCCCTGAAAATGTCATTCATGAAGGACTGGAAGACAGATAGAGCATTAGTGAGCCCAAAGGGCATCACTAGGTACTCAAAATGCCCCTCTGGGGTATTAAATGCCGTCTTCCATTCATCCCCGTGCTTAATGTGAATAAGGTTATATGCCCCCCTGAGGTCAAGCTTGGTAAACCAAGTAGCACTTTTCACCCTGGAAAACAGGTCAGAAATCAAGGGTAACGGATATTGATATTTCACAGTGATATTGTTCAAGAGACGATAATCAATACACGGCCTTAATGAACCATCCTTTTTGGCCACAAAGAAAAAACCGGCACCTAAGGGTGAAGAGGATGGTCTGATATGACCCTTCTCCAATGACTCCTTGATATAAGACCGCATAGCGTCATGTTCAGGTACAGACAAGTTAAAAAGGCGACCTTTAGGGAATTTACTACCAGGCACTAATTCAATAGCGCAGTCATAGCTCCTATGGGGGGGCAAGGATGCAGATTTACTTTCGCTAAACACATCAGAAAAATCAGTCAAAAAGTCAGGAACATCCTGAGCCTGGGGGGAGGCAGAAAAAACAGGAGTGTTGGTATTAACACATTGGCAGCCCCAACTGGTTACAGACACAGATTTCCAATCCAAAACAGGATTATGAGACTGTAACCAAGGGAAACCCAGTACGATAATGTCATGCAGATTATACAGCACCAAAAATTTGCAACTCTCCTGATGATCACGTTCAACCCTCATTATCACCTGAGTAGAGAATTGAGGTTTATTCTCAGCCAAAGGGGAAGAATCGATCCCCAGTAGGGGAATAGACTTCCGTAGGGGTATCAAAGGAAACCCACAACGTTTAGCAAAATCAAAATCCATCAGGTTAATAGCTGCTCCCGAATCAACGAAAGCCTGAGCAGAAAATGTGGACAGGGAGCAAATCAGGGTAACAGTCAACAAAAATTTAGTCTGAACACTACCCAAGACAACTGAGCATGCAAAACGTCTTCCCTGCTTAGGGCAGACTGAAATAGCATGAGAGGCATCACCACAGTAGAAACATAACCCATTGCGTTTTCGAAACTCATGACGCTGAGCCCCAGAAGCCACTCTATCACACTGCATGGGTTCAGAAGCTGGTTCACAAGGCAACACTATTCCACTCATACCTCTACGCTCACGCAAACGTCTGTCAATTTGAATCGCTAATGACATAGAATCATTGAGACCAGAGGGGACAGGGAATCCCACCATAACATCCTTTACATTCTCTGACAGACCCTTCTGAAAAAGGGCTGCCAAAGCATCGTCATTCCATTTGGTCAGGACTGCCCACCTTCGGAATCTCTGACAGTATAACTCAGCGTCCTCAAGCCCCTGATTTAATGCCAACAAGGCTTTTTCAGCTTGATCAGTGACATTAGGCTCATCGTACAATAACCCCAGAGCCTGAAAAAATGCATCAACATTACTCAAAACAGGATCCCCAGGTGTCAGGGAAAAAGCCCAATCCTGAGGATCGCCGCGCAGGAGAGAGATGACAATTTGAACCTGCTGTGCTGCGTTCCCTGAGGACTTAGATTTCAAGGCAAAAAACAACTTACAGTTATTTTTGAAATTCAGAAATTTAGCTCGATCCCCTAAAAACAAATCTGTCATGGGAATCCTAGGTTCCACAACAGGCAACCCTGCAAGATAGGTAGCAATACTCCGAACTTCAGTGGCAAGCTGATCCACACGGCCAGACAACTGCGCAAACTCCATTGAGAGAAAAAAAAAAAAATCCTCCTCAGCATTCAGAGAAACAGAGGGAAAAAAAAAATCTCTGACAACTCTGACAATCTTCTTTCTTTAACACTATTTTTCCCTTCTGTGAGTACCATACAAATATCAGTTTTTGGGCCGGTGATACTGTTATGATTTGGTAGCTGAGGAGAGCAGGCAAAAAAGGAAATACACCAGATAGGTTGGAATCTATGGGATTGCAGTACCCTGACTAACCACCACAACTAAAGGCAGCCGTGGAGCGTACCTACGTTGGTCCTAGACGCCTCGTCACAGCCTGAGAAGCTAACTACACCTAAAGACAGAAAGAGGAAAGCTATCTGCCCCGGAGCAGATCCCCAAAGAACATAGAAAACCCCCAAACATGTAATGGCGGTTAGACAAGGGGAAATACAGACACAGACAGAAAATAGTATGAGCAAACGTTGGGGCCCAAACTTCCTAAATAGAAAAGGATAGGAAGGACACTTACTGCAATCCCAAAAAACCCTGAAAAGTACCAACACTACTAATTACAAAAACACCTGAGATCACACGACCTCTACCACCTAAATTAGTTCTCTGGTGTAACAAAACTAAACAGCAGCCACTGAAAAAACTGGAAAAGGCAAATGAACAAACAACAGTGGCTGAACTAAACTGAGAGGAGCACAAGCCCCCGGAGGGGACCCGGCAGACCCCCACAGAAGTGCAGGACAAAATGCAAAAAGCAAGCACAAAAACTAAAAGAAGAAAATGTCTTATCTGTTAGCAGAAGATGCAGGCACGAAACAGCAAGCTACAAAGTGAACAGGAATCAAAGATGAGACCAGAACAATTGATCACCGGCAACCCTGATGGAGGGGAACCTCCCTTATATAAGACCAGTCAGTAACACCTGATCGCCAATCTTCACAATCTTCATTGGATAGTTCAGTACTGTTTGTAACCACCAGAGGGAGCTTCTGCTCAGAATTCATTTCTAGCACATTCACAACACCAGAGTGCATAGAAAGAGAACCTAAGATCTGATGTGAGCAGTGCTGCATGATGTGGGTGTCCCTAACAAGAGAGGAGACAGAGAAGGAGGCTAGCGACGGGACAAGTCCTGGGCCAGGAAGCTTAGCAGTACGTCCCAGAGGTTATAAATCATAGAGCTAACGGGCCTAAGCGAGACAGAGTACGTAAGATGAAGAGAGTGCCCCCTGGCAGGAGTTCCAGAGCTTCAGAGACAGAGAAGATAAGTATCAGCCATATCGGCAATATAGTTCCCTAGAAGGAAAATAAGATGCTGAACCGCAGGTTGAGAATAGGACTCTTGCTAACTGGACTGAAGTACTAAGTTGGGCTGTGGTGAAGTAGAGAGGAACGTTGAAAATAGGTGAGAAGCAAGTAAAAAAGAACGAAGTTAAACTTAGTGGAAAATACTCCTTAACCCCTTCACCCCCAAGGGTGGTTTGCACGTTAATGACCGGGCCAATTTTTACAATTCTGACCACTGTCTATTTATGAGGTTATAACTCTGGAACGCTTCAACGGATCTTCGCGATTCTGAGATTGTTTTCTCGTGACATATTGTACTTCACGTTAGAAGTAAAATTTCTTTCGATATAACTTGCGTTTATTTTTGAAAAAAACGCAAATATGGCGAAAATTTTTAAAATTTTGCAATTTTCAAACTTTGAATTTTTATTCCCTTAAAACAGAGAAATATATCACACAAAATAGTTAATAAATAACATTTCCCACATGTCTACTTTACATCAGCACAATTTTGGAACCAAAATTTTTTTTTGTTAGGAAGTTATAAGGGTTAAAAGTTGACCAGCGATTTCTCATTTTTACAACAAAATTTACAAAGCCATTTTTTTTAGGGACCACCTCTCATTTGAAGTCACTTTGAGGGGTCTATATGGCAGAAAATACCCAAAAGTGACACCATTCTAAAACTGCACCCCTCAAGGTACTCAAAACCACATTCAAGAAGATTATTAACCATTCAGGTGCTTCACAGGAACTAAAGCAACGTGGAAGGAAAAAATTAATATTTAACTTTTTAGCCACAAAAATGATCTTTTACAAACTTTTTTTTTATTTTCACAAGGGTAAAAGGAGAAAATGGACAGATAAGGTTGTTATGCAATTTCTCCTGAGTACGCCAATACCCAATATGTGGGGGAAAACCACTGTTTGGGCACACGGCAGAGCTCGTAAGGGAAGGAGCGCCGTTTGACTTTTTCAAACTAAAATTGGCTGGAATTGAGATTGGACGCCATGTCGTGTTTGGAGAGCCCCTGATGCGCCTAAACAGTGGAAACCCCCACAAGTGACACCATTTTGGAAACTAGACCCCCTAAGGTACTTATCTAGATCTGTTGTGAGCACTTTGAACCCCCAAGTGTTTCACAAAAGCTTATAATGCCTGGGTGTGAAAAAAAAAAAAAAACAATTTTCCACAAAAATGATTTTTTAGTCCCAAATTTTTGAATTTTCCCAAGGAAATTGGACCCCAAAAGTTGTTGTCCAATTTGTCCTGAGTACGCTGATACCCAATATGTGGGGGGGGAAAACTGTTTGGGTGCACGGCAGGGCTTGGAAAGGAAGTAGTAACGTTTTGGAATGCAGACGTTGATGGGGGTCATGTTCCGTTTGCAGTGCCCCAGATGAGCCTAAACAGTGGAAACCCCCCACAAGTGACCTCATTTTGGAAACTATACCCCCTAAGGAACTTATCTAGATCTTTGGTGAGCACTTTGAACCCCAAAGTGCTTCACACAAGTTTATAATGCCCGGGCATGAAAATAAAAAATCCTATTTTTTTCCCACAAAAATTATCTTTTAGTCACTAATTTTTTATTTTCTCAAGGGTAACAGGAGAAATTGGACCACATAAGTTGTTGTCCAATTTGTCCTGAGTACGCTGATACCCCATATGTGGGTGGGAACCACTGTTTGGGCGCACGGCAGAGCTCGGAATGGAAGGAGCACCATTTGACTTTTTCCAACCAAAATTGGCTGGAATTAAGATTGGATGCCATGTTGCATTTGGAGAGCCCCTGATGTGCCTAAACAGTGGAAACCCCCCACAAATGACCCCATTTTGGAAACTAGACCCCCTAAGGAACTTTTCTAGATCTTTGGTGAGCAATTTGAACCCCCAAGTGCTTCACACAAGTTTATAACGTAGAGCCGTAAAATTTAAAAATCATTTTTTCCACAAAAATGATCTTTTCACTCCAATTTTTATTTTTCCAAGGGTAACAAGACTCCAAAAGTTATTGTGCAATTTGTCCTGAGTGCGCTGATACCCCATATGTGGGGGTAAACCACTGTTTGGGTGCATGGCAGAGTTTGGAAGGGAAGGAGCGCCGTCTGACTTTTTCAACGCAGAATTGGCTGGACGCCATGTCGTGTTTGGAGAGCTCCTGATCTGCCTAAACAGTGGAAACCCCCATAAATGATGCCATTTTGGAAACTAGACCCCTCAAGGAACTTATCTAGATGTGTGGTGAGAACTTTTAACCCCCAGGTGTTTCACTAAAGTTTATAACGTACAGCCGTAAAATAAAAAATCTTTTTTTTTTTTACAAAAATGATTTTTTCGTCCCCAATATTTTATTTTCACAAGGGTAACAGAAGAAATTGGAACCCAAAAGTTGTTGTCCAATTTGTCCTGAGTACGCTGATACCCAAATGTGGGAGAAAACTACTGTATGGGCGCACGTCAGGGCTCGGAAGGGAAGTAGTGACGCTTTGGATTGCAGACTTTGATGGAATGGTCTGGGGCGTCATGTCACATTCGGAGAGCCCCTGATGCACCTATACAGTGGAAACCCCCCACAAGTGACCCCATTTTGGCAAATAGACCCCACAAGGAACTTGTCTAGATGTGTGGTGAGCACTTTGAACCCCGAAGTGCTTCACAGAAGTTTATAACGCACAGCCGTAAAAATAAAAAATCTTTTTTTTTTTTACAAAAATGATTTTTTTTGCCCCCAATATTTTATTTTCACAAGGGTAACAGGAGAAATTGGACCCCAAAAGTTGTTGTCCAATTTTTCCTGAGTACGCTGATACCCAATATGTGGGAGAAAACTACTGTATGGGCGCACGTCAGGGCTCGGAAGGGAAGTAGTGACGTTTTGGATTGCAGACTTTGATGGAATGGTCTGGGGGCGTCATGTCGCATTTGGAGAGCCCCTGATGCGCCTAATCAGTGGAAACCCCCCACAAGTGACCCCATTTTGGAAAATAGACCCCACAAGGAACTTGTCTAGATGTGTGGTGAGCACTTTGAACCCCGAAGTGCTTCACAGAAGTTTATAACGCACAGCCGTAAAAATAAAAAATCCTTTTTTTTTTGCAAAAATGATTTTTTTGCCCCAATATTTTATTTTTACAAGGGTAACAGGAGAAATTGGACCCCAAAAGTTGTTGTCCAATTTGTCCTGAGTACGCTGATATCCAATATGTGGGAGAAAACTACTGTATGGGTACACGTTGGGGCTCGGAAGGGAAGTAGTGACGTTTTGGATTGCAGACTTTGATGGAATGGTCTGGGGGCGTCATGTCGCATTTGGAGAGCCCCTGATGCGCCTAAACAATGGAAATCCCCAACAAGTGACCCCATTTTGGAAAATAGACCCCACAAGGAACTTATCTAGATGTGTGGTGAGCGCTATGAAGCCCCAAGTGCTTCACAGAAGTTTATAATGTACAGCCGTAAAAACAAAAATTAATTTTTTTTGTACAAAAATGATATTTTCGCCCCCAGTTTTTTATTTTCCCAAGGGTAGCAGAAGAAATAGGACAAATTGCACAATAACTCTTGGGGTCCAGAGTACGCTGATACCCCATATGTGGGGATAAACTACTGTTTGGACGCATGGCAGAGCTGAGAAGTGAAGGAGCACCGTTTGACTTTTTCAACGCAGAATTGGCTGGAATTGAGATCAGACGCCATGTCACATTTGGAGAGCCCCTGATGTGCCTAAACAGCGGAAACCCCCCAATTCTAACTCCAACCCTAACCCCAACACACCCCTAACCCTAGTCCCAACCCTAACCACAAACCTAACCCTAACACACCCCTAATCCCAACCCTAACCCTAATCCTAACTTTAGCGCCAACCCTAACCCTAACTTTAGCCGCAACCCTAACCCTAACCCTAATGGGAAAATGGAAATAAATACTTTTTTTAAATTTTATTATTTTTCCCTTACTAAGGGGGTGATAAAGGGGGGTTTGATTTACTATTTATAGCGGTTTTTATGATTGGCAGCTGTCACGCTAAAAGACGCTTTTTATTGCAAAAATAGTTTTTGCATCATCACATTTTGAGAGCTATAATTTTTGCATATTTTGGCCCACAGAGTCATGTTAGGTCTTATTTTTTGCGGGACGAGTTGACGTTTTTATTGGTACCATTTTTGAGCACGTGACGTTTTTTGATCGCTTTTTATTTCGATTTTTGGGAGGTTAGAATGAACAAAAATCAGCAATTTATGAATTTCTTTTGGGGGAGGCGTTTATACCGTTCCGCGTGTGGTAAAATTGATAAAGCAGTTTTATTCTTCGGGTCAGTATGATTATGGCGATACCTCATTTATATCATTTTTTCATGTTTTGGCGCTTTTATAGAATAAAAACAATTTTATATAAAAAATAATTATTTTTGCATCGCTTTATTCTGCGAGCTATAACTTTTTATTTTTTCGCTGATGATGCTGTATGACAGCTCGTTTTTTGCGGGACAAGATGACATTTTCAGCAGTACCATGTTTTTTTATATCGGTCTTTTTGATCGCGTGTTATTCCACTTTTTGTTCGGCGGTATGATGATAAAGCATTGATTTTTTGCTTCGTTTTTTTTTTTTTTTTTAAGGGGTTCACTAAAGGGGTTAACTAGTGGGACAATTTTATAGGGGGGTCGTTACGGACGCGGCGATACCAAATATGTGTACTTTTATTGCTTTGTTTTTTTTATTTACAGGAAGAAGTGAATTTATTGGGGAATATATATATTTTTTTTTATTTATTTTGGATTTTTTTTTAAAACATGTTTATTTTTATTTTTTTTAACTTTTTTACTTTTTCCCAGGGTGGGACATCACAGTATTTTATCAGATCGCTGGTGTGACAGTGTGCACAGCACTCTGTCACACCAGCGATCGCTCAGGCAGTGCAGCAGGCTTCTCAGTGCCTGCTCTCGGCAGGCACTGAGGTAGCCGCCTCCCTCCAGGACCCCGGCGCCATCTTGGATCCGGGTCCTGGGAGGGAGGAAGCCCTCAGAACAGCGCGATCACATCGCGCTGCTCTGAGGGTCTCAGGGGGCGCGCAGGGAGCCCCCACCCTGCGCGATCCTCCCCTGTGCCCCCAGTACACCGCGATCATGTTTGATCGCGGTGTGCAAGGGGTTAATGTGCCGGGAGCGGTCCGTGACCGCTCCTGACACACAGTCATGGGTGTCAGCTGTGATAATCAGCTGACACCCGGGCGCGATCGGCTGCGCTCCCCCAGGGAGCGCGTCCGATCGCACGAGACGTACTATCCCGTCCATGGTCATACGGGCCCAGGTACCATGGACGGGATAGTACGTCCGATGGCAGTAAGGGGTTAATGTGACGGAAACGTTCATAAAGTTATTTACCCGTTATCAACAGTATATAATCCCCTCCAAGTTAACATTAAAGTAAAAAGTTTATTTTTGACTGGTGGTTTCCATCATTGTACTGTCTAACACCTGGTCCTGGCCAACCCAAGTCAATGGTTACATACTGCCTACAAGGCTATACCGCCCCCACAGCACAAGTCCACACACCCAGCCAGGACCTCCACCTTCATATAATGTGCTGGGGCACAAGTGACAACTACCTCGCCCACACGACTACCGCTCCGTGCCACATTACATATGCAAATCATACTCTGATCAAACTCTGATCAGAGCATAAGCATTATGTGATCCGATTCTTTCAGATGAGGAGTATATGGAGAAATAAATGTCTCTAATTTCTCTATTCTGTCAGTCTGTGGAAATCGTACTGCACTCGGATGTCAGCTGAATGTTTTCCACATACTCACTAACTTGCATGGCTGATGGCGTTCCGAATTTTAAATCAAACTCGGGCATGCAGTGACCCCATAGCATAACACTGTCACGATGTTCTGCACCTGCCGTTATGTGAATTAATTTGTCCTTCCGATTCTTTTTCACCTCTTTATTAATGACCTTGTTTGTGAAATTGAGAGTAAAATTTCAGTAGTTGTTGATGACACCAAACTATGTAGGATATTAAAATCTGACCTTGACAGTACAATATTACAAAATGATCTGGATAAGATGACGGAATGGGTAAATGAGATTTAATGTTGATAAATGTAGAGTGATGCATTTAAGACGGAGCAATCCTATTGCTGCATACACATTAAATGGGACCATACTTGGACCTACAGAACAGGAGAACGACTTGTATATTCTGGTTACAAGTAAGCTGAGCAGCAGTACTCAATGCCAAGCTGCAGCTGCAAAAGTAAACAAGATTTTAGGGTGTATAAAAAGAAAGATAAAATCCCGAGATCCCAACGTATTGTTACCTCGTTATAAATTATAAATCACTGGTGAAGCCTTATCAAGAATATGGGATCCAAATTTGGGCTCCACATTTTAAAAAGGATATTCGGAAGTTACGGTCAGTTCAAAGGCAGCAGCTATATTATCACAAGGGACATAAGGCCTCTTAGATGATGAGAGTTTGGAAAAGTTGGGTTTGTTTAGCTTAGAATAAAGACGCCTCAGAGGAGATCTCATTTACATGTATAAATATATGTGTGCCAGTACAAAGCGCTGGCACATGACTTATTCCTTCCAAAGACCAAACTAAGCACCAGAGGGCACTCATGGTTGGAAGAAAGGTGATTCCAGCAGCTAAATAGGAAAGGGTTCTTTACAGTTAGAGCAGTCAGAATGTGGAATGTACTACCACAAGTAGTCGGGCATTGAGTCGGGCACTTCCGCAGCAAAACCGCAGGTCTAAAAAAGATCTGCGGTTTTGCTGCAGGTGAAAACGCTGCAGTTCGAGAAGAGGAAAGTGTGTGGGCGGAGTGTGGGCGTGTATAGTGTGCGGCACTATGTGTGTGGGTGGAGTGTGGGCGTGTATAGTGTGCGGCGCTATGTGTGTGGGCGGAGTGTGGGCGTGTATAGTGTGCGGCGCTATGTGTGTGGGCGGAGTGTGGGCGTGTATAGTGTGCGGCGCTATGTGTGTGGGCGTGATTGTGTGCCGGTGTCTGCGTGATCGGTGTATGTGCAGGCCTGTGTGTGTGATCGGTGTATGTGCGGCAGTGTGCGGGCCTGTTTGCGTGATCGGTGTATGTGCGGCGGTGTGCAGGGCTGTGTGTGTGATCTGTGTATGTGCGGCGGTGGGCGGGCCTGTGTGCGTGATCGGTGTAAGTGCGGGCCTGTGTGTGCGTAATCGGTGTATGTGCGGCGGTGTGCGGGCCTGTGTGCGTGATCGGTGTAAGTACGCGCCTGTGTGTGCGTAATCGGTGTATGTACGGCGGTGTGCGGGATCGGTGTATGTGCGGCGGTGTGTGGAGCTGTGTGTGTGTCTCCGCGTATGCAGGCATCGTCGGATGGGACTACAAGTCCCATCCGGCTATGCCTGCTACAGTGACAGTGACTGACACATTAGCCAATAATGGGACAGTAGTAGTCCCATCATCCGGCTAATGTGCTGAATGTAAAAAAAAAAAAACACATACATTACATACAACATATAACATACACATGACATACAGAACATAGAGTATATACTCACCTATTCCCCAACGCCATCGATCTGTGTATCGCTCTGCCGCCGGGAGAGAATGACATCACTACAGTTCATTCTCTTACGGCAATGCTGGGTGAGAAAATTCCCACGCAGCATTGCCATAAAGTGAGTGAATGAACTCAGGTAACCTCAGTGATGCACTGCAGGAGCTATTGTCTCCTGTCAGTGCATCACTAGGAGGCCCTACAGAGCAGTGGCATCACCTGATGTCACTGTTCTATAGGGGAGACCGTCGTGGGGCATTCGTTATTAATTGGACTGCGTCGGACAGGGAGTATACGGTTGTTTTATTTTTTTATGTTTTATTACAGGAGATCGATGGCATCACTTGGATCTGAGCGTATAATAAAGATATGAAAACCGTGTTGTGTTTTGTTTCATTAACCCCTTAATGACCAAGCCATTTTGTAGGTTAAAGACCAGGCCAATTTTTACAATTCTGACCACTGTCTCTTTATGAGGTTATAACTCTGGAACACTTCTACGGATCTTGGCGATTCTGAGATTGTTTTCTCGTGACATATTGTACTTCATGATAGTGGTAAAATTTCTTCAATATAACTTGCGTTTTTTTTATGAAAAAAACGGAAATATGGCAAAAATTTTGAAAATTTTGCAATTTTCAAATTTTTAATTTTTATGCCATTAAATCAGAGAGATATGTCACAAAAATTAGTTAATAAATAACATTTCCCACATGTCTACTTTACATCAGCACAATTTTGGAACCAAAATTTTTTTTTGTTACGAAGTTATAAGTGTTAAAAGTTGACCAGCAATTTCTCATTTTTCCAACAAAATTTACAAAACCATTTTTTTTAGGGACCACCTCACATTTGAAGTGAATTTGAGGGGTCAATATGACAGAAAATACCCAAAAGTGACACCATTCTAAAAACTGCACCCCTCAATGTGTTCAAACCCACATTCAAGAAGTTTATTAACCCTTTAGGTACTTCACAAGAATTGAAGCAATGTGGAAGGAAAAAATGAACATTTAACTTTTTTTCCCAAAATTTTTCTTTCGACACAATTTTTTTAAATTTTGTCAAGGGTATCAGGAGAAAATGAACCACAATATTTGTTGTACAATTTCTCCAGAGTACACCGATATACCATGTGTGGGGGTAAACCACTATTTGGGCGCATGGCAGAGCTCGGAAGGGAAGCAGCGCCATTTGACTTTTTTGGCTGGAATTGAGATTGGACGCCATGTCGCATTTGGAGAGTCCCTGTGTGCCTAAACAGTGGAAACCCCCCACAAGTGACCCCATTTTGGAAACTGGACCCCTCAAGGAACTCATCTAAATGTGTTGTGAGAGCTTTTAACCCCCAAGGGCTTCACAGAAGGTTATAACGTAGAGCCGTAAAATTAAAAAATCATATTTTTTTCCACAAAAATGATCTTTTCATCCCAATTATTATTTTCCAAAGGATAAAAGGACCCCAAAAGTTATTGTGCAATTAGTCCTGAGTACGCTGATACCCCATATGTGGGGGTAAACCACTATTTGGGCGCATGGCAGAGCTCGGAAGGGAAGCAGCGCCATTTGACTTTTTTGGCTGGAATTGAGATTGGACGCCATGTCGCATTTGGAGAGTCCCTGTGTGCCTAAACAGAGGAAACCCCCCACAGTGACCCCATTTTGGAAACTAGACCCCCAAGGAACTTATCTAAATGTGTTGTGAGAGCTTTTAACCCCCAAGCGCTTCACAGAAGGTTATAACGTAGAGCCGTAAATTAAAAAATCATATTTTTTTCCACAAAAATGATCTTTTCATCCCAATTTTTATTTTCCAAAGGATAAAAGGACCCCAAAATTTATTGTGCAATTAGTCCTGAGTACGCTGATACCCCATATGTGGGGGTAAACCACTATTTGGGCGCATGGCAGAGCTCGGAAGGGAAGCAGCGCCATTTGACTTTTTTGGCTGGAATTGAGATTGGACGCCATGTCGTATTTGGAGAGTCCCTGTGTGCCTAAACAGTGGAAACCCCCCACAAGTGACCCCATTTTGGAAAGTAGACCCCCCAAGGAACTTATCTAGATGTGTGGTGAGAGCTTTGAACCCCCAAGGGCTTCACAGAAGGTTATAACGTAGAGCAGTAAAATTAAAAAATCATATCTTTTCCACAAAAATGATCTTTCCACCCCCAATTGTTATTTTCCAAAGGTAACAGGACCCCAAAAGTTATTGTGCAATTTGTCCTGAGTACGCTGATACCCCATATGTGGGGGTAAACCACTATTTTGACACATGGCAGAGGTCGAAAGGGAAGGAGCGCCTTTTTCAAATGCAGACTTTGATGGAATGGTCTGTGGGTGTCATGTCACGTTTGGATAGCCCCTGATGTGCCTAAACAGTAGAAACCCCCCACAAGTGACTCCATTTTGGAAACTAGACCCCCCAAGGAACTTTTCTAGATGTGTGGTGAGCACTTTGAACCCCCAAGTGCTTCACAGAAGTTTATAACGTAGAGCCGTGAAAATAAAAAAATCATATTTTTTTCCACAAAAATAATCTTTTTGCCCCAAATTTTTATTTTTATAAGGGTAACAGGAGAAATAGGACCCCAAAAGCTATTGTGCAATTTGTCCTGAGTACGCTAATATCCCATATGTGGGGGGGAACCACTATTTTGACGCATGGCAGAGATCGGAAGGGAAGGAGCACCGTTTTTAAATGCAGACTTTGATGGAATGGTCTGCGGGTGTCATGTCGCGCTTGGAGAGCCCCTGATGTGCCTAAACAGTAGAAACCCCCACAAATGACCCCATTTTGCAAACTAGACCCCCCAAGGAACTTATCTAGATGTGTGGTCAGCACTTTGAACCCTCAAGGGCTTCACAGAAGTTTATAACGTAGAGCCGTGAAAATAAAAAAAATCATATTTTTTTCCACAAAAATGACCTTTTTGCCCCCAAATTTTTATTTTTCTAAGGGTAACAGGAGAAATAGGACCCCAAAAGCTATTGTGCATTTTGTCCTGAGTACGCTGATACCCCATATGCGGGGGGGAACCACTGTGATCGCCTTACTGAGATCTTTGGGAGGCACAATGAACAAATCTACAAAAGGTGAAGAATTGGTTTTCTTTTTTACGCCGTTCCTCGTGCGGTATTAGTGATTAGGCGACTTTATTCCTCGGATCGGTGCGATTACAGCGATACCAGATTTACACCCTTTTTTCATGTTTAGCTTCTGTCACACACTAAAAGATGCTTTTTTTGGAATAATTTTTTGTAAGAATTTTTTGCATCGCCGTATTTTGAGAGCTATAATTTTTCCATATTTCGGCTGACAGAGTTATCTGTGGGCTTATTTTTTGCGGGACGAGCTGACGTATTTATTGGTACCATACTCGGGCACATAACGTTTTTGATCGCTTCCTATTCCGATTTTTGTGGAAGCAGAATGAACAAAAACCAGCAATTCAGGAATTGGTTTTTTTTTAATTTTTTTTCCCCCGTTCCGCGTGTGGTAAAATTGATAAAGCAGCTTTATTCTTCGGGTCACTACGATTACAGCGATACCTCATTTATATATTTTTTTATGTTTTGGCGTTTTTTACACAATAAAGAATTTTATAGAAAAAATAATTATTTTTGCATCAGTTTATTCCGCGAGCTATAACTTTTTTATTTTTTCACTGATGATGCTATGTAGCAGCTTGTTTTTTGCGGGACAAGATGACGTTTTCAGCGGTACCATGATTATTTATATCTGACTTTTTGATCGCGTGTTATTGCACTTTTTCCAAGCGGTATGATGATACCGCTTGGAAAAAGTATAATTTACTACTTTTTTGTGTTTTTTTTTTCACTGAAGGGGTTAACTAGGGTTACGCTTTTATAGATGGGATTTTTACGGACATGGCGATACCTAACATGTGTATTTTTTTTGTTTTTTATTTTTTTTATTACATAAAAATGTGTATTTTTTAGGGGATTTTTTTTAAATTATTTTTTAATATTTTTTTTACAATTTTTTTTAAAAAATGATTTTTTTCAACTTGTCCCTTTATGGGACTTTCACTTTTTTTACTTTTGATTGCAGTTACAATGCATTGCAATGCTCCAGCATTGCAATGCATTGTACCTATGGGGAAAGCTGCTGTGACATGATCACAGCAGCTTCCCGTAGGTAGATGACCCGGAGGTGGTCATGACAACCCCCGGGTCATCAAGGCAGAGATCGGCCCCTGCAAATACATTGCAGGGCGCCGATCTGAGGCAGAGGGAGCTCCCGACCCTCTGCCTCCCTCCCTGAGCTCTGCGATCGCGCTGGATTGCAGCAGTCAGGGGTTAACAGCCAGGGGCGGTGGGGGCTCCGCTCCTGGCTGTCAGTGCAGGAAGCTCGGCCACTGCAGCGCCGGCTCCTGCACTGATCGCGCTGGGGAAGCTGAAATTTCAGCTTCTCCTGCGCGATCGCTGCTGTGTTTGGTCAGTCAGATTGACTGACCAATCACAGCGCTGTCAGTGCGGGGACCGACGGCAAAGGTCCCCGCACCACTTGCCGTGCCTGTCAGCTGTCTGTGACAGCTGTCAGCACTGATCTACCACTGCGTGTTTACACGCAGTGGTAGATCAAAGGCATGACGTGCATAGTCCGTCCTGGTGCCGGAACTGGCACCTTGCCATGACGGACTGTGCACGTCAGTGGACATTAAGGGGTTAAAATAATTTATTCTTATGCGTGTGTTGTTTTTTTTAGCCCTTTATTAATATAAGATTAATAATGGATAGGCGTCTTATTGACGCCTCTCTATTATTAACCGGGCTTAATATCACCTTACAATAGCAAGGTGATATTAACCCCTTATTACCCCATATCCCACAGCTACAGGGGAGTGGGAAGAGAGGGGCTAAGTGCCGGAATTGGCGCATCGTACATTCTGGGGCTGCTGGGTGCTGGTATTTTTAGTCAGGGGGGGCGCCAATATCCATGGCCCCTTCCTAGGCTATGAATATCAGCCCGCAGCTGTCTGCCTAGCTTTTCTGGCTATAAATGATAAGGGGACCCCACGTCATTTTTTTGGGGGGGTCCCCCTATTTTAATAGCCAGTGAAGGCTAGCTGCGGGCTGATATTCATAGCCTGGGAAGATCCATGGGTATTAACCCCTTTCCAGGCTAGAAATATTGGCCCTGGCTGTCGGCTTTCCCCCTCTGGCGCAGAAAATTGCGCAGGAGCCCACGCCATTTTTTTTCCTATTTTTTTATTTTATTAACTATATTGCGTTAAGATTTTATGTGTGTGTGCGCGTGTGTCTTTAACTATTTATGTACCATTTTATCTATCATCTATCTATCTACTTATATATCTTTCTATCTATCTATATATCTATCTATATATATTTCTATCTATCTATGTATTTTCTATCTATCTATCTAACTACTGGTATCTATTATCTATCTATCTCTATATGTGTGTGTGTAATGGAGTGTGGGTTGGACAAATGTAAGAGGAGGTTGGACAAGAAATGACATCACAAATCTTTTTTTTGTTAAATAACATATCTATATTTAGCTGTCAAAAACGCATACAAAAACGCATGAGAAAAAAGCATGAAAAACCGCATCAAAACCGCGTCAAAACCGCATAAAAAAAGGGCATGCGTTTTCTGCCAAGAGGTGCGGATTCGGCGCGGAAAAATCCGCAGGCAAATCCTCAACGTGTGCACAGGCCCTAAATGTATGTTTCAGTTAGTTAAAATGCATTGCCCACACATTGGACCCAGACATTGATTGTTTTGCACAAGTTTTGAGATATATGGAGCCATAATGCTGCACCCATAAATATTTACAAGCACTAGTGTACCTCCATATGCTTCTGATTTAATTGAAAGTCTAGTGATAGACACTATGCTAGAGTTCCTTCAGTTATTAGGATCACTACTGTGATGCTGAGGCATTTCTCACAGCCAAGCTGTGAGACAAGATAGTCATTGAGTCTGAGGTCAAAATCCAGGAAGGTCCATCATAAACAGAAGAAAGAGACAAAGGCGTAGTCAGGTAACATTCTGAGATCAGAATATCAGGAGAATAGTGAATCAGAGCAGAAGGGGATAAACAGAGAGATGGTCAGAATGAAGTCCAAGGTCAGGCAGCAAAAGATCTACAAACAAAACGCAAAGCACAAAGAGAAAACCCACACAGTAGCTTAATGTACGTCTGACAGAGGTCTGGGAGTAACAGCTCAGTTAAGTAGCCTGGCAATCACCTGGGACAATGAACACTTGGAGACAGCCAGCACCTCCCAGTCTCATATTGGATGGCCGACTGTTATGATTTGGTAGCTGAGGAGAGCAGGCAAAAAAAGGCAATACACCAGAGAGGTTGGAATCTATGGGATTGCAGTACCCTGACTAACCACCACAACTAAAGGCAGCCGTGGAGCGTACCTACGTTGGTCCTAGATGCCTCGTCACAGCCTGAGAAGCTAACTTCACCTAAAGATAGAAAGAGGAAAGCTATCTGCCCCGGAGCAGATCCCCAAAGAACATAGGAAGCCCCCAAACATGTAATGGCGGTTAGACAAGAGGAAATACAGACACAGACAGAAAATAGTATGAGCAAACGTTGGGGCCCAATCTTCCTAGAAAGAAAAGGATAGGAAGGTCACTTACTGCAATCCAAAAAACCCTAAAAAAAATACCAACACACTAATTGCAAAAACACCTGAGATCACACGACCTCTACCACCTAAATTAGTTCTCTGGTGTAACAAAACTAAGCCGCAGCCACAGAAAAAACTGGAAAAGGCAAATGAACAAACAACTGGCTGAACTAAACTGAGAGGAGCACAAGCCCCCGGAGGGGACCTGGCAGACCCCCACAGAAGTGCAGGACAAAATGCAAAAAGCAAGCACAAAAAACTAAAAGAAGAAAATGTCTTATCTGTTAGCAGAAGATGCAGGCACAAAACAGCAGGCTTCAAAGTGAACCAGGAACAAAAGTTGAGACCAGAACAATTGATCACCGGCAACCCTGATGGGAGGGAACCTCCCTTATATAAGACCAGTCAGTAACACCTGATCGCCAATCTTCACAATCTTCATTGAATAGTTCAGTACTGTTTGTAACCACCAGAGGGAGCTTCTAATCAGAATTCATTTCTTGCACATTCACAACAGCCGACCTGTCAATATAACACACTGACAGCTCAGCACGCCCTTGCACCAGACTGGATGACTGAGCTTCCAATCAAAGTACTGACAGCTCCAGCACGCCCCGGTATGAGACTGTATGGTTGAGTTATCAGTAACTGCATCGCACTGAGGGGTGAAACTGTGACAACTACACACATGGCAGATTATACTGCAGGAGCATTAATAACTTGCCATTCTAAATCCATAGGCATTAATATGGAATTGGCCTCCATTTGTAGCTATAACAACTTCTACCATTTTGGGAATCTTGGAAGGCTTTGTACAAGATTTTGGAGTGTGCCTGTGGGAATTGTTGCCTATTCTTGCAGAAGAGAATTTGTGAGGTCAGACGAAAGGTTGGATGAGGGGGCCTGACTCACAGTCTCTAGTTCACCACAAAGGTGTTTGATTGGTTTGAGATCTGGGCTCTTGATCTGGTCAGTGAAGTTCTTGCACACCAAACTACCAAACTTGGCTTTATGGACTTTGCTTTGTGCACTGGGACAAGGTCATGGTGGAACAGAAAAGGTCCTTCTCCAAATTGTTACTAGAAAGTTGGAAGAATACAATTGTGCAAAATGTCTTGGTTTGCTGAAGCTTTAAGATTTCATGTCACTGGAACTATTGGTCTATCAACACCTGAAAAACAATATTGTATTACACTTATCCCCCCAAACCAGATTCATCTATCCACCTTCCAGGTGACTTCTCAGGTCATCTTTCCACTGTTTCAGAGTACACCAGTTGTGGCGTGTTTTACTCTACTCCATTCGCTTGATGATGTAAGGTTTGTATGCAGATGCTTGGCCATAGAAACCCCTACTATGAAGCTCCCGATGCAGATTTTTTTTCTTGCTGTTGTTAACTTTTATGCACTATGTACTCCAGCACTCAATGACCACATTCTGGTCTGTCATTTGGCTGATTGCTGTGGTTCCTAATCGCTATCATTTTTCAATAGTTTAGTTCATGGTTGATTATGAAATATTTAGTGGGAAAGAAATGTCATCAATTGACTTGTTACAATGGTGGCATGCTATTACAGTACCACACTCAAAGTTCTTTAGAATAACCAATTCTTTTGCACAAGTTTGTAAAGGCGGACTGCATGGCTAGGGGTTGGCTTTTATACACCTGTGGCAATCAGACTGAATGAGAAAGCTGATTTCAATGATTGAAGGGAATGTGTCACCAGATTTTTACTGCCTCATTTGAGAGCAGTATGATGCAGGGGCAGAGACCCTTATTCCAACAATCTATAACTTTCTGGGCTGCTTGCTACAGTTTTAGCTCTCTGAATGCTGAGCTCTGTATAACCCCACCCACTACACTGATTGGCAGTGTTCTTGTGTACACTGTGCATAGGCAGAAAGCTACCAATCAGAATGAGGATTGCCAGACCCCATGAATATGGAGGACTACATACTGTAGCTGTAGGTTTACAAGTCCACTCTTCGATAATCTTCTGATAAAATAAATCTGCTACCAAGCAACCTAGTAAGTGACACATCACTGGGATTGGGGTCTTTGCCCCTACATTATGCAGCTTATGCCAGGTATTAATGCGAGAGACTCGCGCGAGTTTCTCGCATCACACTCGCAAGTGTAACCCCGGCCTAACATTTCTGCATCCAAAACATCTCTTAGCAGGAAAAACGCTTCTTAAGAAGAGCATGTTTTTGCCTCTTTTTCGTACGTTTTTATGTGTTTTTTTTCCCAGTCGTTAGAATGGGAGAAAAACGCTGAAAAAATAATGAAAGAATTGACCTGAAACTGTTTTAAATCTGCAAAGAAAAACAAGCAACATGTGCGTAAGATTTTTTGAGAAATCTCCTTCACTTTGCTGGTGCAGTAAAATGCTGCATTTTTCATTTCAAAAATGCTTGGGAAAAATGCAGGAACAACGCGATATGTGCACATACCCTAACAAAGGTAGTTGGATTTTCCTATTCAATTTTATCAGCCAGTGTGACCAAAAAGTTATCAAAAAGTTGCATGTAGGACACCAAAGGAAAACCACAGCTAGTCCTGGAAAAATCAAGTACTCACACAGCTCTACTGCTGAAATAAAAAAGTAATCGCTCTCAGAAAATGGTGACACAAAAGTAAATAACTAATTTTTTTCCTCCCCATCTTCCAAGAGCCATGTTTTTTTTTAAATAGCAATACAGTTAGGTCCATATATATTTGGACAGAGACAACATTTATCTAATTTTGGTTCTAGACATTACCACAATGAATTTGAAACAAAACAAATCAGATGCAGTTGAAGTCCAGACTTTCAGCTTTCATTTGAGGGTATCCACATTAAAATTGGATGAAGGGTTTAGGAGTTTCAGCTCCTTAACATGTGCCACCCTGTTTTTAAAGGGACCAAAAGTAATTGGACAAATGACTCCAAGGCTATTTCATGGACAGGTGTGGGCAATCTCTTTGTTATGTCATTCTCAATTAAGCAGATGAAAGGGCTGGAGTTGATTTGAGGTGTGGTGTTTGCAATTGGAAGGTTTTGCTGTGAAGGAAACATGTGGTCACAGGAGCTCTCCATGCAGGTGAAACAAGCCATCCTTAAGCTGCAAGAACAGAAAAAAAACATCCAAGAAATTGCTACAACATTAGAAGTGGTAAAATCTACAATTTGGTACATCCTGAGAAAGAAAGAAAGCACTGGTGAACTCATCAATCCAAAAAGACCTGGGCGCCCACGGAAGACAACAGTGGTGGATAATCGCCGCATACTTTCTTTGGTGAAGAAGAACCCGTTCACAACATCAACTGAAGTCCAGAACACTCTCAGTGAAGTAGGTGTATCTGTCTCTAAGTCAACAGTAAAGAGAAGACTCCATGAAAGTAAATACAAAGAGTTCACATCTAGATGCAAACCATTCATCAATTCCAAAAATAGACAGGCCAGAGTTAAATTTGCTGAAAACACCTCCAGAAGCCAGCTCAGTTCTGGAAAAGTATTCTATGGACAGATGAGACAAAGATCAACCTGTACCAGAATGATGGGAAGCCAAAAGTTTGGAGAAGAAAGGGAACGGCACATGATCCAAGGCACACCATATCCTCTGTAAAACATGGTGGAGGCAACGTGATGGCATGGCCATGCATGGCTTTCAATGGCACTGGGTCACTTGTGTTTATTGATGACATAACAGCAGACAAGAGTAGCCGGATGAATTCTGAAGTGTACCGGGATATACTTTCAGCCCAGATTCAGCCAAATGCTGCAAACTTGATTGGACGGCGCTTCATAGTACAGATGGATAATGACCCCAAGCATACAGCCAAAGCTACACAGGAGTTCATGAGTGCAAAAAAGTGGAACATTCTTCAATGGCAAAGTCAATCACCAGATCTTAACCCAATTGAGCATGCATTTCACTTGCTGAAATCCAGACTTAAGAGGGAAAGACCCACAAACAAGCAAGACCTGAAGGCTGCGGCTGTAAAGGCCTGGCAAAGCATTAAGAAGGAGGAAACCCAGCGTTTGGTGATGTCCATGGGTTCCAGACTTAAGGCAGTGATTGCCTCCAAAGGATTCGCCACAAAATATTGAAAATAAAAATATTTTGTTTGGGTTATGTTTATTTGTCCAATTACTTTTGACCTCCTAAAATGTGGAGTGTTTGTAAAGAAATGTGTACAATTCCTACATTCTCTAACACATATTTTTGTTCAACCCTTCAAATTAAACGTTACAATCTGCACTTGAATTCTGTTGTAGAGGTTTCATTTCAAATCCAATGTGGTGGCATGCAGAGCCCAACTCGCGAAAATTGTGTCACTGTCCAAATATTTCTGGCCCTGACTGTATATTCACAGTTCAGTAAAAATTACGTCTTAACTTTATTCTATTGGTTGGTACAATTATACTGATTACTAATTTTTGTAGTTTTATGTTTTACTGCTTTTATCAAATGTTTAAAAAACTAAATAAAATATAAAACTTGGCTTGTGTTGCCATATTCTGAGACCCTTCACTTTTTTTCTTTTTCTGTCGATTGAGCTATATGAAGGTTTGTTTTTAGCGGGCAAGCTGTAGGTTTCATTGGGTTACTCGAGACTTGTTGATTGCTTCGGATACAATTTTTGGGGGGGAGGCCAGATTAGCAAAATACTACAAGCATTTTAATGTGATATTTTGCAGTTTTATACTTTTATGGATATGTGTATTGCTTCCTTTTTGAATTTACAGAATAGAAAAATGGTAGATTTAAAAAAAATAAAAAATATATCTATTTTTAAACCATTTGTAGCCTTTTTCAAATGGTTCACCTTTTGGACTTGAATGAGCATTTGAATGATTTCCTGGGAAGTCCTTCAAAGGAGCACAAACATGGCAGACATCATGGCCTTCAATACATCCCTGGCTGCCATGACAATCCATCAACACACTGTGATTATGTTGGGGCATGTGGTCTATTTGATCAAATAGGTGCTGCAGTTGCCATTGATCTACTGTGTATACTGCCGCCATCTGAAATAGCTCTCATCTCAGCATACAGAAGCATTTTTAAAAATGTCAGCTGTATAATACAGCTGGCACTTATTTTGCATGGAGAAGGTGCTGCTGCATAATGACCATTCTCTGGCCACTGTCAAGGTAAGACCAGACATGAAACAACTTTAGGTGGCTGCTAATTACCCTTTATAAAAATCACTTTTCAGAAATAAATAATGAGGAAATTTCAAGCTTAATGAATTGGGAATATTTAAAAATAATTACAGCAGTGGTAAACAGGGCAAATGCACAGAGGCAAAAGTCTCAAGAAGGTGACGCAAATGACCAGATTGGCCCCATTACAATCTGAACCGCCACATTTGGTGCAGGGTTTCAAGGCCGACTACCAGGGGTAGCTTCCTGCAGGTCTGATGCCTGCCATGTACAATTAAATCAGCATCTTAAGGAAGCAGATATAACTGAATGTATCAGTGGTATGGCAGGAAGCCATCACTCACTCCCTGCCCAACTTGGTCTCTGTGACGCAGGAAAGCGATGATGCAATTGCCTGCATTATTCAACAGGATCCTGGCCAGGAGAGACCTATGACATACACGGAAGTGGCTCTGCGTGGGATTATTGAAAGGTAAGTGATATTTCTCTGCTGCTATTAATTTTGTTATATATTTTAAGGGGGTATACCAGTGGGTAATGAATTTGAGGAAGAGGGGCAGTGAGTAATGAATGAGAGAGAGGCAAGCTGGGTAATGAATGAGGGAAGAGGAGAGGCACAGTGGTAAGGAATTGTGGATGAGAGGCACAGTGGGCAATATATTAACGAAGAAGACGTGAGTAATGAATTGGGGTGAGAACACAATGGGTAATGAATTAGAGCAGAGGAAGCACTGTGGTATTAACCACATTAAGGAGAGCAAAGAAGTAGGTAATGGATTTATATGTTCAGTGGGAGCGAACAGTGGCTAATGAACTAATATTTTTAATGGGAGGGTGCTATTGTGTTAGCCAAATTTTTTAGGTTATATATAGTGGGGAAAATAAGTATTTGATACACTGCCGATTTTGCAAGTTTTCCCACCTACAAAGAATGTAATTTTTATCGTAGGTACACTTAAACTGTGAGAGACAGAATCTAAAAATAAAAAAAACGAAAATCACATTGTATGATTTTTAAATAATTAAATTGCATTTTATTATGTGAAATAAGTATTTGATCACCTACCAACCAGCAAGATTTCTGGCTCTGACAGACATTATAGTTTTTCTTTAAGAAGCCCTCCTACTCTGCACGCATGTCATGCTGTTACTGCATACAGGAGGTCTGGGGTCTATGCTGACCCTAAGCTGGGGTCCTGACTAATCCCTCTACCTGGAGGTACTGTTGATGGTACAGAGGTCTAGGCCGCCAGCGTAATCCCTACCTCCTGAGGATCCCTGAACCTCAGTCATCCAGTCCTGAGAAGGACCCTGATCACAACACTGGGGACTGGTAGGTATATGCCTAAACACAGTAATAAACGAACGAGACAGTACAAGGGGTAAACTAAAATCCACCTTGCATACAAAAGTCATACCACAGGAAACAGAGGGGACACCAACGGGTACGGAGATAAATGATAAAGCGAGGAGGGGAAAAAAGACCACACAGGTACTCTTAACTTCAGCCTTCACCATACAACGATCCGCTCTGCTGGTCTGCATGAATGCTTTCACCGACACTTCCCTAGCAGACAGGCAGGTATTTGAAGGAAACCAATTACCACAACATTAATTGCAGCTGAGCGAGGCTGGTCTAGTCCAGCACAGAGAGAGGAGGAATTAACTCCCTCTCTGCCGAAAAACACCCAGCACCAGAAACTCAGCTGTGAGAAGTCAGGGTGTGCAATCGCGACGATCTTCGCAGCGACACACCCGTGACAACGCATTACCTGTATTAATTGCACCTGTTTGAACTCGTTAACTGTATAAAAGACACACTCAATCAATCACACTCCAACTTCTCCACTATGGCCAAGACCAAAGCGCTGTCTAAGGACATCAGGGACAAAATTGTGAACCTGCACAATGGTGGGAGGGGCTACAGGACAATAGGCAAGCAGTTTGGTTAGAAGGCAACAACTATTGGCACAATTATTAGAAAATGGAAGAAACACAAGATGACTGTCAATCTTCCTCGGTCTGTGGATCCATGCAAGATCTCGCCTCCTGGAGTAAGGTTGATTCTAAGACAGTCTCAAACATTACTGTTAGTAACACACTACACCCTCATGAATGAAAATCCTGCAGGGCATGCAACGTCCCCCTGCTCACACCAGCACATGTCCAGGCCCATTTGAAGTTCACCAATGACCATCTGGATGATCAAGAGGAGACATGGAGAAGGTCATGTGGTCAGATAAGACCAAACTAGAACTTTTTGATATCAACTCCACTTGCCATATTTGGAGGAAGAAAAAGAATGGGTACAACCCCATGAACACTGTCCCAACCATGAAGCATGGTGGGGAAACATCATACTTTGGGGGTGCTTTTCTGCAAGGGTGACAGTACAACTGCACCGTATTGAAGAGAGGAAGGATGGGGTCATGTATCTTGAGATTTTGGCCAACCACCTCCTTCCCTCAGTAAGAGCATTGAAGATGGATTGTGGCTGGGTCTTCAATATAACGATTACCCGAAACACGCAGTCAGGGCAACTAAGGCGTAGCTCCGTGAGAAGTATTTCAAGGTCCTGGAGTGACCTAGCCTGTCTGCAGACCTGAACCCAATAGAAAATCTTTGGTGGGAGCTGAAACTCAATGTTGCCCAGTGACAGCCCCGAAATCTGAAAGATCTGGAGAAGATCTGTATCGAGGATTGGGCCAAAATCACTGCTGCAATGTGTGCAAACTTGGTCAAGAACTATAGGAAATGTCTGACCTCTGTAATTGCAAACAAAGGTTTCTGTACAAAATATTAAGTTCTGTTTTTCTATTGTATCAAATAGTTCATGCAATCAATAAAATGCAAATTAATTATTTAAAGATCATACAATGTGAATTTCTAGATTTATTTTTAGATCCTGTCACTCACAGTTGAAGTGTACTTAAGATAAAAATTACAGACCTCTTCATTTTTTGTAGGTGGGAAAACTTGCAGCATTAGCAGTGTATCAAATACTTATATTTTCAACAGGGGACACAGTTGCTAATTATATATTAATGGTGTGGTGCAAGTTTGCATTCAGGGTACACCATGTGAATTTTTTTTCAGGGTTCTTATACAGTTAACCAAGTTATTTTTCAGAGACAGAGTGATCTGCTAAAAAAACAAGGAGCATCAGACTTCCGCGCTGAAAATTCACAAGTGAGATATTGTTGAAGGAAATTGACATTAAAGTCTGGCCAGATTCAGAAGAAATGAAAGAAAATAACTCCATCAGTTGAGATCTCAGATGATACTCTGGATATAAATATTTATTCTGTAAATGTACTGTGAAGTCTGCTGATAGATGATGGTATTATGGATAGCACAGTTACTTATTACATAGTTACTGTACCTCTCTTATTATGTATAGCACCATCCATTGTTATATAGTGTTCTCTTACTACAAAGTATTCTGCGTTAATATGTATAGCACCTTTCATTATTAAATGTTTTTCTCCATTATTATTTATACTGCCATTCCTTATAACATACAGTGTACTCACTTATTATATACCTTGCCATCCCCTGTTACATAGTGTCCTTCTGTATTATCTGTATTATGTATAATGCTGTTCCATATTACATACATTGTCTTCCCTTATTAAGTATAGAGGTTCAATGTTAATTAATGTTCTCTCTCACTGTATACAGTAACTGATGCCTCTGTGTGTGATTTTTATTAGTCTACGGTGTGATCTGCATTTATTTTAAGGAGTCAAAAGCCGCAGGTAGGGCAATGGAGTGCTAAACGGAACACTTTTTTTCTCTGTCCTATTATTGCACTTAAAGGGGCTGTACACTAATAGGACAACCCCTTCTCACACCCCACGCTTGGCTCTGATAAAGTAAAAAAGCTTATACTCACCTCCCGTGCCGGTGTTGTTCTGCCACTCACTGTCCCCGGGGCTTTCGAGCCATTGTATGACACGTGACCCAGGCACCCAATCAGCGCTGGCGTCGCTGTCCCCACCTTCGAACAAATTAAACATGAAGAGGAAGTCAGAGATCAGCTGCAGCCCGGACTTCCTCTTCATGTTCAATTTGTCTGAGGCAGGGACAGTGAAGCCAGCGCTGATTGGGCGCATGGGTCACATGTCACAATAAACGCACGTGAGACCTGGGGAGAGCGAGAGCCAACTCTGCGGGAACGGTGCGGCTCGGGAGGCGTCCAAGCGTGGGGTATAAGAAGGAGTTAGCCAATTAGTGGACAACTTCTTTAAGGCACTGTGTGACAACAGACACAAGAGCTCCCTGTCAGATGACCAGTGGCATACACAGTCTGAACTACCCTTAATCAACAACTTAATATCAGAGTTAAAGTCTCATAGGGAGTGGGAATGAACAGATAGACAAGCATTCATTAAAATTTTCAGAAATCCAAATCAGCAGAAGGAGCCTCCCAGGCTTCAGGCACATGTGCAGTGAAGTGACGTGTACTGGCTTTCTATGTGCACCGCACTGGATTGGCAAGAGCTGGCTTGAGATGACACATTCAGTTTTCAGGGATATCAGTCTAGCTAGAGCGGGTACATGTAAGGTATATTGACACCGTGACTATTCATCCAATAGGTTTTACCTCTATGACTACTAGTAAGTACATAATGCAGTTACTGATAATACACATAGTGACACATATAGAAAGTTCCTGAAGTGCAGCACAAGACAGTGGCACTCGTTTAGGGACCTTAGAGGTAGTGACAGATTCCACTTATGATACTAGCATTATGTTGTAAAATACTAATGTCCTTTTCTCTCCTAGTTGGTAACAGAATATGTACTGCAGTGAATTCATTACATACTCGGAGAAGATGGAGAATGGGAGAAGAGTAGTGTTGAGCGATACGATAATGCAAATATCGGCTATCGGCCGATATTAGCTCTATCGGCCTTTCGATAATTCGTTTCGATATTTTCGTCTTATCGAATACCGTAATCGGATTTGTCACTGTCACTGTGAGTTTCCGTCGGTCGGGTCTGTCAGGAGTCAGCGGCACTTACCTGGCAGAAGATCTCCGGCGGTCACGTCCTGGACTGCTTGATGGCCGCCATTATCTTCTCCCTGGCGGTCACATGCAGTTTTTCGCGATAACTGCAGTGACTGCAGGGTAATCCCGGCCGTAAACCAGTCCGATGACGTCACCGCCGGGGAAGCAGGTAATCAGCTGTGCTGCGCTGGGATTCTGATGTAGCAGAGCTGGATCGTCGTGGGACACTCGTTACTATGGACTGCGTCGGACAGGTGGTATACTGCTGGTTTTTTTTTTCATTTTTTTACAGGAGATCGATGGCGTCGCAGGATGAGACTGTAATAAAAGTAATGAAAACTGTGTTTTTTTTTTTTTATTAAATTAAAAAACTTTTTTATAAACATTCACCCGTCCGGGTACATAAACAATTTAACTATTTATCAACAATTTAACTATTTACATACAGGGACCCTGTCCGGGTTATTTATACTTCTTTGGCAGGGGTGTTCCAGGTACCACCTGGTACTCTTCTGATGCTTGCCAAACATCCGAGGCACCAAGGACCACCAGGACCTGATGACGTCGTGTGGCCTGTACAGTCAAGTCGTGACCCGCTATCTGGGTCTGTGTGGCCACCTCTTTCATCTCCCTCCGGGTCTGGAGCCCTATGTCCCGGACTGAACGAACCCCAGGGGGCCTAACAGGCGCCGGGTACGGGCCAGCTATACTTATCATGTCCATAGCTGGGGCTGCTGAGGAGACCACTGAGGGAGGCTTGGGAGATTTACGGCGTGGGGTGGGCACTTTTGCAGAGGCCTGGATGTGGGAGGCTGAAGGCTCTGAGGGTCTCACAGGTTCCTGACACACTGGGGAGTAGGGGTCGCACCTGGTAACATTTAGGGCGTACCATCCATTGTAACCCCAGTGTAGGGTGTAAGTCACCAAGTCTCCTGGCAACAGGTCCCTCCCCGGGTGTCCTTCTGGGAGGTGAGCCTCCACGTCCCGCCGGTTCGCAAAGACTTCTAAATAAAGTTCAGGCTCCTTGATGAAGCCCCACCCACCTTTCAATTTAAAACTCCGTACTGCACCCTTACGCCGCGGCTCACACAGGGTTCCTTTATCCTTTCTCATCCGGTCCTTATCTGCCCGGTCCTTCTCCAGGTTACGTTGCCGAAGTTTTTGGGATTCTCGCTGCTCCCTTTGTCGCTCTGCTTCCCGCTCCCAACGTCTCCACTCTTCCTCCTGACACCGGTTGAAATTCTCCTCCACCAGCTGCTCCATGTCTCCACCACTCCACTGCAGCTTACAGTGTCCGGTTTGCGGCAGCTCTCCTGTCGCCCCCCAGTCCTGGCGGCGCTCCCCTGCGGAGGAAGCAGACGGCTCTAAATCAGATGACAGTCGGGGCTCCGGTACAGGCAGGTAGTGCTCTGGTGCCTGCGCGGCCTCCTCCATGAGGACGGGTGTCGCTTCTTCTGTCTCAGCGACGGGGACAGACAGCAGGATCTGGGGTGCTGACGGTGCTGCGGTTTTTGCAGGAACGGGTGCCTCCACTGCGACAACGTCAACCGGATCACATTGCAAGGACTCCTCTACTAGAACGGGTGCCTCACCTTCCGGTACAGACACTTCAGGTAAGAGGGATTGGCGCCGCTCCAAGTTTAGTTTTAGTGCACGCCAGCTCGCTTCCATCCTGGCGACCTCCTCCCGGTGCCAGGCCAGGCCTCTTAGGGTATCCGCCGCTTCTTGCAGCGTAGGAGGGTTTCCAGGCCGGGTGCCCAACGGTGGTTCCGTGGCGATCGGGTCGCTTCCATGGGGGGAGAGCTCTGACTGCTCCATCCCTTCACACTTCTGCTCGTGTCCATTAGCCATCTCTGCCAAGTCACATGTGTCATTAGCATCTGGAGAGGGCCCCTCTTTTGTAGTGAGGCGGGACCTTCGTGTAAGTTTCCGCCCACTGAGGAGGCGGAACTGAAGAGCTGTGGGGCACGATCTTACATTGCAGTACCATTTAGAGCCATCGTTTTCGCGTCACTGAGTGAGTGTACACCCATGAAGAGCACGCCCTTCTTCTTCACCAGTGCCTCGTCGTGACGCAGATATGGCGGAAAAATGGCAAATACATTCTCTGATGATTTTAGCAATTCTCAAGCACAAAACCAGTTCAATTCAGGCACACAGGACTCGCTTATAGCGAGCTACAGAATCCTGTTTGTGACGCCCAAGTTGAGTCGCACAGAGCCAGAGGTTTTGGGGGTACTCGGCACCGAGCCCGTCGACTTCTATGGGGTATGTCACGGCTTTACCCGGCAATTGAATCAGAGTCTATTTTACTATGTAGAAGTGTATAAACTATAAATATATGTATATATATGTCACAATGACATGTATATATATATATATATATATATGTATTCTATGTGTGTATATTTTGTGTTTACAACGTAAGAAAGGGTTTTTTTTGTTGCGATATTTTGTTCCCATAGACTTACATGGGACTTCCGCTATCGAAATCGATTATCGACGATATTTAGTGCTATCGGCGATACAATTTCGATACAATATTTTTAGATATCGAGCAATATCGCTCAACACTAGAGAAGAGGACTCGAGCTACACATTTTTTTGAAATCTAAAAGACTTTATGATTAAATGATTGTTCTATAAATTTACTAGAATTGGCTTTCGCCTCAGGAGGACATTTCAATTCGTCATGTCCATCCTCCATCAATATTGTTAAAAACGCCCAGAGAGAGGAGAGATTCTCAATTTAAAACAATAAGGAGATTGCTGTTTATGGACTTTTACTAATGATTCATTTAATCTCTTCTAGCTTTACAGTCAGCGTTTCTGATCTTAACACCAAAGCAGACATTGTACAAAAACTATCGGGAACAGTATTGTGAATTTGGCCTTTTCACATCACACTCTCTAAACTAGTAGGTGAACGCTGGAAAAAGAAGAATCCTTCATTATATGTATATTATAATGAACAAGCTGTACAATATCCTTCAGGAAGAAGTTGATTGAGAGCATGCCAGGGAGAATTGCAGAGGTCCTGAAGAAGAAGGGTCAACACTGCAAATATTGACTTGCTGCATTAACTCATTCTAACTGTCAATATAAGCTTTTGTTACTCATATGTTTGCAATTATATTTCTGTCTGTGATAAAAACATCTGTCAAACACACATAAAAACCAGAGGGCAGCAGATCATGTGAAAATATAATATTTGTGCCATTCTCAAAACTTTTGGCCATGACTGTGCAGTCATGGCCAAAAGTTTTGAGAATGACACAAATATTATATTTTCACATGATCTGCTGCCCTCTGGTTTTTATGAGTGTTTGACAGATGTTTTTATCACAAACAGAAATATAATAATTGCAAACATATGAGTAACAAAAGCTTATATTGACAGTTAAGGTACTGCCACACTAAACAATCCCGCTAGCGATCACGATAACGACGCATACTAATGCGATCGCTAGCGGGATTGTTTCTATATCGCTAAGTGCGGCCACATTTAGCGATATAGTTAACGACGCTATCGCCGTTAGCGATCTTCTTAACGACTTTAGCGGTACAAAAGTACCGCTAAATCGCTAAGAAAAGGTGCCACACTAGCGATATATACTTACCCAGCGAGAGCGCCGACGAGAAAATAGGGTCCGGAACGATTCCAGCGACGAGCGAGATCACAGCAGGAAGCTCGTCGCTGGCAGATGCCGCACTGAACAACATCGCTAACGGGATCGCTAAATAGTGACGTTTTTTAGCGATCCCGTTAGCGATATTGTTCAGTGTGGCATACCCTTTAGAATGAGTTAATGCAGCAAGTCAATATTTGCAGTGTTGACCCTTCTTCTTCAGGACCTCTGCAATTCTCCCTGGCATGCTCTCAATCAACTTCTGGACCAAATCCTGACTGATAGCAGTCCATTCTTGCACAATCAATGCTTTCATTTTGTCAGAATTTTTAGGTTTTTGTTTGTCCACCCGTCTCTTGATGATTGACCACAAGTTCTTAATGGGATTAAGATCTGGGGAGTTTCCAGGCCATGGACCCAAAATCTCTATGTTTTGTTCCCTGAGCCATTTAGTTATCACCTTTGCTTTATGGCAAGGTGCTCCATCATGCTGGAAAAGACATTGTTGATCGCCAAACTGCTCTTGGAGGGTTGGGAGAAGTTGCTCTTGGAGGACATTCTGGTACCATTCTTTATTCATGGCTGTGTTTTTAGGCAAGACTGTGAGAGAGCCGATTCCCTTGGCTGAGAAGCAACCCCACACTTGAATGGTTTCAGGATGCTTAACAGTTGGCATGAGACAAGACTGGTGGTAGCGCTCACCTTGTCTTCTCCGAATGAGGCGTTTTCCTGATGTCCCAAACAAGCGAAAAGGGGATTCATCAGAGAAAATAACTTTACCCCAGTCCTCAGCAGTCCACTGCCTGTACCTTTTGCAGAATATCAGTCTGTCCATGATGTTTTTTCTGGAGAGAAGTGGCTTCTTTGCTGCCCTCCTTGAGACCAGGCCTTGCTCCAAGAGTCTCCTGTTATGAATGTGCTAGAGATGGTTTCTGAGCAGAGGCTCCCTCTGGTGGTTACAGACAGTACTGAACCTTTCAGCGAGGAGTGGCAATCTGGGTTCACGGACTGGTCTGATATAAGGGAGGTTCCCTCCCATGATGGTTGACGGTGATCAATTGTTCTTGTCTCAATTGTGGTTCCTGGTTCATTTGAAGGTTGGCTGGAGTCTTGCCTGTATCTCCTGCTTTCAGATAAGATATTTTTTGCTTTTCTTTTTGTGCTTGCTTTTTGCATTGTTTTCTGCACTTTTGTGGAGGTCAGCCAGGTACCCTCCTGGGGCCTGAGCTCCTCACAGTTTATCTGCAGCCACTGTTGTTTGCTCATTTGCTTTTTCCTGCTTTTTCAGCGGCTGCAGCTTGATTTTGTTCACACTGAGAACTGATTTAGTGGGTGGCGAGATCGTGTGATCTCAGTATTTTTGTAATCAGAATTGTTGGATTTTTGTAGGGTTTTCTGGGTTGCAGAAAGTAATCTCTCCTGTCCTATCCTATTTAGTCAGCTTGTGGCCCCAGCGTTTGCTCAGTCTATTTTCTGCCTATGTTTGTATTTTCATCTTGTCTAACCGCCATTATATGTTTGGGGGCTTCCTATTTTCTTTGGGGATCTGCTCCGGGGCAGATAGCTTTCATCTTTCTGCCTTTAGGTGTAGTTATCTCTCAGGCTGTGACGAGGCGTCTAGGATCAACGTAGGAACGCTCCACGGCTACCTCTAGTTGTGTCGTTAGTTTAGGAATCTGCAACCATCAGTTACCAACATCTCAGGTGTTCGGCTGCCCTGCTGTTGTTCCTGTCCTCCTCAGCTACCGAAACATAACAGTCTCCGCCTCACAGTGCGTGCAGATGCACTCACACCTGCCTGCTGCCATTCCTGATCAAGCTCTGCACTGCTGGTAGCCCGATCCCGAAGCTGAAACACTTTTAAGAGACGGTCCTGGCGCTTGCTGGTCTTTCTTGGGCGCCCTGAAGCCTTTTTGGCAACAATGGAACCTCTCTCCTTGAAGTTCTTGATGATGCGATAGATTGTTGACTGAGGTGCCATCTTTCTAGCTGCGATACTCTTCCCTGTTAGGCCATTTTTGTGCATTGCAATGATGACTGCACGTGTTTCTTTAGAGATAACCATGGTTAACAGAAGAGAAACAATGATGCCAAGCACCAGCCTCCTTTTAAAGTGTCCAGTGGTGTCATTCTTACTTAATCATGACAGATTGATCTCCAGCCATGTCCTCATCAACACCCACACCTGTGTTAATGGAGCAATCACTGAAAAGAGGTTAGCTGGTCCTTTTAAGGCAGGGCTGCAATGATGTTGAAATGTGTTTTGGGGGATAAAGTTCATTTTCTAGCCAAATATTGACTTTGCAAGTAATTGCTGTTAAGCTGATCACTCTTTATAGCATTCTGGAGTATATGCAAATTGCCATTAGAAAAAGTGAAGCAGTAGACTTTGTAAAAATTAATATTTGTGTCATTCTCAAAACTTTTGTCCATGACTGTAACTAAAACAAGAACTGATCGCAAAGAGAGGACAACTCTTCTGGAGACCGATATACCTCTGACTGCGGTATCCATTTCTGTATAGATAATGTAGGTTTCAGGTCTTATTAGTAAACCTAATAACATGGACATTACAGATAATTGGGACAAAATATTCATCAATATTGCACTGGCTCATTCATTAAAGTGTCAATTGGTAAAAAAAACAATATTTAGTTACTTTACAATAAGAAATTCCAATCTTTATTAAGATTATTAAGTAATTCACTCATTCTTTCATTACACTAAAACTTTTTGCATTTGAAAACTACAGCACTTATATTAAGCAGACGGAGGGAGAAACTTCACTCTTTTCCCATCCATTGAATAAAAAGGGGGAAGCTGAAGACAATTCACAATGTAGAGATGCTTAGATTTAAGAAACAACATCTTAAGGGCCCGTCTCACATAGCGATATCGCTACCGAGATCGCTGCTGAGTCACTAGTTTTGTGACGCAGCAGCGAGCTCACCAGCGATATCGCTGTGTGTGACATTCAGCGACGATCAGCCCCCCTGCTGGGTATCGCTGATCGTCGCTGAATGTCCTGGACATTTTTTTGATCGTTGGTTCTCCGCTGACAGGCACGCATCGCTGCGTGTGACAGGCGGGAGACCAGCGATTCGCTGGTAACCAAGGTACACAGCGGGTTTCCAGGCGCGGGGCTGTGCCTAGAAACCCGCTGTGTACCTTGGATACCAGCGCCCTGATGCAGGGAGCTGGTATCCAAGGTACACAGCGGGTTTTCAGGCACCGCGCAGCGCTTGGAAACCCGCTGTGTACCTTGGATACCAGCTCCCTGCATCAGGGTGCTGGTATCCAAGGTACACTGCGGGTAACTAAGCGATGTTACCCGCAGTGTCGCTGTCCCAGATCGCTGCCTGTTTGGCAGCTCAGCAGCGATCATGTAGCGATACACCAGCGATCCTGACAAGTGCATATCGTTGTCGGGATCGCTGGTGTATCGTTATGTGAGACCCAGCCTTTAGTGTTACTGTGAATTAGTTCCCATTGTTTAAACTACATTATCATTTCTATTAAATAGTCTTGTAATGTTGTTCACAAAGACTGCAGAGAAACACATCATGTGGAGGGTAACGAATAGAGAAGTGTCTAAGGATAGACTTGAAAAATAAGAGTTAGATATTATAGGTGCTGTAAATAGTGTAGGTAAATGTGGCATATAATTTCTACTGATAGATAAAGACTACATGTGGATATTGAAGTATTGGGAACAGAGGCTAAAGATAGCTACTGTAAATTGGTACTATAGATATATACTATAGATAATATAGATACTATATATATATATACATACACACACTATAGACTCTCAATAGATACTGTATGTGTACTATAGATACTATAAATAGATTCTGTAGATATATACTATAGATACCGTAAGCAGATTATATATATGTATATATATTATAGATACTGTAAATAGATACTGTATATACACTATAGAGTCTATAGATATATACTATAGATCCTGTAAATTGACACCATAGTTGTATACCATATACTGTAAATAGATAATATATATAATATAGATACTCTAAATAGATACTATATATAATAAAGTTACTCTAAATAGATACTATAGAGAAATATTGTATAAAATAGATACTCTCTCTCTATATATATTATATATAATGTAAATATATACAATAAATATATATATATACATACACACACTATAGATACTGTAAATAGATACCATAGTTATATACTATAGATAATGTGAACAGATACTATTGTTATATGCTATAGATACTTTAAATAGATACTATAGAGAAATATTGTATATAGATACTATAGATACTGTAAAAAATACTATAGAGAAACATTGTATATAGGTAGATTCTGTAAATCAATACAATATATACTTTAGATAAAGTAAATCAATACTATAGATAAATACTGTATTTAGATACTGTAAATAGATACTATTGTCATATACTATAGACACTGTAAATAATATTCTAGATTTGTGCTATACAGTATATAATGTGAATAAATACCATAGAGAAACATAAACATAGATAAACACTATAGACAAGATAAAAAGATCCTATAGAAATATTGTAGATATATACTGTAAATAGAAGCTATAGATATACACTATACATTCTATAAGTAGATACTATGGATTAATACTGTAGATAGTGTAAATAGGTACTGTGGATAAACTATGAATAGATACTACAAATAGATGGCTTAAATATATACAAGATAAATAGTACAAATGGATACTATAGATTATTAGATAGATGATATAGATTAATAATGTAGATATATACTATAGAGGGATACTGTAAATTGATACTATACAGATATATTAAAAAGATAGTGTCCATGGTTACTGATTGATAGATGCTGTAAATAGATACAATAGATGGACACTGTAGATAGATACTAAAGATATCTGAAACTGATATTGATAAAAATAATATATAGTTACTCTAGACATATGCAATAAATATAAAAAAAATAGATTAAAAAACATAAATCTGTAGTATTGCTTGGAAATATAGACAAAAACAATGAGTAAAAGTTTGAATAAATAGATTAGTATTAATGAATCATTCTAATGATAAGTTGGAAAGTTCTATCAAGTCATTGAATATTTCTTAATGGCTCCAGATCCAGGAGACCCCGAGGTGCTATGTACTGTATGGTGTACACATCATCACTGAAAATATGTGATATGAAACAACAGATAAAATGCACTACACCAATAATCTGCTGTTATGTCTATAAGGCCAGGTTCACACTGAAGAATTTTTGATTTGTCTTTTTTAGTCAAACAAGTAGATACATGACAGATAAGATCGTTTTCTGTACACTTTTCCTCCTTGTACGATCCTCATAATGATTTACCAAAAAAGAGATAAATATATCAAAATCTCAACAAGCGGAGTTACTAGCACCTGATTCCGGTCTCACATATAGCCTTGTAATGTAATCTACTTAGCTCATTGTATCTGTTTCATGACATTTGAACATTCCCATGGGAACAATACTACTGTCTGTTTATCTGCAGTCCTACGTAAAGCCACCTATAAACTTCTCAATTTAGGATATAACAAACAAAATAAATGATATATCATAGAGCACCAAGTGACTAAGAAATGCTGGCTTAAAGTGCATATTGTCATCTAAATACATTGCTATTTATTGCTGCCACGAGTTACATCTAAGTGGACTAGAGGAGCTTAGTCTAAATCTTAAAAAATTGATATCACTATTTTCAATATAAGTTGGCAAACTTTTCCCATGAGACTAACAACCTGGGAAATAAGACAAGCCGGGAATTGTTTTCTCCTTACATCACATTCTCTCTGTCCTTACCATTCTCTGAAGAGGTCGAGTTGTCACAGTCAGAGATGAGCTGCTGAGGTTTTCTCTGCTTCCTGCGTGACATTTCAGCCACACCACGTCCACAGAACAAGTGCAGAACCTGATCTGTGCCTGCCGCCTCACAATAGATGAGACCCTCCTTTGTTCCCTTCCCTGCTCAGTTCTGGACGTCACTTATCATATGTAGTCTGTGTCCTTCATATCTATCACTATCTATCTATCTATCTATCTATCTATCTATCACTATCTATCTATCTATCGATCCTGCTATCCACCCTTCACAAATGTGCTAGGAACTTTCTTTGTCTGTCTCCCTGTAGCATATTTAATCTCACCCTGTGTTTGCTTGATCTGAAGCCCCTGTCCCAAACTCTGCGGCACATCACAGTTGGTCAGCCACTAATCAGACACTCCTACTTTCTCCAACTCCCACTTAATGTGACAAATAAGGCAAGAATTCCATGAATTGACTGATTGCCCCTCTGAAATGGGTGTCTAGTCCTCCCCCCAAGTCACCTTTCTTTTACTATAGAGGACAGTTGAAGAATGTGGCTTTGTGAAACTTCTATATGATAAACCCACAGATTTTTAATGTTATTTCACGGTTAGGCAATTGATAACGCAGCAGTCACTAGAACTTTTGACAAGTGATAGAAAGACAGAAAGAATATTTCTACAATTATTGTATTATAAATGTTATTGTATTACTCTCTATTCACTTAACTACTCTATATGTCTAAACTGTGCTCTTTATAAGTACTTGCTCCTTCTCAAGTTTCCATTTTTTTTCGACCTAAGCATCTTCATACTGTTATCTTGATGTAACCCCTTCTTATGTACAACACCATGGAATCAATGGTGCTATATAAATACATAATAATAATTTGCACTCTGAAACAAAGCTATATGTTAACACAGAGACTATTATGAAGACATCTTAAAATAAATCTGTCGCTATCTCAAAGTAGCCCTGACGTTTGGCTGGAACAGCTGTGCCAAACATGCTGTTGGAAGGCATCAAACCCTCCAAAAATACTTGTTAATGGTGATCAGGTCAATCGTGACACATATGCCCCAAACCTGTTCCTTGTCCCTAAAGGTTGTTTGTCATGATTATTGCTCACTGGAGCAATAATCATCATTGGACATGCTAAATAAAAGATGACCCTAGACATAAGGCTGAGTTCACATCTATTCGTCAAGTTAAAATGGCAGGCACCACAATGGACCTGAAAGTGCCCATTATAAGTCAATGTAGTGCGGTGGGCACCATTGGTGTTCATCATGTGACGGATCAGCACTCCATCACTCTTGCTTTAATGCTAAATCAGTAAACATGGTCAAGCATAATATGGAAATAAAAAAATCTCACATCTTACCTTACACCAAACTCCTTATTTGTTATTTTATAAGAGTTTTTATTCACTAAGCAATACATTTATTGTTTCTGTGTGGTTATTTTGCATCCGAAAATGTCCGTTAGTACATAAGTACGTAAGTAAGCAAAAAATTTGGAAACTACTATCTGAAAGCTTCAGGCTAGTCCAGACTTACATAAACGTTTTGGAACGTGAAATTCTGGAACTAGACAATTCTGAAAAGTAATGATAGATAGAAGAAGATATTTCGCGGTAAGACTTTCCTATGACAGTAGTAAAACTTTCTCTGCATTATACATTTACTATAAAACAGTTTATATTTTCTCTGTACAAATCTAATACCTCTAAAAATAAGTAAATTTATAGAAACAGTGTATATTCCCTAGCTAAATAGTGAACAGTTTCATTAAGTTGCTTGTAAAACCTGTAAGACAAGTTTGGGATGTAGCACTGAGTTTTCTATTCTTTTGTGTCTCTTTGATCCCCTTCTCATTCAGCATATCATGAAGTTCTAGCAGAGAACAATATCTCTGCAGGGGAAGACGGAGGCGGGGGAGAAAAGAGGGGGAAAAAAGGGACATTGAGGGTAAGAAGAGATTGGGAGGGGACTCAATGAAAGTGACTATGAAGCCACACAGCAGATGTCCTCTAGATGTATAATTTGAAAGTGTTGTCACATACGCAGCCTCAACAGGATGCTGAGGGATATGTGTCCAACCAATTTGTAGTGCCGCAGGAAATCCTGTGACCTTCAGTATTTTGATACAGGAGAGGCCAAAAGTGTGGCATAGAAATAGGCAGATTGCACTCAACTGTCTTGAGCTGAGACAAAGTTAGCCCAAGAAAACTAGAGCTAAAACAAAGGCAGTAACTCGGTGGGAAGCTTGACACGATGCCAGTGGAATATAAAGTAATACAGATGGGGTAACATGCAAGAAAGGGTTCTGTTACAGAAAATAGAGATGTACACGTCTCTCTAAGATATTTCAGGCTTCCTCCCCATCTCTACACATCCTATTTTAAGAAATTAGTTATAACTTTGCCAAATTTGACAATTCCTTGATAGTAGATGGATTTTAGAGGAATCAGGCTGTGGCCTAACCCTCTCACCATTAAAATTAACACGTAGGAACAAATAAAGATAAGATAGATTTAGTCAGTGAATCATAGCTATCCAATGACTATTGACTGACCCCTTACAGAAGGTGTTGGGGAAAGTGTTTAGCAGCATCTTGTCTTCCTTTCTTGAATAGTTTATAGGTAAGTAGAAGAGTAAAATAACATGTTGGATTATGGTGGTTCTTTCGCCTGATCCCCAGCTGTGGTGGATCTAGGTTGTGGAAAGAGGCTCAACACTAAACTTGACAAAAATGCTTCTCAACGGACTTTGAAAAAGTTCCAAACAGACACTGATTTCAGTAATAAAATAACTAGTAGCCAAATGATCCACTACTAATTCTTGGTTAGGCACAGACTACTGTTTCTTGGTTTAAGACCATACAATACATACCCCTTGGTAGTGCTCTGCTGAGGTTTCTCTCCATCTCAGACACAGGCCATTTATGTACTCATGAGCATCATCTTTCACAAGTCTCAGCAGGCAACATCCTTCACTAAGCAGGACTTGTTGTCCTCTGCTGGACTATCAAGACAGAAATGTGACCTGAATTTACTGTACATGATCCACACTGTCCATGTGGGTGACATTTACCCCTTTGTGCCCTCGATCTGGCTTAGAGACAGGCAGACATCTCTCCCACTGTGTAGCACTTGAGACTGAATTGTCCCCAGAACCATAAAGAATGAAATCTCACAACCACCTCAGTACGAGTGGTTGATCAGCCTGAACATTACATAAGACATTTTAAAGGGGTTATCTGGCATTAAACTACATGTCTGCAGTCACTCTATGTGACCGCATACTTGTGAATCCTCACATTGCATGCACTGCGTGCTGTGAGTATTATCTGATGCCGTTGCCGTGATGAGTATGATGCTCCCACCTACATTCCAACTAGTCTGTTTCTGGCCTCGCTCAATAATCTTCAATTAAGCGCGGCCGGATACGCTCTAGTCGGAATTTGACTGGGAGCATGCATATCGCATACTTTTGGTCACATGACCACCGGCACCAGAGATTCCTTGCAACGTGCAGTGCGCGCCCTGTGAGGATTCAAAAGTCTGCAGTCACATAGAGTGACTACAGACTTGTAGTTTAAGACTGAGCAACCACTTTAAAAGTGATGTCATTATAACCGAAACAAAAAACAGTATTATTAATAAACTTGAAAAAAATTTGCAGCACTGTACAGGCGAAAAGGCAACACCCCCCAGCAATCCCTACATGGAAACTATGGGTGCAACAGCTGTGTTAGATGCAGATTTTTAGAACTAAATGTTCTGCTATTGTTTAACACTTAAAGCGTTGTCCACTACTGGACAACCCCTTCTTAAATGCTGAAGTGCTCCAGATAAAATAAAAAGCATGCATTCTTACCTTCCAGATTGCTGCCACTTCAGAGATATTGGTTCCGTATTTCCTAGTGGTCACTTGACACAATTAAGTCCCATGAGCGCTGCAGACAATCAGCTGCTGTTGAGAGTAAGCCAAAAGTGTGAAGGCTGCAGCAGATCTGCAGTGGACATGTGACACAACAATACTGCAGATCAGTACCATTAAAAATATACTTGTCACACAAAAAACAAGCTCTTTTATGGCTACACTGACTGAAGAACTAAACAGCAAAAGGTTTAGGAACATAGTAGAAACATAAAAAATAGAAAGAGTAAACAGTAATACAATAAAAAATGCAATGCACAGTGCATGAAAAAAATGCTGTGTCCTCTAGGCCCAAAACAAGCTGCATTTTAAAGGGTTCATATACCGCCTAAAATTGAAAACCTTTGTAAGTCAGAGTCTTTCTTGTACCTTCTCTACCAAAACACTAGAGTGCAGAGATCTATTTTGCCTAATGCCAGGATGGTTGAAATGCTTGTGTCATTTGCAATATAATGTTAATACTTTCCATCAGTTCTTCCCTTGCTTGGTATGTCCCAGCGAGGGGAGCTGCTGATATACAAGACACCCATATATTACATGGACAGCAATCAGGGTTGTACCGTCCATACAGGAAAACCACACGGCCACTATGGGACCCATGAGCTGGGAAGAGGCTCTGTGCTGAGTGTCACCACCCATCCCACCAATTCATCCCACTTGTCATTGAAATTTCAACTGTATCTGCATCCACAACAGCTCTCTTCTGCACCACTCTCTCTATACGTCTTAAAGTGACTCAGCACAGGCCCGATGACGTCGTTACATTGTGCCTCCTGTGCGCATGGAGCCTTAGGCCTCTTTCACACATCCGTTTTTTTGTATCAGGCATGATCCGGCGTGTTGCTAAAAAAACGGATCCGGTACCGGATTCGTTTTTTTAACATTGACTTTCATTAGCGCCGGATCGCGCATGATGTCATTGCGGTCTCCGTTTTTGTCCGGATCCGGCGGAAATGTACATTCCGGCGGCCAGACAAAACGGAGCATGTAACGTTTTTTTTTGTTTGCCGGAGCCGCCTGATGTGCCTGAAGCGGCGCATCAGGCAGCCGGAAACAATAATTATATCCAAAAGAAGTCCACAACTATATATTCTATAGGGGCTAACACTCAAAAGCATACTCATAAATCCAAGACTACGGTTTTACCATAATACAATAACCGTAAAGAAGTGTTCAAGCATAGTATTAAAATACAAATTTATTAATAAATCCTTTTTAAAAATACATACATACAGACGCCCCCGGAAGAAGCTATTGCGAAACGTGCGTTGGGGTGAGGAGGGAACGCCAGACACGATCACGCAGTCCTGCTACTAGGTATATTCATTCCTTCACTTTAGCCTCATTTATCATGCGCTCATAACAGGTGCAAATTGGATTTAGGATGTTTGTATCCATTTATATATGTGTCACTTCTCCAGCACTTGTGATATCCTATCTGGTGCTTCAATAGGCACAAATTGATTTAGGATTCTTTCCATTCATCCATGTTTAGCCTTTATTTAGCCCTGATGTATTTCTATACTATTGTGCTGGAGCGATGACACATGCAATTTTTTGCAAATTTTTGCTGCATATTTTCCGATTAAGTAGGTTTATTCCTTATGGGCGCATTTAATGATAGGCAATTGCCTTACCTTTAGAGGTTATATGTACCTTATAATAAATTTTGTAGCTTTGGATTTGCTAGATATTTTTCTTATTATATAGGGATTGTTTCCCTTCTACTGGGTATCTAATCGTTTTGTTCTGTTTTTTATGTATGTATTTTTAAAAAGGATTTATTAATAAATTTGTATTTTAATACTATGCTTGAACACTTCTTTACGGTTATTGTATTATGGTAAAACCGTAGTCTTGGATTTATGAGCCGGAAACAATAGAAGTCAATGGAACCGGATGAGATTTTTGTGCAATCCGGCAAAAGTCTGATCCGGATTCTGGAAATCAAGGACTACTACTACTACTACTACTACTACTACTACTACTACTACTACTACTACTACTACTACTACTACTACTACTACATTTTCCAGTGTCTCCGGGCTTCCAAAACCCTCTTTTTCTGGGTTCAAAAGTTCAGGTCGGATCCAGCAAAAAAACGGATCCGTTGCATCAGTTTTTTTATTTCAGTGCCGGATCCGTCCCTTCAGGTGTTGGACGGATCATGCCTGATACAAAAAAACGGATGTGTGAAAGAGGCCTTAGCCTGCACAGTGCAATGACTGGAACAGACATTGAGGGAACGGTGGAAGGTGAGTAGTTTTGTATTTTTTTCTTTATTGTTAGTACTTGTGGGGACATGATGCCTTGTGGGAGCATCATACTGTGTGTTTGAGGTGGCGACTGCAGAGTCCTCATACTGTGTTGGCGGCAATGGGACTATCATACTCAGTGGGGGGTTGTAAAGGCCCCTCATACTGCATATAGGGATATATTGTGTGTTGGGGCCCTCATAACATGTGGGGGCTGTGATGACTCTCATGCGGTATGTCGGGGACATCATATTGTGGTATCCCTATACCCAGTCTACTGCTACGGAGTGAAATAGTTGTTATGAGGCAGTAGATTTGCTCCAGTGTGCCAGAATTACTTTGGTTGCTGTGAGTTAGGAGATGTAATACATTGCATGTGTGTACACTGAGGATTCATAAATGTGCAATGTATTTGTACTTTGTTGCCATCTACAATGTATGCATATGAAAGATAGTTGCTTAATTTCTTCTCAACAAGCTACCGTAGAAATGGGTGAGAGGAGCTTCCCAGTTCAGTGCACACACTTTCTGTGAGCTGATGCAAAACCAGTTTTAGTCCTGTCTAGTAAAGGGAGAGCAAGGAAGCTCTATTGCTCCCTGAATCTATTCCAGTTCACGCTGAGGGAACATCACATCCTCCACATAATCGCCTCCACAAAGGAGTGGAACCTCAAACAGTCAGGAAAAATAAGACTCAACAAGTGCTCTCCTCCATGCTGGTTTTCCTATGTACTGTACTTCCAGCCAGAAATAATATCCAATGTGTCTACCACGCCACAAACTGTATTTGTACTACCCCCTGCAATAGGGAATGGTAGGGCCAAAACCGTGAGTACTTCTGCACTACTAGTGTGTGGCCACGGGGAGCCAACCTGTGACGGACCCTCCATCAGTGTAGTATAAATTGAACTGTGCATAATATTTCCACTAATAGTGTTGGATTAATGCTTATTATTTTATATTGCATCAACTACTATTTACTACTGTCTAACAGTGCATGAGTTTAGTGTCCAGCAATAGTGTTGTATTGCCAGTAAAGTGAGTCGCCTGCCAGGGCCGTGGGGTACTCGGCACCGAGCCTATTAACTTCTATGGGGGATGTCACGACGACACAGCTTGGTCTGTGACCCTAGACGCTCACTGAAAAGGGGGATATTTACAGGGGATTAAAGTGTTTGTAGAATGTTCATGACGCCACCTGTGGTTCCTGGTCAGGGTGACCAGCGCTGCTGTATAGGTCCACTGAAGGGTTGGTATTAGGCAGCAAGGTGTTAAGCCTTCCGCAGGTAAGGCTGGGGTCCTTCAGGGTAAACGGAGTGTAGGGGTGCAGGATGGAGGAGGGGAGTTCAGCAGCAGGAGTAATAAGGTAGACACACACAAAAGTCTCTTTCTGTACCTTTACTGATGGAATGGCAGGCACGTCCCGGGGTGCTGGCAGGGTGAAGGATGCACGTCCAGTTCTTCCCACTGAGTAGGTGTAGGGCCTCCGTTCTCCTGTAATGTGAGTCTCTGACCTGTATGAAACGAGGTCTAACTCTGTCTTCAACTTTACACCAGGCTGATTTTGTATAGGGCTTTCTATTGGAAGAACACAGTCTCTAATGGCTGTTCCTGCCAGACTCCTGTCTTCCTAACGCAGCCACGTATCAACACCTATGGGCTCCTGCGACTTGTAGTCTCGCAGGGTCTCCGGTATCTCCTGCTAGTCGTGAAGGATCCAGCAAGCTCGGACCTGGCGTCCGGTTAATCAGAGCAGAGGTAAGCTATCAATGCTATTTCCACCTCTGTCACTCTCTTCTTATCCACTCGCCTTTCGTCCTACTTGACCCTCACATAAGCACACGCTAGCAGATGGTGGACTGCTTCTTTCCTTTCTTCACCGCTCTCAAAGCGTCGGCACGCTTGCTCACTGAACTGCACTCGGTTGACTCAGTTCTGACTAGGCTGGAGTGGCTACCTTTCCACTTGTACTAGCCTCCACACATTGAACTAAGCTTGGAGCTGCAGATTTCAGGTTCTTTCAACAACAGCTGTTCTCTCTCTCTTCTCTCCAAGAGAACTACACTCAGACTGATCTACTCTCACGTAGACTCAGACTAGACTAATCTGTGAGCTCTCTGAGGTGACTACTGACTGCAGCCCTCAGACTAACTAACTTCCTGTGGCTTCACCATCCTTATATACACTAAAAAGACTCCCTCTGGTGGCTCTAGGGATTGGTGAAGATGTGTGTATGCATATTGGGTCCTCTAGTGGTCATTACCTTCGGTGCATCCCTCTGAGAAGTAAGAATCCAGGCACAGCTGGGCTCTACATTCCCCCCTAGTAAACATCAGCACTCCCGGGCTGAAAGAAAATATTTTTAAATACGTTAACATTAAATAACAAGTGAACACTTCCCTTACGGGAGGCAAGAATCTTTAACAGTTGCTAACAGGTAACATACATACATATATTTACACAATAATTTATATTACATTTATATACACTGTGACTCTAGTTAACTATCTATATTTGTTAGGCCTACTCTCGGTACCTAACAGGTAACTGTCCCTTTGTTATGCGTACTGACCTACGTGGTGTTGCGTTAGGTGAGATAGCATTTGACCTGTCTGTCCTACGTGCAGGTAAACTGTAATACTGCCTTAACCTCTCTAGGGATCTGTCAAGTACACTTGCAGCTGTGTGATGCGGTTCTGTCTCGCCAGGGGATTCTTTTCCTGAGACCCAACATCTTGAGGTTCCACTTCTTGAGATGCTGCTTGAGCAGGTTCCTCTTGAACAATTTCTTCTGCAACAACTGGCTCAACTTGACGTTGGAGTGCTTCTTGCGGTTGATAGAATTGGAGTACAGGAATTATTACAGCTTCTCCAATACGAGGCCAATCCGCGGGGAAATCTCCTAAGTCCGTATGTATGACTCCACCTTGCTTCTCTTTGTCAATGACAGGTTCTTCTTCTTGAAGCTTTAATACATCTGGACATAGTTTTAGGTGATCTCTGGATACAGTTGTAGTCGTTTTTCCTCCATCTCTACTAATGATACATGTTTTCCTGTTATCAAACTTCGAATTTTGTACGACATATGGCTTTCTTTCCCATTGATCATCTAATTTGTGCATTCTCCTTTTTCTTTTCAGCACAATTTCTCCAGGCACAAAAGGTTCAGCTGGCGCACTTTTGTTGTAGTTATCCTCTTGTTTTTCCCTTACTTTATTGAGACTATCTTCCACGCAGGCTTGTACTCTCCTGTACTGTTCCTGTCTGTTGGTGTCCCAATCTTCAGTAGTAACATCTGCTTCTGGTTCTACAACACCAAGTTTCAGATCCATGGGCAGCTTTCCTGGTCTTGCCCGCATAAGATAGGCTGGGGTACAATTGGTGGAACTCACAGGTATGTGATTGTACAGATCTACCAGATCAGGTAGTAGGTCTGGCCACCGTTTCCTCTTCTCAAGTGGTACCGTCTTCAGCAGATTAATGCCAATGTGATTCACCTTTTCACAGAGACCATTTGTTTGGGGGTGATACGGTGTGGTTCTTATCTCCTTGCATCCGTACAAATTACAGAATTCCTGGAATAATTCGGCTTCAAAGGCTGGACCTTGGTCAGTTAACACTTGCTCAGGATACCCATGGGGCCTGCAGAAATACGCTTGGAACGTCTTTGCTGCTGTTTCTGCCGTCTGGTCTTTGACAGGGGCGACCACCAGGAACCTGGAGTAGTGATCCACCATTGTCAGGGCATAGGAGTATCCCGACCGGCTGGGTGACAACTTGACATGGTCCAAGGCCACGATCTCCAAGGGACGAGTGGTCTTGATGGGTTGCAGGGGTGCCTTCTGGCTGCTGTAGTCTTTTCTTTGGAGACTACAGGGTCCACAGCGTTTACACAATTTCTCGATGGAACTGCGCATTCCCACCCAGTAGAAGCGACACTTCAACAGGGTCTCCAGCTTCTTCCAGCCAAAGTGCCCCGCTTGATCTTGGTAGGCTTCCAACACCATCTGGACGTCCGTCCTGGGGACTACTATCTGCCATACCATCTCATGGGTCCTTGGGTTGACGTACCTCCGGCACAGCTTCTCACGGTAGATAAACAGCCGGCTTCTCTCATTCCACAGCTGCTTTGCTTGTTGGGATGCATCCTTCTCCAAGGAGGAACCTTCTTGAGTTATCAGCTCCTTGATACGGCTGACAACCGGGTCACTGTTCTGGGTCTCCTTCCAGCTGTGGTGAGGTAAAGGATTTAACGTCTTACCACGCTGCCTCCTGCAGGCTCGTTGCTCGTGGATCATCCATTTCTGTGAAAAGCAGGTAGTTCAATCTCTTCTAGGTCATCCAATTCCACTTCCGTGTCGGACTCATGAGGCATTCTGGACAGGGCATCAGCGTTGGTGTTCTTGTGGCCCGCCCTGTACTTGATTGTGAATTGATAGTTTGACAGCCGAGCCATCCAACGTTGCTCCATGGCTCCAAGCTTAGCTGTTTCAAGATGTGTCAAGGGGTTATTGTCAGTGTAGGCCGTGAATTTGCTGGAGGCTAGGTAATGCTTGAATCTTTCAGTAATGGCCCAGACCAGTGCCAGGAACTCCAACTTGAAGCTGCTGTCATTTTCTGGGTTCCTCTCAGTCGGCCGGAGCTTCCTGCTTGCGATGACTTTTTCTTGGCCATTTTGCTTCTGACTGAGGACAGCTCCCAATCCTTCGTTGCTGGCATCAGTGTACAGCAGGAACGACTGGCTGTAGCCAGGGTAGGCTAAGATCTCGTCGCCTGTCAGGATCTCCTTCATCTCCTTAAATGCCTCAGCCTGTTCTTTACCCCAGTGGAATGGAGAATTAATGCCCTTGAGGGACTGTCCCACCAGGAGGTCTTGCAGAGGCGCTGCTTTCTTGGTGTAGTCCTTCACAAACCTCCGGTAGTATCCTGTCAGTCCCAGGAACTGACGTACCTCCTTGAGATTCTTCGGCTCCAGCCATTTCTGGATGGCGGTGACCTTCTCGGGGTCTGGCGCTACTCCTTCTGAGCTGACAATATGTCCCAAGTACTGTACCTTTTGTTTGAGCAGATGGCACTTTGATGGCTTCAGTTTCATCCCATACTTGGACAGTGACTCGAATACCTCCGCCAGGTGCTTCAAGTGATCTTCATACGTCTTGGAGTACACTATTATGTTGTCCAGGTACAGCAACACAGTTTCAAAGTTGAGATGTCCCAGGCAGCTCTCCATCACTCTCTGGAACGTTCCAGGGGCGCTGCTGAGTCCAAACGGCATTCTGGTGGTGAAAGCCGTCTTCTCCCGATCCTCCTCAGCCACAGCTACTTGCCAGTACCCACTAGTGAGGTCAAGGGTGGAAAAGTAATTAGCAGTCTTTAATGCAGCTAAGGATTCCTCAATGCGTGGTAAAGGGTATGCATCTTTATGTGTAATGCGATTTACTTGTCTGTAATCTACACACATTCTCATGCTTCCATCCTTTTTCCTGACTAGGACTAGAGGTGCTGCCCAGGGACTACAACTATCCCTTATCACCCCTGCTTCCTTCATATCACGCAACATCTCCTTGGCTTTCTGGTAGTGTGCTGGTGGTATAGGCCTGTAACGTTCTTTAATGGGGGGATGGTTGCCTGTAGGGATATGGTGTTGCCCTCCCTTAATTGTCCCAAAGTCAAGTGGGTGTTTGCTAAATACCTGTGTGTACTCCTGCACCACTCAAAGTACTCCCTGTTTCTGGTGGCCTGGAGTTGTGTCTGTCCCGACATGGAGCTGCTGACACCAATCCTCCACCTGGGTTGCTGGGCCGTTATCCTCCGCTGGTTGTGGGGAGGTTAAGGACTCCGTCATGTGAATGGAGTTGTTATCTACTGCATTTAATTTAGCAACAGTGGCATATCGTGGTAAGTTCACTTCATCTTCTCCCCAGTTGAGAAGACGTACTGGCACTCTCCCATTTCGTACCTCTACTACCCCTCTAGCTGTCATGAGTGTAGGTCTATGTTCTGAACAATGGGGCTCTACTACTGCTTGGTAGTTCTGTCCTTTCAGACCTATTGCTGCTCTACACCAAATAAGCATTTCACTCATTGGGGGTATCACAATGGGGTTCGGGTCTGTCACCCGTACATTACCAATCTCACCACCGGTCAATTTCACTTGCTGCTGGCACATCATTGCCCGGATATCCTTCTGGATCACTCCCTTTTGCTTTGGCCTGGCAACATCGGCGAGCTGTTGGAGCAAAAACACAACTTCCTCCAAACAGTTACTGATAATGTTGGTACCTAAAACCACATCTAAGCCATTTTCCTCATTTACAGTTTTTACTACTAAGAGTCCCTGGTCCTTCAGCTCCACTCTACCCACTTTTACGTCCACGTTTTTGGCTCCGAGTATATCAACAGGGAGGCCATTAGAGGCGTATACTGCAAAGTCAGGGCTCGGGGGCTGGAGACTGTCCATGGACCAAAATCTATTATACAGGACATCAGGTATGATGGTTACCTGAGATCCAGTGTCCAGCAGGGCAGGGATTGCAATCCCGTCCAGTATGATGGACAGGTATGGTCTTCCTCCCACAAACCGGCGGTTCCAGTCTGAGGGGCCTGAAGAGTCTAGTCCTGGGTGTTGGCCCTCGGACCCAGGATCTGCTCTTTTATAGGACACCGACGTGCTGGGTGACCTTCTCTGTGGCAACGGTAGCAGATGATCTCTCGGCGAGGATGGTGCTGGTCGGGGGTCGCTCCTGGGGGTGGCGTTGTCTTCCTCCGGTGGGGCGACGTCCTCCTTCTCCTCCGGATCATCCAAGGGACATCCTCTGGGCAGTCAGCTAGTAGGATCTTTCCTTCTTCTTCCATCGGCAGTTGCAGGGCACTCATTACAGTGGCCAGGTTTTTGGTCAGCTGGCGCACTTCTGAGTGCAGACAGTCCAGCTCAGTAGGGGGCGCCACCTGCGTTTTGGCTTCCGCAACCAGCGGGGAAAAGGTGGATGCTGCTGGCTTTAGAGTCGCTTCTCCCGGGTGACATTGGGTTGCCATCTCGGGCGTTTCCAGGGGTCGCAGTCCTTTTATAGCCATATCCTTAAGGGCATCAAAGGTAGCGTCAGGATGATCCAAGGACCACCAATGCACAGTCCTGCTTTCAGCTTGAGACCTTAGTCCCCGTACAAATTGCTCCTTTAACATTTTATTTTCATTTTTGACACTTATGGGGTTAACCTGTTTGAGAGCTCACAGTGCCCCCTGTAGTCGGCAGGCGTAGTCCCTAATGCTATCATCTGGTTTCTGGGAGCATCGGTAAAACCTCATCCGGAGGTCTGTTTCAGTGCGGTCCTCAAAGATAGTCTGTAGCTTTAAGAAAATTGCAAGCACTGATTCCTGGTCTGCAGCTGCCCAAGTCTCTACTTCCCTCTCTGCACCACCAGTCAGTTGCCCCACTACCACTGCAGCTCTCTGCTTTTCTGTCATAGGGTACATGTCCATTATACTGCATATTTTGCGCTTGAACCCTGACAGGGTGTCTGGCTTGCCGCTGTACTGAGGGAGCCACTTTGCTCCAGGCATGTATGGCAGCGTCAGCGGTACTATCGGGGCCACAGGACCTGGTGAGGGGCCAGCGTTTCCATCCTGCGTGGCAGCACCGAGGGGTAAGTCATTGGGGCGGTCAGCCTGGGCCGCGCTGTCAGCTTGCTGCTGCGACATGTCTGCGCCCCCCTAGTTAAGCGTGGCCTACCTTCTCTGAAGGCCGCAGCTCCGCAGGGCACAGCGGTGTAGAAGGACCTGCGTCGCCGGCGCTCTGACGTCAGAGCGCTCACTGAAGCTCTCCACAGGACCTGCCGCCGCGTCAACGTTGGGGGCGTGTCCGGGACTCAGCGCGCTTTTTACAGGGACGCCTCCTTCTCTTCGCGCCGTAACGCTGCAATTTGGCAGGCAATGGCGGACAATGGCGGGAAATCTTTACAAATAGCAATACAGTCTTTTTGCACAGTCCAATTCAGGCACACAGGACTCGCTTATAACGAACTTCAGAATCCTGTTCGTGACGCCAAAAGATGAGTCGCTCGCCAGGGCCGTGGGGTACTCGGCACCGAGCCTAATAACTTCTATGGGGGATGTCACGACGACACAGCTCGGTCCGTGGCCCTGGGCGCTCACTGAAAAGGGGGATATTTACAGGGGATTAAAGTGTTTGTAGAATGTTCGTGACGCCACCTGTGGTTCCTAGTCAGGGTGACCAGCGCTGCTGTATAGGTCCACTGAAGAGTTGGTATTAGGCAGCAAGGTGTTAAGCCTTCTGCAGGTAAGGCTGGGGTCCTTCAGGGTAAACTATGGGCTCCTGCGACTTGTAGTCCCGCAGGGTCTCCGGTATCTCCTGCTAGTCGTGAAGGATCCAGCAAGCTCGGACCTGGCGTCCGGTTAATCAGAGCAGAGGTAAGCTATCAATGCTATTTCCACCTCTGTCACTCTCTTCTTATCCACTCGCCTTTCGTCCTACTCGACCCTCACATAAGCACACGCTAGCAGATGGTGGACTGCTTCTTTCCTTTCTTCACCGCTCTCAAAGCGTCGGCACGCTTGCTCACTGAACTGCACTCGGTTGACTCAGTTCTGACTAGGCTGGAGTGGCTACCTTTCCACTTGTACTAGCCTCCACACGTTGAACTAAGCTTGGAGCTGCAGATTTCAGGTTCTTTCAACAACAGCTGTTCTCTCTCTCTTCTCTCCAAGAGAACTACACTCAGACTGATCTACTCTCACGTAGACTTAGACTAGACTAATCTGTGAGCTCTCTGAGGTGACTACTGACTGCAGCCCTCAGACTAACTAACTTCCTGTGGCTTCACCAACCTTATATACACTAAAAAGGCTACCTCTGGTGGCTCTAGGGATTGGTGAAGATGTGTGTATGCATATTGGGTCCTCTAGTGGTCATTACCTTCGGTGCATCCCTCTGAGAAGTAAGAATCCAGGCACAGCTGGGCTCTACAAAAGCATTGTTAAAAAATAACAAACTAGGAAGTTCCTGTTCTCTGTGTGTGTGTGACTGGAGCACATTTAACTTTCACTTTGCAAGCTGACAGACAAGGTGCTAGGATCCCAAGCTATAAGAAATACCAGTTGTAAGGCTAATTTCACATTGGCGATTTTTTAGCGCAGTGCATCGTGTGCAACTGAAACCGTGTGCAAAAACGCATACAAGCACTTGCAAGCGCATGTTTTTTTTAACGCATCAATGTACGCATAACGACAAAAAACGTAGCGTTTACATGAGTTTCTGAGGTGTTTTGCGTGCGTTTGCGTTTTTTAGGTGCATGAGTGTCACATTTCACAGGAGGAAAATGATTGAAACAGACTCCTTCAATGGGACACCAGTAGGCGAGTGTCATGGGACTTCTTTAAATAGACCCAGTTCAGTTGAATTCTTCAGATTTTGCTGCTGTTTCCTGTGTCACCATGGATCTGCGTTGGGAGACTTTTCGCATGAACTTGGATATGGACATCGCGCTGTTTCTGGCTTTTGCTTGTCAGCAACAAAGGGAGAGAGAGAGCGAAGACGGCAGCGGCGGCGTTTTTGGAGATATCCCATTATTGAAGTCCGGGAGAGGCGTGGAGCATACCACACCCTCTTCAGCGAGCTCCAGGCAAACCCGGCTAAATTTTCGGACTATACACGGATGTCCCAAAAAAAGTTTCAGGGATTTGCTTGCTCGTGTTGAAGGAGCCATCCGGAGACAGGACACACAGCTCCATTGTGCGATTCCTCCAGAGGAACGGCTCCTCGTCACATTACGGTACGTAATATTAAACAAATGCGTGTATTCTTTTTGGTCTGCCATTTACTAAAAGCCTGCAGAATTATAGTTCTGCCATGTACAGATTGATTTTTCATGTCAGTGTTTTGCCAAAGCCTAGACAATCACAATTTTTTTCCATCTGTTTTGCAGATTCCTGGCTTATGGCGAGACCCTCTCTTCACTACACTTTCAGTACCGGCTTGGAATCTCCACCTTGTCCGGAATAGTTTCGGACACCTGCCGGGCTTTGTGGGACGTTCTATGTCTGGAATTTATGCCCCTGCCCACCGCGGAAAAATGGATGGATATTGCCGAAAAATTCTGGACAGTCTGTAATTTCCCCAACTGTTTGGGAGCGGTGGATGGGAAACACATCCGGATAACAAAACCACCAAGAAGTGGCTCTGAGTACTTTAATTATAAAAGTACTTTTCTATGGTACTCATGGCCATTGCCGATGCAGACTGCCGGTTTATTGCGGTGGACATTGGGGCATTTGGCCGGGGCAATGACTCCCAGACCTTTAAAAACTCGGACATGGGCCGTAGGTTGTATGGCAACCATTTTAATTTCCCCCTGCCACGGCCTCTTCCCCACACTGAAGGTCCGCCACTGCCATTTGTAATGGTTAGTGATGAGGCCTTTCAAATGTGCACAAACCTGTTGAAACCGTACTCTAGCCGGGACTTGGACCACACCAAAAAAATCTTTAATTACAGACTCACAAGGGCATGAAGAACCGTAGAGTGTGCGTTTGGGATTCTTGTGTCCAGATGGTTCATTCTAGGCACAGCCATTAATCTGAAACTTGAAACTTTGGATGAGGTGGTGAAAGCCTGTGTGGTTCTTCACAATTTTGTGATGGCTAAAGACCACCCTACCTTTGAACTCGATGAACCACCTGTCAACCCATTACCTGAATTCAGTCAGCACCCTCTCAGGTCATCAGTTGAAGTTGGACAAATGAGGGACCAATTTGCGGCCTACTTTCTATCTGATGTGGGACGTGTGGAATGGCAAGATCAAATGGTGTAATATAATTGTTTTCTTGTGTTTATGTTAATAAAAAACCTGTTTTGATACCTGTACTGAGTGCACTCTGTTTTTATACACTCCAATACACTAATCACCTGCCCAGGTGTCCCAGTGAAGTCAGGATGCTGTGTTTTCTTCATCGTGACTTTAATAGGACTCCTACTAGGTGAGTCTACAGAGAAAAGTTGTATGACCTTCATCATCTCTCCAGTTTTTTTCAAACAGATTGCAGCGCAGGTGGAGATATCTGCAGCGACGGTGGAGATACAACTAATATTATACACCTGGCCTGATGTTCCAAATAGTGAGTTTGGGATGCAATAGCATCCTTCTCTCTTTATGACACATGACCATACGAGTATAAATATTATTTGTAGTATCTCCACTGTGGCTTCAGTATGCACGAACACTGGAGAGATGATAAAGTTTATACAACTTCTACAAGCCCCTGGCCTGGTGTCATGCTGAAGTGAGGATGCCAAAAAAAGCATCCTGACGTCAGAATTTTATGACACCTGGGCAGGTGAATACACAAATGAGTAACCACCAGCATCTCTCCAGTCAGCGTGCAGTAGATAATGGAGACTGAAGTGACGGTGCAGATGACAACTCATAGGTATAGTCACCTGGCCAGGTGTGATAAATAGTTATGATACAAGGCCAGGGGATTGTAGATATGGCATGCATTTTCTCCATCATCTCTTCAGTTTATTCACCACACACTGAATAGAGGATGTGGTTAATTACAAGGTATATCTACAATCTCCTGGCCTTGTGTCACAAAGAGTGAAATGTGGATGGGCAAAACACACCATCCTCAATTCACTCTTTATGATACCTGGCAAGGTGAGAATAGATATGCCTTGCACTCAGCAACATCCTCTTTTCAGTCTACTAATATTTCTACACTGAAGAGACTGGTGGTGAAAATACAAGTCATATATTTGTGTTTTTGACAACACATAGATCCAGGACTGACACAAGAAGCATGTGTTGGTACTGGAGCTATGTGGTGGCAAAATCACAAAGTATACGACGCAGTGTGTGTAGGCGGCGAAAGACACAATTAAAACAAACAGTTGGGTGAAAAAAAAAGGCACATTTATTTTTACAAGACACAAAAAAAAATTAATGTGGACGACGTTTGGGTGAAGAAGGGGGTAACTTGGGGATATGGAGCGATGAGGATTGACTTTGGGAGGGCAACGAAGGGGTTCGAGGGGAAGGGGCGACGAAAGTGGTTGGGGAAGGCAGCAGGTCAAACACAGTGGGAGGTGAGGGAGGAGGGAGGACAAAAATCTTTTTCTGGACTCTTCGTCCAATCTTTTTCTTTTAGGAGGTCCTGGTGCTTGGGGACCTGGTGCTTGGGGACCTCCTGGTGCTTGAGGACCTGGTGCTTGGGGACCTACTGTGGCTTGGGGATCTGGTGCTTGGGGACCTCCTTTGCCTTGGGGACCTGGTGCTTGGAGACCTCCTGTGGCTTGGGGACCTCATGTGGCTTGGGGACCTCCTGTGGCTTGGGGACCTCCTGTGGCTTTTGGACCACTGTGTGCTGGGGGAACTCCGTGGGCTGCTGGACCTCCTGACAAGGTCCGAGGCCCTGAAGACAGAATGAGGGTCCTCCAGCTGCTGCTCGGTGGTGGTGGCGTCCCTGGAAGTGCAGGGGTGGAGGTCCAAGCAGGGGTGGAGGAAGTCCACACAGGCGCAGCACTTGGCATGGTGGTGGCGGGGGAGTGTCCAGCTGCACTGTGACTGTGTGTGGTGAAGTGTGGTCCAGCATGGCTTGAATGCTGGTGGCCGTGCAGTGGTATGCAGCAGAAGTCGGTAGTGCGGTGAAGCGAGTCAGTGGTGGCATGGGTGGGAAAGGCACCATTGGCTGCTGCTGCTGCACGTACCGACTCTGCTGCATAGCCTGCGTGTAAGCATTGTTGCAGGCATTCATCACAGTCAGCTGGAGATCAGGACTAAGGTGTTCCGCCATGCCCCATTCAATTTGTTGGAAAAAATGGTGCCCTGGTCTTTTGAGCACAGCTTCAAGATAGTCAAGGCGACGCTCGACAGAATGGACGCATTGTTCCACTAGTGCAAAACCGCTATCCACTCTGTCACCCAACGCCTTGTGGCTATTTTGGAAAACCGTGCTCAAATGTATGAACTCGGGCATGAGATTCCTGTCAAAGGCCTTCTGCGGCGGGCGGGAAGTACCCGCAAAATCGGTGGCAGAGACCTGTGACAGGGGAAGACCTGATGGACCAGCTTCCTGATCTCCAGCTGTCTGTGTTGACGACCCGCAAGGTGCTTCTTGGCTGGGACGGGTCCGAGGCAGCTCGCTGAAGGACCGCTCCAGGAACAGGTTGCAGGGTGCTGCTCCAGGTGCTGTGAAAAAAAACAAAAACAACAATTACTATCATGCATTTAAAAAGCCAACTCCTGTGGAATAGAAAAACACAGAGTAAACACAATACAATACAACTCACAGGAGTTACTAGCATCCCACACAGTTGTGTGATCCCGGCCAAGGTGACTGCAGCATCACACACCATTGAAATACTTATGAAATTCCTTGCGGACCCGGGGAGAGGCGTTGTCCCAGCCATCCATCAGCACTGCGGCCACCTCATTCCAGAGCCGCCGGATCACCACGTTGTCACAGTGCATTGGATCACGGCTGTCCCACAACGGGACTCGCTCGTGGACCAACTGGATCAAGGCGTCATTATCCAGGGCGAGTTCCTCATCCCGTTGTGAAGCTAGAAAAGAAAGCAAAACATTAATCTTGTAAAGATTTGGAGGTGAAAAAGATAGAAAACAAGACAGAATAGAAGCAAGATTGAATAGAAAAAACAGGCAATAAAAAACTCAGGGGCAAAAAAAGAGTACAATCTGTCAGTCTATACTTACAGGCCGCCTCCCCGCCTGCACATGGACTGGCTGCTCCCATTCTTCCTCCGCTGCCGTGGACAATGTGGACTGAAAAAGAAAAAAAAAATTGCCACATGTGTCTATGCAACAGCAAATACTTACCCAATCATTATGGAAGGAAGGCACTCACTTCACCCTCTGCTTGGGCCAGTTCACCAGGGGCCGGCACATATTCTTCTCCTGAAGACATGCTGCAATAAAAAAAGAGACATTAGTACCTAATAAATTGAGAAAAAAGGAGAGAAAGAGATTAGGTTTTATACTCACATTATCAAAGTTTCTGTGCAAGATTTTGAAATGGAGTAGCTGCAGTCTCTCTGGCTGTAGTGTCTCTCCCTGTCTGGCTGGCTGTAGAGTAGTAGACAGACGTGCCAACACCTTCTTTTATATACACTACCACCATACAATGTTTCTTTGTTTAGTGGGTGGTTTAAACCAGTGTCTAGACATGTGTTATCTTTGACAACGCATGCGTTGTAGAACGCTGACCTGTGCCTGACCCAGCACACGTCAACGATCACATAGACTGTAATGTGTTGTTTGGGCGCTTTCCATGCGCGATGCGAGCGCATGCGCCTTTTTAACGAGTTTGGGCGGACCCAAAAATGCAACATGTTGAGTTGTGCATGCCAAGTCTCTCACGACAAAATAACGCAAGTGCATGAAAACGCTGATGAACGCATGCTAACGCTAAACCATACGCCCCCCCTGTAAAAGATAGGGGCGCATGGCACATGCGATCGGATGAGCACGATGCACTGCGCTAAAAAACGCCAATGTGAAACCAGCCTAAACTGTGTTATCTTTGTTCCTGAATATATTATTATTATTATTATTATTATTATTTATATAGCGCCATTGATTCCATGGTGCTGTACATGAGAAGGGGTTATATACAGATTACAGATATCACTTACGGTAAACAAACTAGCAATGAGAGACCGATATAGAGGGGAGAGAGGACCCTGCCCTTGCGGGCTTACATTCTAAATATATAGTCACTGTTGAACGGCTGGACAGTACTGAGATTAATCTGCTGCCCACAGATAGCAAGCGAAAAGAACTATGCTCCAGCCTCCATGAGAGGCCCTAAACTTGCTTGGTTTATAAGGAGAAGACACCTTTCATATGCACAATATGAAAGTGTAACCTATAATGTGAATTAACACCACATTGCCTTTACGAAAGTACCCTTCAGTAAAATGTTACGTTTACTGATTCACTTGTGTGTCTGACTGTTCCAAATTGCACAATCATCACAGGTGCTCCAACACCGACACCCAGACACCACCCAGACACCACCTCTACTGGAGTGCCAACGAGGGCTTATACCATCCCTATAAGGCCGGAGTCACACTATCGAGAAATACGGAATGCAATGCGAGAAAAAATCGCATTGCACTCAGACCAATGTTAATCTATTGGGCAGCTCCCATCATCCGATTTTCTCTCGTCCGTTTAATACGTGCGAGTGAAATCACAGCATGCTGCGATTTGCACCGTATTACGGTCGAGACTCGCCAATGCAAGTCTACGGTGCGTGAAAATATCGGATTGCACACAGACCACACGTGTGACTTGCGAGAAATACGGAAGACTTCTCCTGGTGACAGGAAATTCAATCATGCTTTATCAGGAACTTTTGACATGCAAATTACCCTGGCACACTCCACACCAAACCAGGAAGCATGCCTCCACGGAGTCAAGCATCATAGCCAGACATATAAATGTCGAGATGCTTATTGTCTTGGTTCAAGAAAGGCACGAAGGAGGCGGCATGGATGTCAATAAGATCGCCACATGTTCCCCGATTTTGAAGAGCAACGTCGTGAGGTGCAGCAAGAAATTAGTAAGTTGATTGATATAACAAGTTTATAATGAGTTAACCTAAAACCTTAAATGCAGCATATGTGATGTGTTTACTATATGAGCCTTATTTTATAGTATACACATGCTCAAATTAGCAGGCCTACATGGTCAAACACACACAATGTGATTGATAAGATTTTTATTCTCATTAAATTTTCAGTGAATGATGTCACTAGACGGTGGCGGAGTTGCTGGGACCAGTACTGGCGGGAATTGCAGGTATTAGGCCGGAGTGGTGATGCAGCCCCCAAAAAATGCAAATATATCTACTATGACCGGTTGAATTTTCTGGCACCAAGCATGGATCTCAGACCATAAGTGCATGCATGATGGTACACCTTTTACACATGCTGTACGGGCAACAGTAAAAATTTATTGTAATGTTAAATGTTTTCTATCAAACAGAACGAAGTCAAACCTTACTGAAAGAGAAACTGCTTCAGACTCCGAGGTCAACATTGACCCTGTTGGTGAAGGTGACGAAGTGGCTGGCCCATCATCGGCACCCCCCGACAGCAATCAACCACCACCAGCAGCACCATCAGCACCAGCATCCACACTGGAGGCTAATCCCCAGGATGATGAAGGGGCCCACAGCAGCAGTCCAACTGTGCCTCTAGAGAATGTCACCTGTTGTGAATGGACTTGAAATGAGTTCTGAGCAGAGGCTCCCTCTGGTGGTTACAAGCGGTACTGGACTGTCCAGTGAAGATTGTGAGGATTGGGAATCAGGTGTTACTGACTGGTCTTATATAAGGGACTCGCCTTCCCATCAGGGTTGCCGGTGAGCAATTGTTCTGGTCTCAATCCTTGATTCCTGTTTCCTTTGTAGCCTGCTGTGTCGTGTCTGCATCTCCTGCTAACAGATAAGACATTTTCTCTTTTTGTTTTTTGTGCTTGATTTTTGCATTTTGTCCTGCACTTCTGTGGGGGCCTTCAGGGTTCCCTTCGGGGGCTTTTTGCCCTCTCAGTTTAGTTCAGCCACTGATGTTTGTTCATTTGCTTTTTCCAGTTTTTTCAGTGGCTGCTGTTTTGATTTTGTTACACCAGAGAACTAATTTAGGTGGTAGAGGTCGTGTGATCTCAGGTGTTTTTGAAATTAGTAGAGTTGGTGCTTTTCAGGGTTTTTTGGGATTGCAGTAAGTGCCCTTCCTATCCTTTTCTATTTAGGTAGGTTGGGCCCCAACGTTTGCTCATACTATTTTCTGTCTGTGTCAGTATTTCTTCTTGTCTAACCGCCATTACATGTTTGGGGGCTTTCTATGTTCTTTGGGGATCTGCTCCGGGGCAGATAGCTTTCCTCTTTCTATATTTAGGTGTAGTTAATTTCTCAGGCTGTGACGAGGCGTCTAGGACCAACGTAGGAACGCTCCACGGCTGCCTCTAGTTGTGGTGGTTAGTCAGGGTACTGCAATCTCATAGATTCCAACTGCTCTGGTGTATTTCCTTTTTTACCTGCACTCCTCAGCTACCGAAACATAACAGTCACCCCTGTCTTCTGCCATACCACGTCGTGGCCACCGCAGAAGGGTGCTTTCCACCTCTGGCACAAGGAGGCAAGTTGATACAGGGTGTTGGACTATTTGTCCAGGGCTGCCCATGACGATGGGGAGGAAGCCTTCTTCCGTAGTCTGGCACAATACTTGCATCCGCTGGTGCGTTCTTTGAGGTTGCGGGCCAGAGGTGCAATACAAATTCTCCTCGACGCATGTACACCACCAAACAATCCAACTCCTGTTTTTCTTTTTTTGGAAAGGTGGCAAATGTCTGGCAGCAACCTTCTGCCGCTGCAAGACTTCCAGAGCAGCAGTCAGGAACAGTAGCTTCGGCACCCCCCTCCTCCCAGTTACAGTCCACCTAAACCACAGTCCAACCTCACTATGGACACATGTCTGACTATAGTGCACCTGCCCAATATGGCCACTTGAGCAGACCCAATGTTGGAGGCTGGTCTCAACATGTGTCTGCTCGACATGGCCATATTGGGGGGTATGAATCAATGCGTTATTCCCTTACCTAGGAGTTAATGCAGCCATACCCTCCACCACTATTATGTTCATCAAACACAGGATCAAACCTTGGGCCAGAACACTGCCTGGCCATCTACCATACCCCAGGGTGATAGTCAGGTTGGGCAACAATCTAGACCTAGTTCAGCACATGGTGACCGTCCCCCATCACCACCACCCCCAACTTACCACAACCTCTAATTTAGCTTTGTGGTGTCCTTTATTTGTTATTTTTTTATAATCTTGTATTTAATTTCTGCATTTGTTATTTTCTTTTTTCTATTACATTTGTCCACTGTGAAAATGATCTTTTTTATTGGCCCTGAATAGTAGGCCTTCAATGCCATATGTTGTTAATATGGTCTAAATAATTTTGGTATTAACAAAATTTGAAGTTAAAAAAAATCAAACAACATGAGCGTGATGTCTTGTTAAATTATGTATTTATAATCATACTACATTCAAGGCTTTCTTCAAAATACTTATACACTTCAAAGGGTCACAAAAATATGTGAAACTGTTACAAAATGCCATAACAACTACATGGATACAGTCATGGCCAAAAGTTTTGAGAATGACACAAATATTATATTTTCACATGATCTGCTGCCCTCTGGTTTTTATGTGTGTTTGACAGATGTTTTTATCACAGACAGAAATATAATTGCAAACATATGAGTAACAAAAGCTTATATTGACAGTTAGAATGAGTTAATGCAGCAAGTCAATATTTGCAGTGTTGACCCTTCTTCTTCAGGACCTCTGCAATTCTCCCTGGCATGCTCTCAATCAACTTCTGGACCAAATCCTGACTGATAGCAGTTCATTCTTGCACAATCAATGCTTTCATTTTGTCAGAATTTTTAGTTTTTGTTTGTCCACCCGTCTCTTGATGATTGACCACAAGTTCTCAATAGGATTAAGATCTGGGGAGTTTCCAGGCCATGGACCCAAAATCTCTATGTTTTGTTCCCTGAGCCATTTAGTTATCACCTTTGCCTTATGGCAAGGTGCTCCATCATGCTGGAAAAGGCGTTGTTGATCGCCAAACTGCTCTTGGAGGGTTGGGAGAAGTTGCTCTTGGAGGACATTCTGGTACCATTCTTTATTCATGGCTGTATTTTTAGGCAAGACTGTGAGAGAGCCAATTCCCTTGGCTGAGAAGCAACCCCACACATGAATGGTTTCAGGATGCTTAACAGTTGGCATGAGACAAGACTGGTGGTAGCGCTCACCTTGTCTTCTCCGAATAAGGCGTTTTCCTGATGTCCCAAACAATCGAAAAGGGGATTCATCAGAGAAAATAACTTTACCCCAGTCCTCAGCAGTCCACTGCCTGTACCTTTTGCAGAATATCAGTCTGTCCTTGATGTTTTTCTGGAGAGAAGTGGCTTCTTTGCTGCCCTCCTTGAGACCAGGCCTTGATCCAAGAGTCTCTGCCTCACAGTGCGTGCAAATGCACTCACACCTGCCTGCTGCCATTCCTAAGCAAGCTCTGCACTGCTGGTAGCCCGATCCCACAGCTGAAACACTTTTAAGAGACGGTCCTGGCGCTTGCTGGTCTTTCTTGGGCGCCCTGGAGCCTTTTTGGCAACAATGGAACCTTTCTCCTTGAAGTTCTTGATGATGCGATAGATTGTTGACTGAGGTGCAATCTTTCTAGCTGCGATACGCTTCCCTGTTAGGCCATTTTTGTGCATTGCAATGATGACTGCACGTGTTTCTTTAGAGATAACCATGGTTAACAGAAGAGAAACAATGATGCCAAGCACCAGCCTCCTTTTAAAGTGTCCAGTGGTGTCATTCTTACTTAATCATGACAGATTGATCTCCAGTCATGTCCTCATCAACACCCACACCTGTGTTAATGGAGCAATCACTGAAAAGAAGGTTAGCTGGTCCTTTTAAGGCAGGGCTGCAATGATGTTGAAATGTGTTTTGGGGGATAAAGTTCATTTTCTAGCCAAACATTGACTTTGCAAGTAATTGCTGTTAAGCTGATCACTCTTTATAACATTCTGGAGTATATGCAAATTGCCATTAGAAAAAGAGAAGCAGTAGACTTTGTAAAAATTAATATTTGTGTCATTCTCAAAACTTTTGGCCATGACTGTACAACATTTGTTGCCAGGGAGTATATCCCTCAGCTGAAACAAAATAATCGGTTAATACATCACGCACTTTTAGCCCAGAAGGCTGACGATGTTGATGAAGGCCATGTGTCGCAGTAGTACGATCAGTACTTACATAATCCACTTCATCATCACCATTGGATGGACACTCATGGTATCTAGTGAAATTATGCAGGACAACACACGCTTTTATAACAGCATTAACATTGCCTTCACCAAGTTGAATAGCGGACTGGAGAACCCGCCATTTGGCACACAGAATACCAAACGCACACTCAACAAGACGTCGTGCACGGAAAGACGATAATTAAATATAGTGCACCTGTGGTTCAGGCCTCTCCGTGGATAGGGCCTCATGACGTTGCAAGATAACTGAAATGCCTCATCTGCAACCATCACATAAGGCAATGCTTCAATATTACTCCCTGGTAGGTTACGTGGGGGTGGGATATTCAACTCATTATTGCGCAGCCGCCGACCCATAATGGAAGAATTGAAGACTCTTGAGTCTCCAGTTCTTCCATAGGCCCCAATAGCTACAATTATAAACCTGCAGCTACTGTCAACCAGGGCCAACAGAACTACAGAAAAATATTGTTTATAATTGTAATATTGGGACCCTGAGTTCGGCGGCTTACGCACACGGATGTGCTTCCCATCCAGGGCTCCAAGACAGTGTGGAAACTGGCAAGTCTCCTGAAATCCACGTGCTATACGCAACCAGTCTTCCATTTGCGGCTAAGGCATGACCAGTTGATGGAGTCGGGACCAGATTTCTACGCAAGTAGACCTCACAATCCCAGAGATGGTTGACTTTCCAATTAAAAATTCTAAATGCAGTGCTGCATATGAGATCCCAGTGGAAAGGAAGCTAAAAGAAAATGAACAAAAAAGCCATTATAAGTCTTGCAATTAAATAGCAGTTGATACATTGATGACAGTTTTAGCCTATACATAAGAAACCATGCAGCAACAACATTAAAATACATGCAATGGGTTTGTTGGGTAATATACAAGCATATATTATGATAGTAAAAATGTGGGTGTTGACATATAGATAAAGAAATGTTTTAATAACTAAGGTATAAGGCCAGGTAATAGATTAGTGTATAAAATAAATCATCAATACTGTATAGAGGTTTCATACATACCGTAACGTAAGGATTAGGCGCTCCTTAGCAGAAATAGCATTTCGCATCCTGGTGTCCTGAAACGTGATCCCAGGGAGCACAATCTCCAACAAAAGATCAAATGTGGCAAGGGACATCCGACAATAAGCAAAAAACTTGTCCGGATGTGTACACAGAGATGCATAGAGACGGTGGAAATGCCCTTTACTGAGCCGTCGCCTCAAAAGTGGATGGACCCAGGGCCGGCGTCAGCACCCGGCACACCCGGGCAAGTGCCGGGGCCCTGAGCAGGCGGGGGGCCCACTCGCCGTCTGGCACCCCCACGCCCGTTAGAGGAGGAGAGCGGTGTCAGCGCCGCCACTGGGCCGCCCCCGCCCGTTCAGGGCCCCGGCATCTGCTGGCACAATACTTACCTCTCCCGTGCCTCCACTGCCTCCGCTCCGGGCTCCAGGCGCCGGTTCTTCCTCTCACAGCAGCGCCGCTGAATGACGTCATCATTCAGCGGCCGGCTGTGGCAGAGAGCGCGGACGCTGGACAGGTGAGACGTGTGTGTGTGTCTCTGTGTGTGTCTCTGTGTGTGTGTCTGTGTGTATGTAGTGCGGTGCTTTGTGTGTGTGTGTGTATGTGTGTGTGTATGTATGTGAGAGAGTGCTTGTGTGCTGTGGTGCTGTCTGTGTGTGATGATGGGCAGGCATTGCTGATAATGGGGAGGCATTGATGATGATGGGGAGAAGATGATGATAATGGGCAGGCATTGATGATGGGGAGGAGATGATGATGATGGGCAGGCATTGATGATGGGGAGGAGATGATGATGATGGGCAGGCATTGATGATGATGGGGAGGAGATGATGATGATGGGCAGGCATTGATGATAATGGGGAGGCCATGATGATGATGGGGAGGCCATGATGATAATGGGCAGGCATTGATGATGGGGAGGAGATGATGATGATGGGCAGGCATTGATGATGATGGGGAGGAGATGATGATGATGGGCAGGCATTGATGATAATGGGGAGGCCAAGATGATGATGGGGAGACAATGATGATGATAAGGAGGCAATGATGATGATGAGGAGGAAATCATGATGATAATGGGGAGTCTTTCCACAGCGCCCTTTCCTGAGCCGTAACAGCGCAGAACGCAGTACAGCGCAGAGGAGAGCTCCATATTTTGTATGGAGCATTATATGGGGACCAGTATCCTGTATGGAGCGTTATATGGGGACCAGTATCCTGTATGGAGCATTATATTGGGTCCAGTATTCTGTATGGAGCATTATTTTGGGTCCAGTATTCTGTATGGAGCATTATATGGGGGGTGACATCCTGCATGGGGTATTATATGGGTGATGAGGGGGAGACTGTGGTGCCCATAATATTGTATGGAGGACTGTACTGTCCAGTCTGTTCTGTGCGCTGTGAGGATTTGGCGGTTTTTGAGCTATTGTACAATTTACAATAGATATCACTCATGTAATGGAAGAAGTGAAGTATTTGGCACTGTACTGTACCCATATTTCTCTGCTGTATCTGTGCATCATGAATCGTGGTCTGTGTTAAAGGGGCCCACTGAGGCTCTTTCGCCCGGGGCCCATAAAAACCTGGAGCCGGCCCTGGATGGACCCACATTCTTCTCCGCCTCCTCGGATCCACAATCCCTGGGTATGGCTCACCAAAATGTCGGGACAAAACCCAGTTGTACAACACACGCTCACTTGTGTTAAAAGTGTGTCTGCCATATTTTGGACAAAGCAGAAGTAACACAACACAACCACGGAGTGAAATGCAAAGATTGGAGGGTGCCACCAATAAATAGAGATGTTGATGATGATTTTAATGGTTTTCAGGCTTAAAAACTGTTATTTGTCCGTTTTGCAAGCCAGCGAGGAAATCTCGCCGTACGGATGCCATACGGATGCCATACGGATGACACATGGATGTTTTGATGTGAGGAAATCGCATCCTCGCATTGCACACGGATGACATATGGATCACTTTTCTGGGGACTTTTTTGCGTATTACGGCTGTATAATATGGTCCGATTTTTTATCATTGTGTGTGTTAGGGTCTGCGGAACGCACCAAATATAAGATGTAGAGAGGTGCGTTCGCAGCCCGGGGTCCACCGTGCAGGCGGAGCCTGCTGCTAGTAAGATGGCGCAAGAAGCGAACTCTGTTATCCCGCAGAGTCGCCAAAATAAACGCCGTAACGCGCTGTGGCAATATGTGCGAACTCTGTTATTCCACAGAGCCGCTAGAAGGAGTGCCGCAGCGCTATATGGCGATGTGTGCGAACTCAGTTAACACCACTGAGTCGCAAAATAAACACGTTAGGGCGCTGTCTAGTGTTGAAAGCGAACCCTGTTGCGTCACAGAGCCGCTGAGACAAACTTCTGTGTCCTGTTAGGCACCAAGGTACACAGTTGACTGCTAAGCGAACATAGAAAGTGATCATGCGCTAATGTCCTCACGGGAGTCACTCGCAATCTATGGCGTCTGAACGCCAGGCCCTGAATACGGCAATCAAACTCCTCACCGGTTATGCTGGTAATCTAAGGCATCTAAGACACCGACCCTGACCAGCTAGCATACCAAGCTCCTCACCGATTAGATCGGTATTGTAATGGCTTATTTCAGCCGCCCTAACCACACACACGCATGACCATACTGGCGCAAAGCATATAACGGTTGATACTAGCTCACGGCCGTGCGGTAAGGACAGCCTTTTATAGCAGCCACGAGAAAAAGACCTTCCAGGAAGGACCAATGGGAAGCTGCTTCAGAACATCAACAACCACAGGACCTTCCTGAAGGACCAATAGGAGTGGCAGCTGTATCTGAGCATGTGACCCCTGATCTCCAATGGGAGATCTTGCCCTGGGCATGCTCAGATGAAGCAACAAAGGACTTAGTCCCAAATCTGCCTGCTCCAACACTGGTTGCACATTACTGGGCCAGGCAAGACGCTGGGACCGACGTCTCTGCTGAGCAGGAACCACTGTGGCTGGAGATGGATGGGGGACTGCAGCGGGAACAGCTCGAGATTCCCCCTGTGCAGGATAGGGAACTCGAACCCTAACAGTGTGTGACTCCGGCCTAAGTGCAACTTCCCACTATTGACAATTTTAGCAGGACGGAAATGTTCAGGGGTCAAGAGACTCATTTCAGGTACCATAACATTAAAATCCTGTGCCTATGGAACTACATCTCCCAGTTGGTCCCACTGCAACATCTGGCGCCTCTCACTTATCTCACCACAATATTGTGTCTGGGGGCCCTCATGGGGACTGTATTGACATAATATTGTGTGTGGGGGATGTCTACTGTGTGGGGTACTGTGGGGGTCCTTATACTGCCTGTGGGGGGAACATCATATTGTGTGTTAGGGCCCTCATACTGCTTGTTTAGGCAGTGGTGGACATCATATTGTGTGTGTGTGTGAGTCCTCATACTGTGTGTGGCACTGTGGGGAGCATCATACTGTGTGGGGGTTTTAATGGATCTTCATACTGTGTGCAGGTTCAGGAGACCCTCATACTGCCTATTGGGGTTATTGGGTCATCATGTGTATAGAGGACTATGGGACCATCATGCTGTGTATAAGGTGGCCGTGGGGGTATTATGCCTTGTATGAAGAGCTGTTGGTTCCATCATACTGTGTAGAGGGGAGCTAGTGTGGCCATCCCACTATGTGGGGGGGAATTTCAGGGGCATCATGCCAGAGGATGTGTTAGACTGTGTTGAGGTTACTATGGGAACATCGTAAATAGGAGGTGCCCAATTAGACTTTTTTCTATGGAGCCCCATGATTTCAATGTACAACACTGACAGCAATATATCTTAATGACCCTTAAGCAAAACCAAAAAGATTGGAAATGATTCAAGTGCCACTCTCTAATGCTTTTTCTTACCACATGCTGATCATTGAAGCAGCCACCAGTATGGTTCTGCCTAGAGAAAAAAGTGCCAAGTACGTTCATGTAAAAGAGCTAGGAAAGTGGAGACACTGTTGAAATGAGACACATATAACATGGAGGCTCAGTGGTTAACACTGTTGATTTTCAGTCGTGGGTGTAAATCCCACCTAAGACATCATCTGCAAGGAGTTTGTATCTTCTCCCTGAGTTTGCAGGGTGGAGAGGCGGTTTTTACTCTGTTTTCCTCCCATACTCCAAAGACACAATGATAAGGAATTAAATTGTGAGCCCTAATGGGGACAGTGCCAATAATGTCTCCAAAGTTCTGTGGAAATTAATGGTGCTATATAAATAAAGGTAACAGTAGTATCACCACATTGTAGACTCAGGGTCAGTTCAGTAACGTGAGAGCATTCCAGAGAAGGGAATCGGGAGCACTAGAAAAATAAAACATTTCAAATCCTTCTATGGGCCTGTAACGCTCCTCAGCGTACCCTCATTTTTTCACAGTTTGTCTAAAAAAATAGGCATATTCCAAAAGGAACTGTCACATAGATAATTTGTTTTCCCTGTTCTTTTTAATGCATATTAATAAAAAAGCATCAATTTCCCAACTCTGAGTGACCTTTGAGAACTTATAAAAATTTTCTTCTCACCTCATGAGTTATTGGAACGAGGTATAAGCATCAGGAACATGATCCACAGCAATAATTTTAAGTGGAATCGGTCCGGTGATTCCACTTTCTCCCCACGAAGCTCTGCATGGCTAACAGGTCTTTCTTTATATGTGAAAGGAAAGACCTGAAAGTCAAACAGAGCAGGATGTGGAAAAACCTGTAGGACCTGATCCTTGTGACTAGACCTCTTGGTCACTTTTTTCCCCAATTCCCTTTTCAAATTATGTTTTCAAGTAAATTTTGCAACATTTAAGAGTAAACCATGGATATTTGTGCTGATGGAGCCTATCACTGATTCTTTTGTTGTTTCGTTAGTTTTCTGATTTTTATGTCAATGTAGTTTTTCAAGATATTTTAGGCAGATTCCTGCAATGTAACACAAAAAATCTCCAAATCATAATTATTGATCTAATTATGGTGCAATTTCCACCTCATATATAGATTGCATTACAGCAGCGACTCATATACATTAGTAAGAAAACAGAGAACCTGAGTCTGTGCTATTTTATAAAAATAGTAAATTTTATTTAACACATTAAGAAACATAGAAAGTCACGATTATGCAAAAAACACTAGTCTAGAATATAGATGAGCAGAGACAATTGTGAGAAATATATGAACATCATAAAGTGACCTTTTTACCCTAGATTCACCTCTTTCCTATGAGATGCTTTGATTAATCATGTTTTTTATAATGGGTTACATCTCTTATTTTGTTTCCTTACTTCCACTGTGTTTTTCTATTTTTATGTTGGCTTTTAAAATAGTTGTTTTTTAACTGGTACTTATACAGTTATATGAAAAAGTTTGGGCACCCCTATTAATCTTAAGCTTAATGTTTTATAAAAAATGGTGTTTTTGCAACAGCTATTTCAGTTTGATATATCTAATAACTATTGGACACAGTAATGTTTCTGCCTTGAAATGAGGTTTATTGTACTAGCAGAACATGTGCAATCTGCATTCAAACAAAATTTGATAGGTGCATAAGTATGGCCACCCTTATCATTTTCTTGTTTTAAATACTCCTACCTACTTTTTACTGACTTATAAAGCACTTTTTTTGGTTTTGTAACCTCATTGAGCTTTGAACTTCATAGCCAGGTGTATGCAATCATGAGAAAAGCTACTTAAAGTGGCCACTTGCAAGTTGTTCTCCTGTTTGAATCTCCTCTGAAGAGTGGCATCATGGGCTCCTCAAAACAACTGTCAAATGATCTGAAAACAAAGATTATTCAACATAATCATTCAGGGGAAGGATACAAAAGCTGTCTCGAGATTTAACCTGTCAGTTTCCACTGTGAGGAACATAGTAAGGAAGTGGAAGAACACAGGGACAGTTCTTGTTAAGGCCAGAAGTGGCATGCCAAGAAAAACATCAGAAAGGCAGAGAAGAAGAATGGTGAGATCAGTCAAGGACAATCCTCAGACCACCTCCAGAGAGCTGCAGAATCAACTTGCTGCAGATGGTGTCACTGTGCATCGGTCAACTATACAACGCACTTTGCACAAGGAGAAGCTGTATGGGAGAGTGATGCGAAAGAAGCCGTTTCTGCAAGCACGCCACAAACAGAGTCGGCTGAGGTATGCAAAAGCACATTTGGAGAAGCCAATTTCTTTTTGGAAGAAGGTCCTGTGGACTGATGAAACCAAGATTGAGTTGTTTGGTCATACAAAAAGGCGTTATGCATGGCGTCAAAAAAACACAGCATTCCAAGAAAAACACTTGCTACCCACAGTAAAATTTGGTGGAGGTTCCATCATGCTTTGGGGCTGTGTGGCCAATGCCGGCACCGGGAATCTTGTTAAAGTTGAGGGACGCATGGATTCCACTCAGTATCAGCAGATTCTTGACAATAATGTTCAAGAATCAGTGACAAAGTTGAAGTTACACAGGGGATGGATCTTTCAGCAAGACAATGATCCAAAACACCGCTCCAAATCTACTCAGGCATTCATACAGAGGAACAATTACAATGTTCTGGAATGGCCATCCCAGTCCCCAGACCTGAATATCATTGAACATCTGTGGGATCATTTGAAGAGGGCTGTCCATGCTCGGCGACCATCAAACTTAACTGAACTGGAATTGTTTTTTTAAAGAGGAATGGTCAAAAATACCTTCATCCAGGATCCAGGAACTCATTAAAAGCTAGAGGAAGCGACTAGAGGCTGTTATTTTTGCAAAAGGAGGATCTACTAAATATTAATGTCACTTTTCTGGTGAGGTGCCCATACTTATGCACCTGTCAAATTTTGTTTGGATGCAGATTGCACATGTTCTGTTAGTACAATAAACCTCATTTCAAGGCAGAAACATTACTGTGTCCAATAGTTATTAGATATATCAAACTGAAATAGCTGTTGCAAAAACACCAATTTTTACAAAACATTAAGCTTAAGATTAATAGGGGTGCCCAAACTTTTTCATATAACTGTATGTGTTTATTTTAGTACTACTGTAGTTCCAGCACAGGAATTCCATTGTGCCAGCCATTCTGTTTTCAGGTGGGAACATTTTATTAATTTAATTAGACGATTACACTATGTAACAAAAAAAAAAATGTCTTCCTTATTAAAATGTTGTTTTTTTTCTGTGTAATTCTGCTTACTTATTTTGGAAAAAGTCGATGTACTCGAGAAACTTCGCTTTTGTGTCTGTCACAATGGTTTTCTGATACTTCATGTAGTTCAATAGTAAACCCACTATATTCGAATTTCATTGTTCATGTGAACTACACATTGCTGTCTGTTTCATTAGTCTGATAAGATTTGTTTTCTCTTTTCATTATAACCAACGCTTGCAATATGGTCAGTACGTCAGGATTCCTACTTTCCATTGTTCAAAGCTATAGAAAAACATAAGTTCATCTTTATTCAGTCTAGTTTTTCCATAACTGTCTCACTGTTGATTCAACTCAGATATGGTTTCAAGAGGTTGCAAGCATCCAGAAGATGTCTTTTGTTTTACTTGTGGAGGATTTATTAAAACGAGGAAAAAAGGTCTCCAATTCATCATCAGTTAAGATGTTTCAAGAGTACAAGATATACTTTGGGATGTCTGTTGGAGACCAAGACAAATCCTAGACACCACATTCTACTTGTGAGATGTGTAAGAAAACTCTGGGAGGATGGTGCAGAGGGGAAAAGAGAGATATGAAGCTTGATGTTCCAAGAATAGGGAGAGAAACCGCTGATCTTTCCATGAAGTGTTACTTTTGCATGGTGGACCCTTCTAAACGATGTTCTGCCAAGAATGCACGTGCAGTCATTTATCCAAACATACAGTGGGTTCGGAAAGTATTCAACCCCTTTAAATTTTTCACTCTTTGTTTCATTGCAGCCATTTGGCAAATGCAAAAAAAGTTAATTTTTTTCTCATTAATGTATACTCTGCACCCCATCTTGACTGATAAAAACCAGAAATGTAGAAATTTTTGCAAATTTATTAAAAAAGAAAAACTGAAATATCACATGGTCATAAGTATTTAGACCCTTTCCTCAGACACTCATATATAAGTCACATGCTGTCAATTTCCTTGTGATCCTCCTTGAGATGGTTCTACTCTTTCATTTGAGTGCAGCTATATTTAATTAAACTGATAGGACTTGATTTGTAAAGGCACACACCTGTCTAAATAAGACCTCACAGCTCACAGTGCATGTCAGACCAAATGAGAATCATGAGGTCAAAGGAACTGGCCAAGGAGCTCAGAGACAGAATTGTGGCAAAGCACAGATCTGGCCAAGGTTACAAAGGAATTTCTGCAGTACTCAAGGTACTCAAGCATAGTTGTCTCCATAATCCTTAAATGAAAGAAATTTGGGACCACCAGAAGTCTTCCTAGACCTGGTCACCCAGCCAAACTGAGCAATCGTGGGAGAAGAGCCTTGGTGAGAGAGGTAATGAAGAACCCCAAGATCACTGTGGCTGAGCTCCATAGAAGCAGGAGGGAGATGGGAGAACGTTACACACAGTCAACTAACACTGCAGCCCTCCACCAGTCGGGCCTTTTTGGCAGAGTGGCCCGAAGGAAGCCTCTTCTCAGTGCCAGACATATGAAATTCCACAGAGTTTGCTAAAAAAAGACATGAAGGACTCCCAGATTCTCTGATCTAATGAGACGAAGATAGAACTTTTTTTGTGACAATTACAATTTTAAGCGGTATGTGTGGAGAAAACCAGGCACTGCTCATCACCTGCCCAATACAATCCCAACAGTGAAACATGGTGGTGGCAGCATCATGCTATGGGGATGTTTTTCCGCTGCAGGGACAGGACGACTGGTTGCTATTGAAGTAAACATGAGAGTGGCCAAGTACAGAGATAACTTGGATGAAAACCTCTTGCAGAGTGCTCTGGACCTCAGACTTGGCTGAAGGTTCACCTTCCAACAAGACAATGACCCTAAGCACACAGCTAAAATAACAAAGGAGTGGCTTCAGAACAACTCTGTGACCATTCTTGACTGTCCCATCCAAAGCCCTGACCTAAATCCAATTGAGGATCTCTGGAGAGACCTAAAAATGGCTGTCCACCAACATTCACCATCCAACCTGATGGAACTGGAAAGGATCTGCAAGGAAGAATGGCAGATGATCCCCAAATGCAGGTGTGAAAAACTTGTTGCATCATTCCCAAGTAGACTCATGGCTGTACTAACTCAAATGAGTGCTTTCACTCAATTCTGAGCAAAGGGTCTGAATACTTATGACCTTGTGATATTTCGTTTTTTTTTTAATAAATAGGCAAAAATTTCTACATTTCTGGTTTTTATCAGTCAAGATGGGTTGCAGAGTGTACATTAATGAGACAAAAATGAACTTTTTTGCATTTACCAAATGGCTGCAATGAAACAAAGAGTGAAAAATGTAAAGGGGTCTGAATACTTTCCAAACCCACTGTACCATCCATCATCCATCATCCATTGCTCCTGCCTGTTCCACATGGCCCTGAACTTCCTGTTCCTACTCCTCCACAGAGAGACAAACCTAGTGAGTAAAGTAGTAGCTCAAAGAGTGCGGCAAATTTTGAAGATCAGAATTACAGTGATACAGATGAAACCAATGAAAGAAAATGATGCTATCCCAACCAAAATGACCTTAGTGATTTGATCAGGAACCTTGGTCTCACAAAGTCTAATGCTGAACTCGTAACATCCAAACTCAAGCAATGAAACTTGTTAGATGAAACTTTCATAGTCATGAAAATACAGAAACATCTTTGAATGAGAAGGTGTGTCCAAACTTTTGGTCTGTACTGTACACATTACTATAAGAACGTATAGCATAACGGTAGCAAACACTATATACTGTACATATAGCAGCAAAATCTTATACTCTACTTTAAGAGGGTACAGGGCGTGTATCAGTCTCTGTACCCTTTACACTACCATAGACAATATTGGCCTGAACATACTGAGTTTTCTGTGGGGAACAACAACATTAGGATCTTTCAAGTGGCTTCCAATTAATGCCAGATTTACACATCAATCTAGGCCTAATGAAACAATTTGTCACAGCTTTGGACAAGGAATCAGTGGCACTCAAGTCATACCTCCCAACTTTTGAAGATGGGAAAGAGGAACAAAGGTTGCGGCGCTGCAAATTTTAGGCCACGCCCCTGACCACACTCATTTCCCAACTAGTCACACCCATGTCCACGTCCCAACCACACCCATTTAGCACTGGTGATCACACTGACTGGTACTGAGGGCACAGTGACTGGTACTGTGGGCACACTGGTACTGAGTAAAAGAAAGAACAGAGAGAGAAAAAAGAAAACAGAGAAAGGAGAGAGAAAAAGAAAGGGGAAAGCAAGAAAGAACAGAGAGAAAGTAGAGCGAGAAAGAAATAAACAAAGAAAGGGGAAAGAAAGAACAGAGACTGAGAAAGAAAGAGGGGAAAGAAAGAACAGAGAGGGAGGAAAGAAAGAGGGGGAAGAAAGAACAGAGAGAGAAAGAAGGAAAGACGGGAAAGAAAGAAAGAGAGAAAGAGGGGACAGAAAAAAGAACAGAGAGAAAAAAATAGAGGGGAAAGAAAGAACAGAGAGGGAGAGAGAAAGAAAGAGGGGAAAGAAAGAACAGAGAGAGAAAGAAAGACAGATGGGAAAGAAAGAACAGAGAAAGAAAGAAAGAAAGAAAGAGGAAAGACAGAACAGAGAGAGAAAGAAAGAACAGAGAGGGAGAGAGAAAGAGGGGAAAGAAAGAACAGAGAAGGAAAGACAGAGGGGGAAAGAAAGAACAGAGAGAAAAAGAAAGAAAGAATAGAGAGAGAAAGAAAGAGGGGAAAGAAAGAACAGAGAGAAAGAAAGAACAGAGAGAAAGAAAGAGAAAGAACAGAGAGAAAGAAAAAAAGAACAGAGAAAGAAAAAAAGAGGAGAAAGAACAGAGAGAGAGAAAGAAAGAAAGAGGGGAAAGAAAGAACAGAGAGATAGAGAAAAAGAAACAAGAGAGAGAGAAAGAAAGAGGGGACAGAAAAAAAGAACAGAGAGAAAAAAAGAAAGAGGGTAAAGAAACAACAGAGGGAGAGAGAGAAAGAAGGGAAAGAAAGAACAAAGAGAGAAAGAAAGAAAGAACAGAGAGATAGAGAGAAAGATGGGAAAGAAAGAACAGAGAGAGAGAGCAAGAAAGAACAGAAAGAAAGAAATAAAGAAAGAGGGGAAAGAAAGAGAAAGAAAGAAATAAAGAACAGAGAGAAAGAAAGAACAGAGAGAGAAAGATAGAAAGAGAAAGAAAGAACAGAGAGATAGAAAGAAAGAGGGGAAAGAAAGAACAGAGAAAGAAAGAAAAAGAAAAGAGAGAGAATGATGGGAAAGAAAGAACAAAGAGAAAGAAATAGGGGAAAGAAAGAACAGAGAGAAAGAGAAAGAAAGAGGGGAAAGAAAGAAGAGAGAGAAGAAAGAAAGAAAGAAAGAAAGAAAGGAAAAAAGAAAGAGGAAAGAAAGAACAGAGAGATAGAAAGAAATAGGGGAAAGAAAAAACAGAGAGAAAGAAAGAAAAAGAACAGAGAGAAAGAAAGATGGGAAAGAACAGAGAGAGAGAAAGAAAGAACAGAGAGAAAGAAAGAGGGGAAAGAAAGAACAGAGAGAGAGAAAGAAAGAAAGAGGGGAAAGAGAGAGAGAAAGAAAAAAGAACAGAGAGAAAGAAAGAAAGAAAGAAAGAAAGAAAGAGGGGAAAGAACAGAGAGAGAGAAAAAGAAAGAGGGGAAAGAAAGAACAGAGAGATAGAGAAAAAGAAAGAAACAGAGAGAGAGAAAGAAAGGAAAGAAAGAACAGAGATAGAAAGAAAGAGGGGAAAGAAAGAACAGAGAGAAAGAAAGAAAAAACAGAGAGAGAAAGAAACAGAGAGAGAAAGAAATAAAGATTCTATAAAGATACTATAGCAGCCCGGCTCTCATTGTAGTGCCCAACTGAGCCTCCCAGTGCAGGACATATCATGATCCGCTCACATGGCCAACATCCCCGATTCCAAGGCGAGGACACGGTGATGGATCTAAAGCATTCCCTGAAGTGCCTCCATGGTTCCGTGACAATCTCCTCCCGAAATTACCTAATTTCCGGTCATCTTCCAGCACGTCACTTCTGGTGGAACATCACGTGCGAATTTTAAAGTGCTCCTCGGGGCTCCGGCATGTACTCCTGTGTCCATGGGAAAAGCTCCCGGCCGGGACAGCGGGGCAGACTCCCAAAATCGGGAGTGTCCCGCTGAATTCAGGACGGTTGGGAGGTATGAATGCTCCCCACCATACAACTTGTACATGCACGGCTCTGCACACCTCATACACACACGGTTCCGCTTTGTATGCCTTGTACACACACGGCTCAGCTCCGTCCACCTCGCACACACAAGGCTCCACTCAGTATACACAAGGCTCCACTCCGTACACCTTGTACACACGCAGCCACGCATTGTACACCTTGTACAGATACGACTCCACGCCGTAAACCTTGTACACATGCGGCTTTGCAGCATACACCTCGTACACACGCAGTTCTGCTCCGTACATCTCATACACAGGCGGCTCCGCTACATACACACAAGGCTCCACTCCATACACACACGGCTCTGCTCCACTCTGTACACACACGGCTCAAGCACGGAGCCCTGTGTGTACGGAGCTGAGCAGCTCAGCTCTGTACACTTCACACACACAGGGCTACGTTTCAGACAGCACTGCTACATCCACCTCGTTCACACGGCTCCGCTCCGTAAACCTCATACACGCGCGGCGCGGCTCAGCTCCGTAAACCTCGTACACACTACAGCACTGCTACATCCACCTCGTACACGTGCGGCTCCGCTCCGTGCACCTCGTACATGCGTGGCTCCGCTCTGTGCACCTCGTACACGCGCGGCTCCGCTCCATCCAAATCGTACACGCACGGCTTCGCTACATCCAACTCGTACACACATGGCTCTGCTCCGTACACCTCGTACACACTACAGCACTGCTACATCCACCTCGTACACACATGGCTCTGCTCTTTACACCTCGTACACACTACATCACTGCTACAACCACCTCGTACACAAACGGCTCCGCTCCGTACACCTCGTACACACACGGCACCGCTCCGTACACCTCGTACACACACGGATCCACTCCGTACACCTCGTACACACACGACTCTGCTACATCCAACTTTTACACACTACAGCACTGCTACATCCACACTGTAAACCCGAGTCCCGACCCCCACATACACTTACCCTCATCCAGCACCATGACAACCATCACAGCAGAGTCCTGCACACAACGAGGACACTGATCATGTGACCCCTGACTCCTCCCCTCCTGTGACCTCATCACAAGTCCTGTGGGCACAGAAGATTACAGCAATAGTGTGGAGCCCAGCTGCGACTGGATTCATATCTCCCAGAAGGGTGCGCAGAAGGAATTCACCACTAGAGGTCACTATATACATGCACACACCTTCACCCATCCCTAAGACCACCAGAGGGAGCTGTATAGTCATATATAAAAGGAGGGTGAAGACAGGAAAGTGAGTTCAGTCCAGATTTGAGAGACTGGAGCTCAGTTCAGTCAGCTCAGTAGCTGAGTTCGGCCAGACTGAAGTCTGCAGCCTGCAGTTCGGTAGAGTGGAGGCTAGTAAGGTGGAGTAAAATCCACTCCAGTCTAGTCAGAGCTGAGAGGAGTGAGTGCAGCTCAGTGAGAAAGTGTGCCGACGCTTAGAGAGCGGCGAAGAGGCAGCCCACCAACTGCCAGTGTGTGTGATCGTGTGAGGGCCCGGTAGGCCGAAGGCGAGTGGAAAGAGCAGTAAAGGAGGTAGAAGAGCCTTTACAACTTACCTCAGCAAGTATTGACCGGACACCGGGGTCCGAGCCTATAGGGATCTCCACGACCCATTAGGAGAACACTGGAGTTCCTGGAGGACTACAAGTCCCAGGAGTACCACAGAGCTGATACGTAGCAGGATCAGAAGGACTGAGTCCGGCAGGATCCGCCATAAGGGACCCTGTCCTTTCAGAGAGAAGGTCCAATCACAAGGTCAGCCGGTTGCAGGACAGAGACCAAGTTAGGCCCAGCTACACGCAGGCCAGGACTTTATCACAAAAAGGCAAGGAACAGGAGGCCACACACCTACTCAGTGGGAGAATCTGGATGTGCACCCTTCACCCTACAGTGCTCCGGGGAGTGCCTGCAACATCTTCAGTAAAGGTACCAAAGTGACTTATGTGTGTGTCTACCTTATTACCCCTACTGCCGGGATCCCCTCTGTCCTGCTTCCCCATATAACTATCTGCCCTGAAGGACTCAGCCTCACCTGTGGGAGGCTTAACACCTATAGCTGCACAACACCAACCCTTCAGTGGATCTGCACTGCAGCGCTGGTCACCCTGACCAGGTACCACAGGTGGCGTCACGAATCCCCATACCAATATTCAATTCCCTGTAAATATCCCACATTAAAGGGTGAGCAACAGAGCCACGGACTGAGCTGTGTTGCCGTGACATCCCCCATAGAAGTCTATAGGCTCAGATCCGAGTTCCCATTGCTCTGGAGGGCGGCTCATCTTTAAACTTGGCGTCACGAACAGGATTTCGTGCCCTGCAGCAACGGAGTAACTCGTGCACGTTGCCACGGCGCGAAAAACTAGTGAGCGTACCTGCAAAAGCGCGCTGTGTTATGTTTCGGTAGCAGAGGAGGACAGGAACAACAGCAGGGCAGCCGAACACCTGAGATGTTGGTAACTCATGGGTTGCAGATTCCTAAACTAACGACACAACTAGAGGTAGCCATGGAGCGTTCCAACGTTGATCCTAGACGCCTCGTCACAGCCTGAGAGATAACTACACCTAAAGGCAGAAAGATGAAAGCTATCTGCCCCGGAGCAGATCCCCAAAGAAAATAGGAAGCCCCCAAACATATAATGGCGGTTAGAAAAGATGAAAATTCAAACATAGGCAGAAAATAGACTGAGCAAACGCTGGGGCCACAAGCTGACTAAATAGGATAGGACAGGAGAGATTACTTTCTGCAACCCAGAAAACCCTACAAAAATCCAACAATTCTGATTACAAAAATACTGAGATCACACGATCTCGCCACCCACTAAATCAGATCTCAGTGTGAACAAAAACCAAGCCGCAGCCGCTGAAAAAACTGGAAAAAGCAAATGAGCAAATAACAGTGGCTGCAGATAAACTGTGAGGAGCTCAGGCCCCAGGAGGGGACCTGGCTGACCTCCACAAAAGTGCAGAAAACAATGCAAAAAGCAAGCACAAAAAGAAAAGCAAAAAATATCTTATCTGACAGCAGGAGATGCAGGCAAGACTCCAGCAAACTTCCAAATGAACCAGGAACCACAATTGAGACAAGAACAATTGATCACTGGCAACCATCATGGGAGGGAACCTCGCTTATATAGACCAGTCCGTGATCCCTGATTGCCACTCCTCTCTGAAAGCTTCAGTACTGTCTATAACCACCAGAGGGAGCCTCTGCTCAGAAACCATCTCTAGCACATTCATAACAGCGCTGAGTCCTGGACACGCCCCCAGCGCTGACACAGTGGCAGGTCCTGTGGAGAGCTTCAGTGAACGCTCTGACGTCAGAGCGCCGGCGACGCAGGTCCTTCTCACTGCTGTGCTCTGCAGAGCTGCGGCCTACAGGAGAAGGTAGGCCTCGCTTAACTAGGGGGTCGCAGACATGTCGCAGCAGCAAGCCAACAGCACGGCCCAGGCCGACAGCCCCAATGACTTACCCACCGGCGCTGCCGCACAGGCTGGAAACGCTGGCCCCTCATCTGGTCCTGTGGCCCCGATAGTACCGCTGACGCTGCCATACATGCCTGGAGCAAAGTGGCTCCCTCAGTACAGCGGTAAGCCAGACACCCTGTCAGGGTTCAAGCGAAAAATATGCAGTATAATGGAAATGTACCCTATGTCAGAAAAGCAGAGAGCTGCAGTGGTAGTGGGACAATTGACTGGTGCTGCAGAGAGAGAAGTAGAGACTTGGTCAGCTGTCGATCAGGAGTCAGTGCTTGCAATTTTCTTAAAGCTACAGACTATCTTTGAGGACCGCACTGAAACAAACCTCCGAATAAGGTTCTATCAATGTTCTCAAAGGCCAGAGGACAGTATACGGGACTACGCCTGCCGACTACAGGGGGTCCTGCGAGCACTCAAACAGGTTAACCCTATGAATGTCGCCAAAGAGAATAAAATGTTAAAAGAACAATTTGTACGGGGACTGAGGTCCCAAGCTGAAAGCAGGACTGTCATTGGTGGTCCTTGGATCATCCTGACGCTACCTTTGATGCCCTTAAGGATATGGCTATAAAAGGATTGCGGCCTCTGGAAACACCCGAGATGGCAACCCAGTGTCACCCGGGGGAGACCACTCTAATGCCCGCAGCATCGACCTTTTCCCCGCTGGTTGCTGAAGCCAAAACGCAGGTGGCGCCCCTGCCTGAGCTGGACTGTCTGCGCTCAGAAGTGCGCCAGCTGACCAAAAACCTGGCCACTGTAATGAGCGCCCTGCAATTGGCGACGGAGGAAGAAGGAAAGATCCTGCTAGCTGACTGCCCAGAGGATGTCCCCTGGATGAACCAGAGGAGAAGGAGGACGTCACCCCACCGGAGGAGGACAACGCCACCCCCTGGAAGGACCCGCGACCAGCATCATCCTCGCCGAGAGATCATCTGCTACCGCTGCCACAGAGAAGGTCACCCAGCACGTCGGTGTCTTTTAAACGAGCAGATCCTGGGTCCGAAGGCCAACACCCAGGAATAGACTCCTCAGGCCCCTCAGACTGGAACCGCAGGTTTGTGGGAGGAAGGCCATACCTGTCCATCATACTGGACGGGATCGCAATCCCTGCCCTGCTGGACACTGGATCTCAGGTAACAATCATACCTGATGTTCTTTACAATAGATACTGGTCCATGGACGGTCTCCAACCCCCAAACCCTGACTTTGCCATATACGCCTCTAATGGCCTCCCTCTTGACTTATTGGGGACTAAAAACGTAGACGTAAAAGTGGGGAGAGTGGAGCTAAAGGATCAGGGACTTCTTGTAGTGAAGACAGTTAATGAGGAAAATGGGTTGAATGTGGTTTTAGGCACTAACATTATTAGTAACTGTTTGGAGGAGGTTGTGTTTTTACTCCAACTGCTCGCCGATATTGCCAGACCAAGGCAAAAGGGAGTGATCCGGAAGGAGATCCGGACCCTGATGTGCCAGCAGCAAGTGAAACTGACCGGTGGTGAGATTGGTAATGTTCGGGTAACAGACCCGAACCCCATTGTGATACCCCCAATGAGTGAAATGCTTATTTGGTGTAGAGCAGCAATAGGTCTGAGAGGACAGAACTACCAAGCAGTAGTAGAGCCCCAATGTTCAGAGCACAGACCTACACTCTTGACTGCCAGAGGGGTAGTGGAGGTACATAATGGGAGGGTGCCAGTGCGTCTTCTCAACTGGGGAGAGGATGAAGTCAAATTACCACGTTATGCCACTGTCGCTAAGTTACATGCTGTGGACAATAACTCCATTCACCCGACGGAGCCCTTAACCTCCCCACAACCAGTGGAAGATAATGGTCCGACCACCAAGGTGGGGTATTGGTGTCAACAGCTCCATGTCGGGACGGACACCACTCCAGCCCACCAGAAACAAAGAGTACATCGAGTAGTTCAGGAGTATGCACAGGTATTCAGCAAACACCCACTCGACTTTGGGAAAATTAAAGGGGTCCAACATCACATCCTCACAGGCAATCATCCTCCCATTAAAGAACGGTACAGGCCTATACCACCAGCACACTACCAGAAAGCCAAGGAGATGTTGCGTGACATGAAGGAGGCAGGTGTAAGGGTCTGCGGAACGCACCAAATATTTGATGTAGAGAGGTGTGTTCGCAGCCTGGGGTCCATCGTGCAGGCGGAGCCTGCTGCTGGTAAAATGGCACGAGAAGCGAACTCTGTTATCCCGCAGAGTCGCCAAAATAAACGCCGTAACGCGCTGTGGCAATAAGTGCGAACTCTGTTATTCCACAGAGCCGCTAGAAGGAGTGCCGCAGCGCTATATGGCGATGTGTGCTGTGAGACAGTGAGAATATGTGGGTTAGATGGGGTGTATATTTCACCTGGGTGCTTTGCTGACTGGTATAAGGGAGGTGTATGGCTTTGTAGACCTGGTGGTAGAGAAAGGTCATTACACCTTCCACTCAGTGCATACTTGCAGCTCAAACCTGTAACCACTCAGCTGTTAATTAAGAAGCCAGAAATAGGTGTCTGGAAACACAGTCAGAGAGAGCTCATTCAGTCTGGACAAGGGGTCCAGGCACAGAAGGTGTCTCCAAGAGTGTTAGAGCTGTCTTCAGCCTGGACACAGAGAGGTGTCCTGGCACAAGGAAGCAGTCTCTGTGAGCATGCATGCTGATGATTACTGAAGAGGAGGGGAGCCATCTCAGTCTGGGTTAGATGTACCCCGGACACAGGAGTGTCTCTGTGAACCTCCATGCTGATGATTACTGAAGAGGAGGGGAGCCGTCTCAGTCTGGGTGCAGGAAGGACCCCGGACACAGGAGTGTCTCTGTGAACCTCCAGCATAATGACTACTGAATAGGAGTGGATCTTTCTCAAGTCTGGAAGTCGTGTGGACCTTCAGACATAAGGAGGAGTATCTGGGAGACTCCATACTGGTAACATATATCAGATGTGTTGTTTTGGGCACAGACTGATAGAGTCTGGGTTCGTGATAGAAAGGGACATTATATAAGTGTAATTAGTGGCTAGACAAGCCCAGGTCTTTTGTTTATGCTTTGTTTTATCTGTGTGCTGTGGACTTTAATAAAACTGGTTGCGGCCAGTTTTTACCATAATTGCTGTCTGAATGAACTGTTTCCATGCCATTCTGTCTACCCAGACAGCGATCTCAGAGCTAAAACCTCCGGAAAGGCTACAATTGGTGGAGAATGCTTGGGCAGCGCAGGGCCTGGTACAGTTAGTGCTGGAGTGTGCATGCAGCACAGTGGCAAGAGACAGCATTAAAGGTGAAGTCTATTGAAATAGCAACAGAGGAAAAAAAAAGTGTGTCAGCAGAAACGTCTATTGGAAGCAGTCTTAAAGAGACAGTAGCCCTAATAGACTTTGCAAAGAAAAAAAAAAAAAAAAAAAAAAAGGTGTTTGCACAGCAAGCTGAATTTGTTGTAGAAATGACTGTGGTGTGTGCTGTGGCTCGTGGGGTCACGAAGGTGACAAGCGGCTGGCTGTGACTCGTGGGGTCACGAAGGTGACAAGCGGCAAGACAGCGCAGCGTGCAAGTCTTCTCGTGGGAGGAGCTACAGGGACTTGCAGCAAGAGGTTCCGCAGGAGCTGCAGTAACAGCCACAGCGGCTTATGAGCCACATCTGAAGGTGTTGGTGGTTGTGGCTGCAACGGGAGCGGCAGCAGTTTCAGCCGGAGCTGGTGTGGTGCAATCAGACAGTGTGAACTAAGTCACACAGACTCTTAAAGGGCCAGTAACAGCCCAAAAGAGATAAACTTGTATTGAGTGGTTTGTGCCTAAGAAAGCTGTGGGGGAGTCCACAGGGTGTATCCCGGAGTGGGGTGGTGTCCCTAGGGAGGGGCGTGGCCTAAAAGGGCGGTAACACACCCGCAGGGATGGTACGCAAAAAGGGGGTGGAGTGTCCCAACAGAAAAGGGGAGGTGCTGACAAACTGTTGCCCGGCGCAAATGGGTTATCGGTGTCCAGTCTGCCTTATGAATTATCCACCAGGCACACTCCTAAGGGGGTGTGCCTTACAGATAAACACTGAAGACGCGGTGGGTCTGGTCGACTCGGAAAGCCCGGTGACGCTAGTGAGGGGTATACCTGAGGGATGGCAGCTGACCGGTAGAAAGATCGGGGTCACTTGCATCCATGGGGACACTAGGGAATATCCAGTGGCCAGACTGATCTTTGATGTTGGCTGCGACACTGAGGTACAGGATGTCGCTGTAGACCCAAATTTGTCATGTCCAGTAGTTATAGGTCAGGACTTTAAACTACTCTCCGGTTTATGGGACAGAGGAGTTTCTAGGCAGCAAGAGGGAGGCCTTGCTACTGTTGGGGTGGCAGAAAGTGGGACAGTGACTCCTTCCCAAACTGACGGATCTAACCAACTCGGTGACATAGCCGACGGTGACACCAGAAGAAAGGGTGCGTCTGCCCAACTTACTGACATGTCACCTGAAGTGTATGACGGACGAACTGATAATAATGTGATAGTTAACATGTCTGGAACGGACACCCAGTTAGAGGGTAACTGGGGGATTAACGATACAGGGGGATGTGACTTAGACTCTGCAGGTGACTGTGACTCTAATGGAGAGAGGGAGTCCAGTAATGAAGGGCCCCACAAAGAAGAAGAGCTGAGCTTTGAAGGCAGGACTCTGATACTAAATACCGCACAAGGAGGTGCTGATGAAAATGAGAAGCTATTAATGTATCGTGGGGGTCTACATCAGGCTGAAATAAAGACCCTGAGAGAACATGTGGAACAAGAAAAAGCTCTGAGACAAACTGCTGAGCAAAGAGTGGATGAGCTAGAGAATGAAGTCTCTGAGCTCAGAGGTCACTTGGTAAAGTGGCAAAGTGTGAATAAGACCATAAGGGAAGATGTGGAAATGCTCAGAGAAGCAGTAAGAGGTCTTCTGCAGAAGGAGAAGTTGCGGGTTGAAGACGCAAAGCGGCCATGCCCATGTGATGATCAGGCGGAGGTGCCAGTATCTATCTTGGCAAGGAGCCTTGAAGAAGCTAAAATTCAGGAGGGTCTTGGGCAAAGAACTGAACAAGACACTCATCTGGTCGTGGCAGATGTCTTGGAGGAACGGTCCGAGGTAAACCAGGAAGAGAAGGAGACTTCACTCTTCAAGTGTGTGGTACAAGTACCTGAAGACATGCGAGAAGCCTGTGTCAGTGAGGGTGTGCATGAGGCCTTTAAGAAGGCAGTAAAAGCCTATAGTGTGAATTGGGCACCAGAGACGAACCAGTTGGTGATCCTGGCAGAGGGAGAAGACACAGAGAAGCTGGTGGCTCTCCTGAAGGATATGCATCTGCAGTGTCTTCACGCAAAACAGATGATTATGTTAAGTAACATGAAAGCCGCTCACCGTCTGGAGCAGGCCAAGGAAGATCAAAATCGGCTGGGTTTGGCAGAAGAGGTAATTCCAGTACCCAGAAATTTGGTGGGGAGAATCGTCGGAAGACTTGGAAAAGTGATGCAGGAAATGGTGGATAGATCCGGTGTAAGGAGAGTGAGGATTCCAGCTGATGGCGAGATCAAGGTGGCTGGAGAAGATATGGTTCCGTTCATTAGTGTCGGCTCGGTGGAGAGCCTGAAGAACATCCGAACGCTCCTGGAGTATCGAATAACATACCTACGAGAAGTAGAGCAGCTGATTTCAGTAAGAAAGCAGATAAAGGAACAGCTGCATGAGGTAAAACGAAGATGGCAACTGCTTCCAGCCCAAGATATAGAGAGACAAGAGGCCTCTCTAGGGACTGGTAGTAGACGGGCTGAAACACTGAGGGGTAAAAATGACGATCCGGTTAGCTCAGGGCTGAGTGACCTATGGGTAAGACCCGGTGGCGGACGAAAAGACAGAGAGTCAGACTCAGAACTACCAGTAAGTTTGACTGGACGATGGACTCGTGACCGCAACGACGGTAGGAGTCAGTTCGGGAAAGAAAGGTCGGGTGAGGTGACACCGACACAAGGACAAGGCCAACGTCCTGACCGCTGGGGGCGGGAGAGGCCTAACAAAGAGGTGATATTGCATAGTGCCCAAAATCAACTGAGACGGGGTGACTGGCAGAGACGACCGAGAAGGATCTCTGGTCGGGTAACAAGTGTTCAACCCCACAAGTTTGAACAGAGGGGGCACTGTGTATGGCCCTCGGGATATGCATGGAGGCATGTGATGGATGGACGGTATGTATCGCAGAGGTGGGTGGCCCTGTGATGGAAGCCTGGATATATTTTGGTTCAGCAGATCTACTGCTGAGACTTGTGCTATACATTGGGAGGCTTCCAGGTGACTTGGAGAGCTGGGCGGGTCCAGTCACCTACAAACCCACCTAAGGGGTATGTGTCTAAATACCTAGGATAAAGCTGTATGCAGAGGGGACGGATGGGTAATGCAGCGTTGGCTGGCATTCATTTAATGGATCAGTATGTATGTTTTGACTGTCCATGTTCCTTCTCCTCAGTTGACTGGTCACATGACTGTGACATCACACAGTGTGTGTGTGTGTGTGTGTGTGTAAGGGTATAGAAACCCTGCTTAATGGAAGATAAAGATGAAGATGATGTGGGCCATGACTTGAGCTGTATTCACTGTCTCTTGAGGTTTGTTGACCAGTCCTCCGGTCTGGATGACCAGCCCTCCGGTCTGGAGAAGAGGGGGGGGATATGTGAGACAGTGAGAATATGTGGGTTAGATGGGGTGTATATTTCACCTGGGTGCTTTGCTGACTGGTATAAGGGAGGTGTATGGCTCTGTAGACCTGGTGGTAGAGAAAGGTCATTACACCTTCCACTCAGTGCATACTTGCAGCTCAAACCTGTAACCACTCAGCTGTTAATTAAGAAGCCAGAAATAGGTGTCTGGAAACACAGTCAGAGAGAGCTCATTCAGTCTGGACAAGGGGTCCAGGCACAGAAGGTGTCTCCAAGAGTGTTAGAGCTGTCTTCAGCCTGGACACAGAGAGGTGTCCTGGCACAAGGAAGCAGTCTCTGTGAGCATGCATGCTGATGATTACTGAAGAGGAGGGGAGCCATCTCAGTCTGGGTTAGATGTACCCCGGACACAGGAGTGTCTCTGTGAACCTCCATGCTGATGATTACTGAAGAGGAGGGGAGCCGTCTCAGTCTGGGTGCAGTAAGGACCCCGGACACAGGAGTGTCTCTGTGAACCTCCAGCATAATGACTACTGAATAGGAGTGGATCTTTCTCAAGTCTGGAAGTCGTGTGGACCTTCAGACATAAGGAGGAGTATCTGGGAGACTCCATACTGGTAACATATATCAGATGTGTTGTTTTGGGCACAGACTGATAGAGTCTGGGTTCGTGATAGAAAGGGACATTATATAAGTGTAATTAGTGGCTAGACAAGCCCAGGTCTTTTGTTTATGCTTTGTTTTATCTGTGTGCTGTGGACTTTAATAAAACTGGTTGCGGCCAGTTTTTACCATAATTGCTGTCTGAATGAACTGTTTCCATGCCATTCTGTCTACCCAGACAGCGATCTCAGAGCTAAAACCCCCGGAAAGGCTACAGTGCGAACTCACTAAACACAACTGAGTCGCAAAGTAAACACGCTAGGGCGCTGTCTAGCATTGAAAGCGAACCCTGTTACATCACAGAGCCGCTGAGAAAAAGTTCTGTGTCCTGTTAGGCATCCAAGTACACAGTTAAATGCTAAGCGAACATAGAACGTGATCATGCGCTAATGTCCTCGCGGGAGTCACCCGCAATCTATGGCGTCTGAACGCCAGACCCTAAATACGGCAATCAAACTCCTCACCGGTTATGCCGGTAATCTAGGGCATCTAGGACACCGACCCTGACCAGCTAGCATACCAAACTCCTCACCGATTAAGTCGGTATTCTAGGGGCTTATTTCAGCCGGGTCCCTAACCACACACATGCATGACCACACTGGCGCAAAGCATATAATGGTTGATACTAGCGCATGGCGGCTCAGCATTGCCACCCTTTTATAATAACAGCTAGAGGAACTGCCAGAAACAAGGACCAATGAAACTTGTTCCAGAACTCCAGTAGTCACAGGACCTTCCTGGCAGACCAATAGGAGCTGCTGAAGTACCTGAGCACGTGACCCCCGATCTCCAATGAGAGATCTCACCCTGGGCATGCTCAGAAGGGGAAACGCAGGACTTTGTCCCAAAGACGTCTGCTCCAGCACTGGCTATAATAGCAGATCCAGGAGAGGCAGCAGCAAGTCACTGCACAGTACTGGAATGGGCAAGACGCTGGGACCTACGTCTCTGCTGAGTAGGCTCCACTGTGGCCGGAGATGAATGGGAGACCGCAGTGGGACTGGTTCGAGACTCCCCTTGTGCAGCAGCGGGAACTCGAACCCTAACATTACCCCCCCTCCTAGGGCCCCCCTTCTTTGGGCCTCGCTGCGCTCAAAGGCAGCGATGAGCTGCGGAGCCTGAACACGCTCAGCAGGCTCCCATGACCTATCCTCAGGCCCATAACCCCTCCAATCCACCAAATAAAACTTTTTGCCACGTACCACCTGCACCCCAGAATAGCATTCACCTCATAATCGTCCGTAGATGAACCCGATGTCCCGGCAGATGACTCGGAAAACCGGGACAAGTATACGGGTTTCAGGAGGGAGACATGGAATGTGTCGGTGATACCCAGGCGTGGCGGAAGGGCTAACCGGTAGACCACAGGATTGACCTGTTCAAGGACCTTGAAGGGACCCAAGAAGCGAGGTGCGAACTTAGTGGACTCTACACGCAGCCTGATGTTATGGGCTGAGAGCCACACTAAATCGCCAGGGGCAAAAGTCGGAGCGGGGCGCCGATGTGCGTCGGCGGATGACCTCATTCTCTCCTTGGAGGCCTGAATGGCATCCTGAGTGCGGTCCAAAATGTCCCGTGCCTCCACAGCCCAGTCTGCCACCCTGGAGTCGGCGGAAGACACGGGCATAGGTACAGGAACCTGCGGGTGCTGACCATAATTAAGGAGAAATGGGGTTTGTCCAGTGGAATCAGCCACAGCGTTGTTTAATGCAAACTCCGCCCACGGTTACAAGGATGCCCAGTCATCCTGCCTAGCTGAAACAAAATGTCACAGATATGTGACCAAGGTCTGGTTGGCCCTCTCTTCCAACCCATTAGTCTCGGGATGATAAGCAGAGGAGAGATTTAACTCAACACTGAGAAGGCGACAAAGCTCTCTCCAGAACCGAGACGCAAACTGGGGACCCCGATCTCTGACAATTTTGTCCGGCATACCGTGTAAGCGGAAGATATGTTTGATAAACAGTGTCGCCAAGCCCCGTGCAGAAGGTAACCGGGGTAGCGGCACCAAGTGCACCATTTTAGAGAAGTGATCGGTGATAACCCATATGATGGTACACCCACGAGATTTGGGTAAGCCTACCACAAAGTCCATCCCGACCATTTCCCAAGGCCTGTCTGCCACCGGCAATAGGTAAAGTAACCCAGCTAGTCGTTGACGAGGGGACTTATTTTTGGCACAGGAGACACATGCCCGAATATAATCTCCAACGTCCCGGACCATATGCGGCCTCGCGAGTAGCTCAGATGTCCTTTTTTTTCCCAAAATGTCCACCCACCCTGGACGAATGGGCCCAAGAGAGAACCTCCGGTCGCAAATTAGATGGTACAAAGGTCTTGCCCGGAGGGACAGACTCTAGCGAGACTGGAACTACAGTTCTCAGGCTCTCAGAAGGGACTATAAGCCGTGGCTCCCCCTCCTCCTCCTCAGAAGACACAACTGAGCGAGAGAGAGCGTCAGCCCGAATGTTCTTCTCTCCCGACAGAAAATGGAGGGTGAAGTGAAATCGGGAGAAAAACAAGGACCATCTGGCCTGACGGGAATTTAGCCGCTGGGCAGTCTGTAAATACACCAGATTTTTGTGGTCCGTGAAGACTTGGAAGGGAAAGCGAGCCCCCTCCAACAGATGTCTCCACTCTGAGAAGGCCAACTTCATTGCTAGCAACTCCCTGTCCCCGATGGAATAATTCCTCTCCGCTGGTGTGAAGGTCTTGGAGAAAAAGAAGCATGGATGCTTCCGACCTTGAGCTTCCTTTTGGAAGAGGACTGCTCCAGCACCAACGGACGAGGCATCCACCTCCAATATAAATGGCTTATCAACATCGGGGCGATGTAGGATGGGAGTGCTAGCGAAATGGGACTTAATAGAAGTGAAGGCCTTGGAGACCTCTTCAGACCACAATTTGGGATTTGCTCCCTTTTTGGTGAAGGCAACCACGGGAGCTACCAAAGTTGAGAAGTGAGGGATAAACTGGCGGTAGTAATTAATGAACCCCATAAAGCGCTGCACCGCCTTCAAAGAATGGGGTTCTTGCCAGTCCATCAACGCCTGTAGTTTGGCAGGATCCATAGCCAATCCCTGGGCGGAGATGATATAGCCCAGGAAAGGTAAGGACTCCTGCTCAAACACACATTTCTCCAACTTTGCGTAGAGGGAATTTGCCCGTAAGAGGTCGAAAACTCTGCAGACATCTCTCCGGTGGGAGTCGATATCTGGGGAAAAGATGAAAATATCATCCAGATAGACTACGACTGAGGTGGAGAGCATATCCCGGAAGATGTCATTAACAAAGTCTTGGAAGACGGCTGGGGCATTACAGAGCCCGAAGGGCATCACCAGATATTCATAGTGCCCGTCCCTGGTATTAAAAGCCATCTTCCATTCGTCCCCCTCACGGATGCGAATCAGGTTATAAGCACCCCGCAGATCTAATTTTGTAAATACCCTTGCCCCCCGTAGCCTATCAAATAGCTCAGAAATCAGTGGCAACGGGTATTTATTCTTAACGGTGATGGCATTAAGACCCCTGTAATCGATGCATGGACGTAATTCTCCGTTCTTCTTCTGCACGAAGAAGAACCCCGCCCCTGCAGGTGACACTGACTTCCTAATGAATCCTCTTGCCAGGTTCTCCTGAATATATTGGGACATAGCCTCCGTCTCCGGGAGAGAAAGGGGATAGACCCGTCCCCGAGGAGGTTCTGCTCCAGGCAAGAGGTCAATAGGACAGTCATAAGGACGGTGAGGTGGAAGGACTTCTGCAGCCTTTTTGGAGAATACGTCTGCATATGACCAATAGTATTTAGGAAGTGAAGTAAGATCTGCGGGCATCTCTGTAGTGGCCACCTGAATGCATTCCCTCATACATCTGCCTTTACATGACTCACCCCAACCCAATATCCTCCCAGAGTTCCACTCAATGTGTGGGGAGTGGAAACGGAGCCAGGGCATCCCTAACAAAATCTCGTCTATTCCCTCGGGAATGACCAGAAGTGAGATAATCTCCTGATGGGAAGGGGACATTGACAACGTGAAAGGGATGGTCTGATGTGTGATTCGTGAAGGCAGTGTCGACCCATACACTACTCGAACAGTCACGGATTTGGCGAGCATCACCAGAGGTATAGAGTGGCGGAGAGCGAAGGTAGAAGACATGAAATTTCCTTCGGCTCCAGAATCCACACAAGGCGTGACTGCTAAAGTGGATGAGCCAAAATTGATTGTCCACCTAAAGGACAACTTGGAGGCGTGCACTGCTGTGTCTAGTGAACCCAATCCAATGGTTACTAGACGCGGTCGTTTTCCCGACCGCCGTGGACATTTATTAGCAAAATGCCCTATTTGTTGGCAAGCATTACACATCACAGATACTCGAGTGGCCCGAGACTTAGGTCTCACTCGAGAAATCTCCATGGCCTCAGGGGAATCGGACGCCTGAATGGAAGATTCAAGAGGTCTGGCGAAGGTGGGTGCCAGCCGGAACCTCTGCCTACACTGGGCCCGCTCCAACCTCCGCTCGTTAAAACTGAGGTCGATGTGGGTAGATATGGTAATGAGCTCCTCCAGTGTGGCAGGAATCTCCCTGGTGGACAAAGCATCCTTAACATGGTCTGCCAGACCCCTCCAGTACACGGGTATAAGGACTTTATCTGGCCAGTCCAGCTCAGAGACCAGAGTCCGAAATTGGACGGCAAACTGGCTGACCATGGATGAACCCTGGGTGATAGCCAACAGTTGAAGAGCCGTATCGTGGGTGACGCGAGGTCCTAAAAAGACCTGTTTCAGAGTGTCCAAGAAGAGAGGAGCACTCTGCACCACACGATCATCGTGCTCCCACAACGGCGTTGCCCACTCCAACGCCCTGCCGACAAAAGGGAAATGATAAAACCCACATTCGCCCGCTCCGTGGGAAAACGTGCAGCCAGAAGCTCTAGATGTATGGAGCACTGACTGACGAAACCCCGACATTGTTTACTGCCACCGGTAAACTTGTCTGGAAGTGGGAGGCGGGAAATAGTCGGAGCAGGAGTGGCAGAGGACAAACTGGCGGTGGCCACACTAGCAGCCTGAATCGCGACTGCGGTAACATCCACAGCTGAGGTTGTGCGCTCTAGAGTCGCCAACCTACCCTCCAGCTGCTGGATATACCGCTGCAGACGCTGGTCGTCCGCCACTAGTGCGTACTGGCAAGTAGCTGTGGCTGAGGAGGATCGGGAGAAGACGGCTTTCACCACCCCGATGGGACTCTGTGAGTCCGCCATTTTACCAGCCAGACCCTGGCGCTAGTATTATGTAAGGGTCTGCGGAACGCACCAAATATTTGATGTAGAGAGGTGCGTTCGCAGCCCGGGGTCCACCGTGCAGGCGGAGCCTGCTGCTGGTAAAATGGCGCGAGAAGCGAACTCTGTTATCCCGCAGAGTCGCCAAAATAAACGCCGTAACGCTCTGTGGCAATAAGTGCGAACTCTGTTATTCCACAGAGCCGCTAGAAGGAGTGCCGCAGCGCTATATGGCGATGTGTGCGAACTCACTAAACACAACTGAGTCGCAAAGTAAACACGCTAGGGCGCTGTCTAGCGTTGAAAGCGAACCCTGTTACATCACAGAGCCGCTGAGAAAAAGTTCTGTGTCCTGTTAGGCATCCAGGTACACAGTTAAATGCTAAGCGAACATAGAACGTGATCATGCGCTAATGTCCTCGCGGGAGTCACCCGCAATCTATGGCGTCTGAATGCCAGACCCTAAATACGGCAATCAAACTCCTCACCGGTTATGCCGGTAATCTAGGGCATCTAGGACACCGACCCTGACCAGCTAGCATACCAAACTCCTCACCGATTAAGTCGGTATTCTAGGGGCTTATTTCAGCCGGGTCCCTAACCACACACACGCATGACCACACTGGCGCAAAGCATATAATGGTTGATACTAGCGCATGGCGGCTCAGCATTGCCACCCTTTTATAATAACAGCTACAGGACCTGCCAGAAACAAGGACCAATGAAACTTGTTCCAGAACTCCAGTAGTCACAGGACCTTCCTGGCAGACCAATAGGAGCTGCTGAAGTACCTGAGCACGTGACCCCCGATCTAGAATGAGAGATCTCACCCTGGGTATGCTCAGAAGGGGAAACGCAGGACTTTGTCCCAAAGACGTCTGCTCCAGCACTGGCTATAATAGCAGATCCAGGAGAGGCAGCAGCAATTCACTGCACAGTACTGGAATGGGCAAGACGCTGGGACCTACGTCTCTGCTGAGTAGGCTCCACTGCGGCCGGAGATGAATGGGAGACCGCAGTGGGACTGGTTTGAAACTCCCCTTGTGCAGCAGCGGGAACTCGAACCCTAACAGCAGGGGTGATAAGGGATAGTTGTAGTCCCTGGGCAGCACCTCTATTCCTAGTCAGGAAAAAGGATGGAAGCATGAGAATGTGTGTAGATTACAGACAAGTAAACTGCATTACACATAAAGATGCATACCCTTTACCACGCATTGAGAAATCCTTAGCTGCTTTAAACACTGCTAATTACTTTTCCACCCTTGACCTCACTAGTGGGTACTGGCAAGTAGCTGTGGTTGAGGAGGATCGGGAGAAGACGGCTTTCACCACCCCGATGGGACTCTGTGAGTTCGACAGGATGCCGTTTGGACTCAGCAGTGCCCCTGGCACATTCCAGAGAGTGATGGAGAGCTGCCTGGGACATCTCAACTTCGAAACTGTGTTACTGTACCTGGACGACGTAATTGTGTACTCCAAGACGTATGAAGATCACTTGAAGCACCTGGCGGAGGTATTCGAGTCACTGTCCAAGTATGGGATGAAACTGAAGCCTTCAAAGTGCCATCTGCTCAAACAAAAGGTACAGTATCTGGGACATATTGTCAGCTCAGAAGGAGTAGCGCCAGACCCCGAGAAGGTCACTTCCATCCAGAAATGGCCAGAGCCGAAGAATCTCAAGGAGGTGCAACAGTTCCTGGGACTGACAGGATACTACCGGAGGTTTGTAAAGGACTACACCAAGAAAGCAGAGCCTCTGCAAGACCTCCTGGTGGGACAGTCCCTCAAGAGCAGGAATTCTCCATTCCACTGGGGTAAAGAACAGGCTGAGGCATTCAAGGAAATGAAGGAGACCCTGACAGGTGACGAGATCCTAGCCTACCCTGACTACAGCCAACCGTTCCTGCTGTATACTGATGCCAGCAATGAAGGATTGGGAGCTGTCCTCAGTCAGAAGCAAAATGGCCTGGAGAAAGTCATCGCCTATGAAAGCAGGAAGCTCCGCCCGACCGAGAGGAACCCAAAGAACTACAGCAGCTTCAAGTTGGAGTTCCTGGCACTGGTCTGGGCCATCACAGAGAGGTTTAAGCACTACCTAGCCTCCAGCAAGTTCACTGCCTACACTGATAATAACCCCTTGACGCATCTTGAAACAGCTAAGCTGGGAGCCATGGAACAACGCTGAATGGCTCGGCTGTCAAACTACCAATTCACAATCAAGTACCGAGCGGGCCACAAGAATGCCAACGCTGATGCCCTATCCAGGATGCCTCATGAATCGGACACAGAAGAAGAAGTGGGTGGTCTGGAAGAGATTGAACTACCTGCATTTCACAGGAATGGGATGATCCACGAGCAACAAGCCTGCAGGAGGCCGCGTGGTAAGACGTTAAAACCTTTACCTCACCACAGCTGGAAGGAGACTCAGGACAGCGATCCAGTTGTCAGCCGTATCAAGGAGCTGATAACTCAGGAAGGTTCCTCCTTGGAGAAGGATGCGTCTCCGCAAGCAAAGCAGCTGTGGAATGAGAGAAGCCGGCTGTTTATCTATCGAGAGAAGCTGTGCCGGAGGTACGTCAATCCAAAGACCCATGAGATGGTATGGCAGATAGTAGTCCCCAGAGCAGACATCCAGATGGTGTTGGAAGCCTACCACGATCAAGCGGGACACTTTGGCTGGAAGAAGCTGGAGACCCTGTTGAAGTGTCGTTTCTACTGGGTGGGAATGCGCAGCTCCCATTGAGAGGTGGTGCCAGAACTGTGGACCCTGTGGCCTCAGAAGAAAAGACTACAGCAGCCAGAAGGCACCCCTGCAACCCATCAAGACGACTCGTCCCTTGGAGATCGTGGCCCTGGACCATGTCAAGTTGTCACCCAGCCGGTCAGGATACTCCTATGCCCTGACCATGGTGGATCACTACTCCAGGTTCCTGGTGGTCGCCCCTGTCAAAGATCTGACGGCAGAGACAGCAGCAAAGACGTTCCAAGCATATTTCAGCAGACCACACGGATATCCTGAGCAGGTGCTAACTGACCAAGGCCCAGCCTTTGAGGCTGAATTGTTCAAAGAGTTCTGCCATCTGTACGGATGTAAGAAGATAAGAACCACACCGTACCACCCCCAAACCAATGGTCTCTGTGAAAAGATGAATCACATCGTCAATGACCTGCTGAAGACTGTACCACTTGAAGAGAGGAATCGGTGGCCAGACCTACTACCTGATCTGGTAGATCTGTACAATCACATACCTGTGAGTTCCACCAATTGCACCCCAACCTATCTCATGCGGGCAAGACCAGGAAAGCTGCCCATGGATCTGGAGCTTGGTGTTGTAGAACCAGAAGCAGATGTGACTACTGAAGACTGGGACACAAACAGACAGGAACAGTACAGAAAAGTACAGGCCTGCGTTGAAGATAGTCTCAATCGAGTGAGGGACAAGCAAGAGGATCACTACAACAAAAGTGCGCCAGCTGAACCTTTCGCAACTGGTGAAGTCATGCTGAAAAGAAAGAGGAGGATGCACAAACTCGACGATCAATAAGAAAGAGAGCCCTACGTTGTACAGAATTCAAGGTTTGAAAACAAGAAAACGTGTATAATTAGCAAAGATGGAGGAAGAACGACTACAACTGTATCAAGAGATCACCTAAAGTTGTGTCCGGATCCGTTAAAGCTTCAAGAGGAAGAACCTGTTGTCAATAAGAAAGAGCGTGATGAAGCAGTCATACATACAGACTTAGGAGATTTCCCTGCGGATTGGCCCCGCATTGGAGAAGCCGTAATCATTCCCGTACTCCAATTCTATCAACCACAAGGAGAACCTCTACATCCAGTTGAGCCGGTTGTTGCAGTAGAGTCAGTTCCAGAGGAACCTGCTCCAGCAGAACCCCAAGAAGTGGAATCCCAAGAAGCAGATTCTCAAGAAGCTGAATCTCAGGAAGAAGGATCCCCTGTCAAGACAGAACCGGTTTACCCAGCTGGAAGTATACTTGCCAGATCCCTACAGAGGTTAAGGCAGTACTACAACCTACCTGCACGCAGGACAAACAGGTTAACTGACACCTCACCTACCACTACACCACGTAGGTCAGTACGCATAACAAGGGGCAATTACCTGTTAGGTACAGAGAGTAAGACCTAACAAATGTAAATAATTGTCTAGAGTCATTGTACATAAATGTATATATTGTTGCTTACAATATGCCTTAATATACCGTTATTTATTTATCTGTTTTCCTTTTTGATACCAAAACAAGTAAATGGACATTATTTTTTACTTGTTCCCATTACCCCTCAGAGCAATCTTTTCCAAAAGAGACTAGGACTTTTCAGATTGCTCATTCCTAATTGTTATTATATATGTATATAGTTATTTATTATTTCTGCAACGGTTCAAGATCCTCACCTCCCGTAAGGGAAGAGTTATATTGTACAATGTTTTATTGTTATATGTTTTGTATTTCAGCCCCGGAGTGCTGAGTTCTACTAGGGGGGAATGTGGAGCCCAGCTGCGACTGGATTCATATCTCCCAGAAGGGTGCGCAGAAGGAATTCACCACTAGAGGTCACTATATACATGCACACACCTTCACCCATCCCTAAGACCACCAGAGGGAGCTGTATAGTCATATATAAAAGGAGGGTGAAGACAGGAAAGTGAGTTCAGTCCAGATTTGAGAGACTGGAGCTCAGTTCAGTCAGCTCAGTAGCTGAGTTCAGCCAGACTGAAGTCTGCAGCATGCAGTTCGGTAGAGTGGAGGCTAGTAAGGTGGAGTAAAATCCACTCCAGTCTAGTCAGAGCTGAGAGGAGTGAGTGCAGCTCAGTGAGAAAGCGTGCCGAAGCTTAGAGAGCGGCGAAGAGGCAGCCCACCAACTGCCAGTGTGTGTGATCGTGTGAGGGCCCGGGTAGGCCGAAGGCGAGTGAAAAGAGCAGTAACGGAGGTAGAAGAGCCTTTACAGCTTACCTCAGCAAGTATTGACAGGACACCGGGGTCCGAGCCCATAGGGATCTCCACGACCCATTAGGAGAACACCGGAGTTCCTGGAGGACTACAAGTCCCAGGAGTACCACAGAGCTGATACGTAGCAGGATCAAAAGGACGGAGTCCGGCAGGATCCGCCATAAGGGACCCTGTCCTTTCAGAGAGAAGGTCCAATCACAAGGTCAGCCGGTTGCAGGACGGAGACCAAGTTAGGCCCAGCTACACGCAGGCCAGGACTTTATCACAAAAAGGCAAGGAACAGGAGGCCACACACCTACTCAGTGGGAGAATCTGGATGTGCACCCTTCATCCTACAGTGCTCCGGGGAGTGCCTGCAACATCTTCAGTAAAGGTACCAAAGTGACTTATGTGTGTGTCTACCTTATTACCCCTACTGCCGGGATCCCCTCTGTCCTGCTTCCCCATATAACTATCTGCCCTGAAGGACTCAGCCTCACCTGTGGGAGGCTTAACACCTATAGCTGCACAACACCAACCCTTCAGTGGATCTGCACTGCAGCGCTGGTCACCCTGACCAGGTACCACAGGTGGCGTCACGAATCCCCATACCAATATTCAATTCCCCTGTAAATATCCCACATTAATGGGTGAGCACCAGAGCCACGGACTGAGCTGTGTTGCCGTGACATCCCCCATAGAAGTCTATAGGCTCAGATCCGAGTTCCCATTGCTCTGGAGGGCGGCTCAATAGCATCGACATTGCTAGCTGCTGTGAGGCTGAGCTGTAGAGACAGGGAGGGCAGGAAGGGGTGCATGGGGGCGTGGCGGCTCATCTCACTGTGGGACACATAGTGTCCTCAGCGGGACAGCGGGACGGGGGGGTCAGAATCGGGACTGTCCCACTCAATCCGGGACGGTTGGGAGGTATGCTCAAGTATCTACGAGATCTCTTCCCAAAGTTTTCAGAAGCAAAAGTTAAAGCTGGCGTTTTCGTTGGCCCTCAAATCTAGAAAGTTATAGAGTGTCAAGAATTTCCAATCCTGAAAAAATGGAGAAAGAAGCCTGGATCAGTTTTGTTAAAGTAGTTACATTGTTCCTTGGAAATCATAAAGATAAAAACTATGTTGCATTGGTTGAGACTCTGGTGAAAGGCTATGGCAAAATTGGCAGCAATTTGTCTCTAAAATTACATATCCTTGATGCTCATCTTGGTACATTTAAACAGAACATGGGTGCCTATTCAGAGGAGCAAGGAAAGCATTTTCATCAAGATATCCTTGAACATCACTACCAGGGAAACTATACTGAAAACATGAAGGGGGACTAGATTTGGGGATTAATACGTGAAAGTGATCTCAAATCTCCTTGCAAAACTCACAAAAGTAAACATTCATAGGTTCCTTTTCATCAATTTGTAGCATTTTGATTAAAATAAACTATTGGTTTGAAATATATTGTATTTTGTCTTTATTATGAACTTAAATCCAAACATTTGTAATTTTCCTTAAACAAAATTTTCCGATTTCAACTGTTTGCTGTTGTTGCGGCAAAATTTTAGTTTTTTCAGGCTAATACATTTTTTCCATATTTTTAGGATATGACCAATTAAAAATGACATTTATTCACTGGAAACAAAAAACATGTTACATAATGTTATATAAAAGCATCTTTATAGACTATGGACACAATTTATCATTTGCGATTTATTTAAGTCACTTTCCTTTTTTTTTCATCTTGTGGTAGTCCTTGATTTTTTTTTGCAATAAATTCTTCAAAATGGTAAATGCAGTCTGTGAATTAGGCGCAAAATGAGAAATAATCTTTTATGTTTTTTAACCAGTTTTTGTGACATTTTAGCACTAAAAGTTGCAAATCTTTTGGAAGTCGCACTAAATTGAAAGCTCCTCCAGAAAACTTACTACAAGGGAGACTGGATTGAGAGTTTCTGAAAAAAGGGAACATTTGGTAAAAGTCACATTTCAGAATTCTAAAACATCTGGATAAGCAAAGTTGTCATGGAAAAATGAAAAAAAAAATCTAAAGAAATCTAAAAAAGAGATAAAAAAATACAGCAAAACGTATAGAGAATAAGGCGCAAAAGCCACTAAAAGGCAAATTACTCCATAAAACTGGAGAAGCAGTAATGATGAATTAAGCCCCATATTTTCTAGTAGCAGCTGAAGAAGTTTAATATTGGGACTATAGCACCACCTTGTGAACACTCTTTAAATTACAATGGCTTATATTTTGGATTTTTTCGACGCTTTACTTCTTCCCACCAAGGCCAGTTTTGGACTTTATGACAAATCATTTTTTTCACATTTTCATTGTCACGTTCCACTATACATTTTTATAGTTCTGTTAGCAGCGCCATATGACGGAATTTTTGGGAGGGTTGAGTTGTATTTCTCATTGACATCATTTTACGTTATATATACACTGTAACTTTAACACTATTCACTCATTAATGACCTCGGACGTATCCATACATCTAGGTTAGCTGGCACTTTCCTACCTTGGACGTATGGATACAGAATGGCGATTTTGCGCTCACAGATGCTGTGCACGTGAAATCGCCGCCGGGTGTCACTTGATTCTGACAGCTGACACTAGGCTCTTTAACCCCCTAAATACTGTGACCGCTAGCGAGCACAGCTTTTAGCAGGCATGCAGAGGAAGGGAGCCCCCTCTGCACTGCATGACATCACGGGGGCCCAATAATTGCCATTGTGACACAATGTTGTTATAACGACATCCGTGTCACCAGGCACTAGTGAGTTAGTTAGATGACGTGTAGGGCTGAAAGTTCTAATACTGGTGCATTGCAATGTATTAGAATTGCAATCAGACTGCATAAACTGAAAAAAAAAATTGTAAAAATATAAAAAAAATAAAATAAACAATAATAAATAAAATTAAAAATATATTGTACTCAAAAATAAATATTTTTATGAAAAAAAATGAAAATAGTAAAAGTAAACAAAAAAAGTACACATACTTGGCATTATTGTGTCCGGAACGACCCGACCTATAAAACTGTCCCACCAGTTAACCCTTCAGTGAACACCGTAAAATTTTTTAAATAAAAACAAGGCAAAAAATGATTTTTTTTCATTATACCGCCGAACAAAACGTGGAATAAAACGTGATCAAAAAGACAAATGTAAATATAAATGGTATTGCTAAAAACGTCATCTTGTTCTGCAAAAAAATGTCTACCATACAGCTCAATCAGGGGAAAAATAAAAAAGTTATAGGTCTCAGTATAAAGCGGTGCAAAAATAATTATTTGTTCTATAAAATAGTTTTTATTGTGTAAAAGCTTCAAAACACAGAAAAACTTTATATAAATGAGGTATCGCTGTAATCCTACTGACCCAAAGAATAAAGCTGCCTTATCAATTTTACCACATGCGGAACGGATTAAAAAAAAAGCAAAAAAATAATTCCTGAATTGCTGGTGTTTGTTCATTCTGTCTCACAAAAAAATTGGAATAGAATTGAGTCACATGACCCTCTTACCATTGGAAAAAATAAAGTTGGATCCTAAATGGCCGACTTCAAAATGGATGCCATGGTCACCACCCATCTTGAAAAGTTTTCCCCCTCCCATATACTAATGTGTTATGAATGTGCTAGAGATGGTTTCTGAGCAGAGGCTCCCTCTGGTGATTACAGACAGTACTGAACCTTTCAGCGAAGAATGGCAATCTGGGTTCACTGACTGGTCTGATATAAGGGAGGTTCCCTTCCATGATGGTTGCCGGTGATCAATTGTTCTTGTCTCAATTGTGGTTCCTGGTTCATTTGGAAGTTTGCTGGAGTCTTGCCTGCATCTCCTGCTTTCAGATAAGATATTTTTTGCTTTTCTTTTTGTGCTTGCTTTTTGGATTGTTTTCTGCACTTTTGTGGAGGTCAGCCATGTCCCCTCCTGGGGCCTGAGCTACTCACAGTTTATCTGCAGCCACTGTTATTTGCTCATTTGCTTTTTCCTGTCTTTTCAGCGGCTGCAGCTTGGTTTTGTTCACACTGAGATCTGATATAGCTAGGGCGGGATCGTGTGATCTCAGTATTTTTGTAATCAGAATTGTTGGATTTTTGTAGGGTTTTCTGGGTTGCAGAAAGTAATCTCTCCTTTCCTATCCTATTTAGTCAGCTTGTGGCCCCAGCGTTTGCTCAATCTATTTTCTGCCTATGTTTGTGTTTTCATCTTGTCTAACCGCCATTATATGTTTGGGGGCTTCCTACTTTCTTTGGTGATCTGTTCCGGGGCAGATAGCTTTCATCTTTCTGCCTTTAGGTGTAGTTATCTCTCAGGCTGTGACGAGGCGTCTAGGATCAACGTAGGAACGCTCCACGGCTACCTCTAGTTGTGTCGTTAGTTTAGGAATCTGCAACCCATGAGTTACCAACATCTCAGGTGTTCTGCTGCCCTGCTGTTGTTCCTGTCCTCCTCAGCTACCGAAACAAAACAGTATCACCGGCCATAACTGAAAATTATATGGTATTCACAGAAGGGAAAATTAGTGTGGAAAGAAAAAAGTTGTCAGAGATTTTTTTTTTTTCTGTCTGTTGCATTTTTTCCCTCTTTTTTTCTGGGTGCTAAGGAGGATTTTTTTTTCTTTCAATGGAGTTTGCACAGTTGTCTGGCCTTGTGGATCAGCTTGCCACTGAGGTTCGGAGTATTGCTACCTATCTTGCTAGGTTGCCGGTTGTGGAACCTACGATTCCCATGCCAGATTTGTTTTTGGGGGATCGGGCAAATTTCTGAATTTCAAAAATAACTGTAAATTGTTTTTTGCCTTAAAGCCTAAATCCTCAGGTAACGCAGCACAGCAGGTTCAAATTGTCATCTCTCTCCTGCGCGGCAATCCTCAGGATTGGGCTTTTTCCCTGACACCTGGGGATCCTGTTTTGAATGATATTGATGCATTTTTTCTGGCTCTGGGGTTATTGTACGATGAACCTAATGTCACTGATCAAGCTGAAAAAACCTTGTTGGCATTAAATCAGGGTCTTGAAGACGCTGAGTTGTACTGTCAGAAATCATGAAAGTGGGCAGTCCTGACCAAATGGAATGATGATGCTTTGGCAGCCCTTTTTCAGAATGTAAAGGATGTTATGGTGGGATTCCCTGCTTCCTCTGGTCTCAATGATTCTATGTCTTTGGCTATTCAAATTGACAGACGTTTGCGTGAGCGCAGAGGTATGCGTGAGATAGTGTTGCCTTGTGAGCCAGCTTCTGAGCCCATGCAGTGTGATAGAGTGACTTCTGGGGCACAGCGTCATGAGTTTCGAAAGCGCAATGGGTTATGTATCTACTGTGGTGACGCCTCTCATACTATTTCAGTCTGCCCTAAATGGGGAAGACGTTTTGCACGCTCAGTTGTCTTGGGTAGTGTTCAGACTAAATTTCTGTTGACTGTTACCTTGATTTGCTCCCTGTCCACATTTTCTGCTCAGGCTTTTGTTGATTCAGGAGCAGCTATTAACCTGATGGATTTTGACTTTGCCAAACGTTGTGGGTTTCCCATGATACCCCTGCGGAAGTCTATTCCCCTACTAGGCATTGTTTCCACCCCTTTGGGGAGAATAAACCCCAGTTTTCTACTCAGGTGATAATGAGGGTTGAACCAGATCCAGGAGAGTTGCAAATTTCTGGTGCTGCATAATCTGCATGACATTATTGTACTAGGTTTCCCTTGGTTGCAGTCTCATAATCCTGTTTTGGATTAGAAATCTGTGTCTGTGACCAGTTGGGGCTGCCAATGTGTTAATGCTGACACTCTTGTTTTTTCTGCCTCTCCCAAGTCTCAGGATGTTCCTGACTTTTTGACTGATTTTTCGGATGTATTTAGTGAAAGTAAATCTGCATCTTTGCCCCCTCACAGGAGCTACGATTGCGCTATTGAATTAGTGCCTGGTGGTAAATTTCCTAAAGGTCGCCTTTTTAACTTGTCTGTACCTGAACACGATGCTATGCGATCTTATATCAAGAAGTCATTGGAGAAGGGTCATATCAGACCATCCTCTTCACCCTTGGGTGCCGGTTTTTCTTTGTGGCCAAAAAGGATGGTTCATTGAGGCCGTGTATTGATTATCGTCTCTTGAATAAGATCACTGTGAAGTATCAATATCCGTTACCCTTGATTTCTGACCTGTTTTCCAGGGTGAAAAGTGCTACTTGGTTTACCAAGCTTGACCTCAGGGGGGCGTATAACCTTATTGCATTAAGCACGGGGATGAATGGAAGACGCCGTTTAATACCCCAGAGGGGCATTTTGAGTACCTAGTGATGCCCTTTGGGCTCACTAATGCTCCTTCCGTCTTCCAATCCTTCATGAATGATATTTTCAGGGATTTTGTGGATAAATTTCTGATTGTTTATTTGGATGATATCTTGATTTTTTCCAATGACTGGGACTCTCATGTGAAACATGTTCGGACTGTGTTCCAGATTTTGAGAGAGAATGCACTGTATGTGAAAGGATCAAAGTGTCTTTTTGGCGTACAGAAGGTCTCATTTCTGGGATTCATTTTGTCTACATCTGTTATTGAAATGGACCCGGTCAAGGTTCAGGCCATCTGTGATTGGGTCCAACCTACTTCATTAAAGGCTCTTCAGAAATTTTTGGGTTTTGGCAATTTTTATCGTAAATTTATTGGTAATTTCTCAGGTATTGTTAAACCATTGACTGATTTGACCAAAAAGGGTTCTGATGTGGTGAATTGGCCTCCTGAGGCAGTCTTTGCGTTTCAGGAACTTAAGCAGAGATTCACTTCTGCTCCTGTTCTACGGCAGCCTGATGTTTCTCTACCGTTTCAGGTGGAGGTTGATGCCTCTGAAATTGGGGCAGGTGCCGTTTTGTCCCAAAGAGATCCAGAGACCTCTAAGAGTAACCCTTGTGCCTTTTTCTCTCGAAAATTTTCTCCAACTGAAACGTAATTATGACGTGGGTAATCGGAGTTATTGGCCATGAAGTGGGCCTTTGAAGAGTGGAGACATTGGCTGGAAGGAGCCAAACATCAGGTGGTGGTCCTCACGGACCATAAGAATCTGGTTTATCTCGAATCAGCCAAGCGACTTAATCCTAGACAGGCCAGGTAGGCCTTGTTTTTCACACGTTTTAATGTTGTGGTTTCTTTTCTTCCTGGCACTAAGAATGTTAAGGCGGATGCCCTCTCGAGGAGTTTCTTTGCGGACTCTCCTGAGTTATCTGATCCTACTGTTATTTTGAAAGAGGGTGTAGTTCTTTCTGCCATCTCACCCAATTTGAGACTGGCCTTGGAAGTGTGTCAGGAGGATAAACCTGAGCGCTGCCCTATTGGGAAATTGTTTGTCCCAGACCAGTGGAAGAAGAGTGTGATGTCTGAGATTCATTGTTCCGCGTTGGCTGGTCATCCCGGGATTTTTAGTACCAGAGACTTGGTGAGTCGGTCCTTTTGGTGGCCTACTTTGTCTCGTGACGTCAGGGAATTTGTGCAGTCCTGTGGGACTTGCTCTCGCTCCAAGCCTTGCTCTCGCTCTAGTGGTTTGTTAATGCCATTACCTATGCCCAAGAGGCCATGGAACCATATCTCTATGGATTTTATTTCCGACCTCCCTGTTTCTCAGAGAATGACCGTTATCTGGGTAATCTGTGATAGGTTTTCCAAGATGATACATCTTGTGCCATTACCTAAGTTACCTTCCTCCTCCGAATTGGTGCCTTTGTTCCTTCAGCACGTGGTTCGGTTACATGGCATTCCGGAGAACATTGTGTCTGACAGAGGAGTCCAGTTTGTTTCCAGATTTTGGAGGACATTTTGTTTTAAACTTGGTGTTCAATTATCTTTCTCCTCTGCTTTTCATCCTCAGACCAATGAACAACCCGAGAGAGCAAACCAGACCTTGGAGACTTATTTGAGATGTTTTGTGTCTGCTGATCAAGATGACTGGGTCTCTTTTTTGCCTTGGCTGAGTTTGCTCTTAATAATAGGGCTAGCTCTGCCACCTTGATGTCTCAATTTTTCTGCAATTTTGGGTTCACCCTCGATTTTCTTCGGGACAGGCGGAGGCTTCTGTCTGTCCGGGTGTTGACTCTGTTGTGGAGCGAATGCAGCAGATTTGGGACCAGGTAGTGGAGAGGTTGTCTCTCTCTCAGGAGAAGGCCCAACGGTTTGCCAACCGGCATAGGACTGATGGTCCTCGGTTTAAAGTGGGGGACTTGGTTTGGTTGTCCTCAAGAAATATCCCTATGAGGGTTGCATCTCCAAAGTTTAAGCCCAGGTTCATTGGACCTTATAAGATCATGGAGATTCTTAATCCTGTTTCCTTCCGTTTGCTTCTTTCAGGAACATTTAAGATCCATAACGTGTTCCACAAGTCCTTATTGAAGAGGTTTGTCGAGCCAGTGGTTCCTATGGCTGCGCCTCCTGACCCTGTTTTGGTTGAGGGCAATCTGAGTATGTGGTTGAGAAAATATTGGATTCTCGTTTTTCTAGACAGAAACTCCAGTATTTGGTTAAGTGGAGAGGTTATGGTCAGGAGGACAATTCTTGGGTGTTTGCTTCGGACATCCATGCTAGGAGACTGATCCGTGCCTATCACCGAGCTCATCCTGTATGGCCTGGTTGCACAAGTGAGGGTTCGGTGACCCCTCATCAAGGGGGGGGTACTGTTATGAATGTGCTAGAGATGGTTTCTGAGCAGAGGCTCCCTCTGGTGGTTACAGACAGTACTGAACCTTTCAGCGAAGAATGGCAATCTGGGTTCACTGACTGGTCCGATATAAGGGAGGTTCCCCCCATGATGGTTGCCGGTGATCAATTGTTCTTGTCTCAATTGTGGTTCCTGGTTCATTTGGAAGTTTGCTGGAGTCTTGCCTGCATCTCCTGCTTTCAGATAAGATATTTTTTGCTTTTCTTTTTGTGCTTGCTTTTTGCATTGTTTTCTGCACTTTTGTGGAGGTCAGCCATGTCCCCTCCTGGGGCCTGAGCTCCTCACAGTTTATCTGCAGCCACTGTTATTTGCTCATTTGTTTTTTCCTGTTTTTTCAGTGGCTGCAGCTTGGTTTTGTTCACACTGAGATCTGATTTAGCGGGTGGCGAGATCGTGTGATCTCAGTATTTTTGTAATCAGAATTGTTGGATTTTTGTAGGGTTTTCTGGTTGCAGAAAGTAATCTCTCCTTTCCTATCCTATTTAGTCAGCTTGTGGCCCCAGCTTTGCTCAATCTATTTTTTGCCTATGTTTGTGTTTTCATCTTGTCTAACCGCCATTATATGTTTGGGGGCTTCCTATTTTCTTTGGGGATCTGCTCCGGGGCAGATAGCTTTCATCTTTCTGCCTTTAGGTGTAGTTATCTCTCAGGCTGTGACGAGGCTCTAGGATCAACGTAGGAACGCTCCAGGGCTACCTCTAGTTGTGTCGTTAGTTTAGGAATCTGCAACCCATGAGTTACCAACATCTCAGGTGTTCTGCTGCCTTGCTGTTGTTCCTGTCCTCCTCAGCTACCGAAACACAACACTATTGTGCCACTATCAGGAAGTTGATATCATCAACCATTCCCATTTTTTTAGGTGTATCGATATAAATGGCCCACCCTGTAGAAAAGTTCCCTGAAGGGTTTTAGTTTCTAAAGTTATGTGGAGGTTCATTGTTAGGCGTCAGGCTTCCAATGCGATATCTTCCCTAGTCATTTCCAAATTTGCGCTCTTTCTTGATCCCTGCCGTGCCCCACATAGTTTCTCCCCAATGCGTATCGCGTACCGGGAGAAATTTCACCAAAAATGTTATGGTGCAATTCTTTTGTTACCCTTGTGAAAATCCAAAATTTGGGGCTAAAAATATCTTTGTGTGAATCAGCAGGCTCTGGAGAAATTGCACAGCAAATTTTCGGGTCCATTTTTTCCTGTTACCCTTGAGAAAAAAAAAATTGGGTCTAAAATAAAATTTTTGTGAAAAAAGTTAAATGTTTATTTTTCATTTCCACATTTCAAAAATTACTGTGAAGCACCTGAAGGGTTACTAAACTTCTTGAATGTGGTTTTGAGCACCTTAAAGGGGTGCAGTTTTTAGAATGGTCTCACTTTTGGGTATTTTCTGTCATATAGGACCTTCAAAATCATTTCAAATGTACCGTGGTCCGTAAAAAAAAAATGGTTTTGCTAATTTTGTTGGAAAAATGAGAAATCACTGGTCAACTTTTAACCCTTATAACTTCATAAAAAATATGTTTCAAAAATTGTGCTGATGTAAAGACATGTGGGAAATGTTATTTATTAACTATTTTGTATGACTTAACTTTGGTTTAAGTTCATAAAAAAAGTTTTAAAATTGCAAAATATTCTAAATTGTCACGAAATTATCATTTTTTTCACAAATAAACGTAAGTCATATCGAAGAAATTTTACCTATGTCATGAAAAATCAACAGTCTCAGATTCAGTGGGATCAATTGAAGCATTCCAGACTTCTTATAACATAAAGCGACACTGGTCAGAATTGTAAAATTTGGCCTGGTCATGAAGGTGCAAACAGGCTTGGAGGGTAAAGGGGTTAAACTATCCATCACAAATAAAAGTGTTATCTTTTTTCAGTGGGTAAGAAGCAATGGCAGTGACTATCTCTTTTATCTAGGAACCTTCCTTCAACTAGGGTACAATGGTTTAACTTGATGTCATGCCAGCTTATGACTCTGGTCACACTGGGGAGTCTGATGTGCAGTCTTAAGGGTATGCCACACTAAACAATATCGCTAACGGGATCGCTAAAAAACGTCACTATTTAGCGATCCCGTTAGCGATGTTGTTGTGTGCGGCAGCTTCCAGCGACGAGCTTCCTGCTGTGATCTCGCTTGTCGCTGGAATCGTTCCGGACCCTATTTTCTCGTCGGCGCTCCCGCTGGGTAAGTATATATCGCTAGTGTGGCACCTTTTCTTAGCGATTTAGCGGTACTTTTGTACCGCTAAAGTCGTTAAGAAGATCGCTAACGGCGATAGCGTCGTTAACTATATCGCTAAATGTGGCCGCACTTAGTGATATAGAAACAATCCCGCTAGCGATCGCATTAGTATGCGTCGTTATCGTGATCGCTAGCGGGATTGTTTAGTGTGGCAGTACCTTTAGACCTTCCTGTTGCTCTGTCTGAGTTTGGGTGTCGGAAGTGGTTTGTTCTCTGATATTCAGCTTTGCAGGAGTTAACTTTTTGATTAGTTTCAATTGAAAACTGAGGATGCTGGGAATGCCTTATCCCTTTAAGTATGGCTCAGAACATTCCTGGATGCAGACTATAGCATTTGCTCTTGCATATCGGTCCTGTGTTGGAGTAGCTGTTGATACGCAAGTCTTTATTTTGGAGTTTGATGAAGTAAATTTAGCTGTTTGTTCATTTCCCTATTTGTATTGTGCTACCCTCACACACATATTGTGTCACCCTGATAGTTTGCTTTGTGGTGCAGTTTATTTTATCCATGTCAGTCTTCATCTGTGGTTTCCATTACGGTTCACCTCCTGGGGTGGGTGTTGGGGGTTTAGCTCAGGGCTGGACAGGAGATAGGGACAAGTCGGTGACTCAGGTCTCCCTACCTTTAAGGGTACCCCTGAGTTAAGGAAAGACAGGGCTCCCCAAACCTGATGGGCAGTTCAGGGGCCCAGGGTTCTCATCTCCTGTTTTCCCATTGCTTCCCGTGACACTTGAGTAGTCCTCTATTTCTTTGCCGAGGTGGCTTATTTGCATTTCATGCTCCTTTTTGTTTCTTCTGCTGGGCTTTTCAAGCTCTTGCCTGATATATTCTTTCTTCTTCCCTTCTCCTTTCGTCATAGATAGGCCTTTGTTGCAAAGGTAACAACCCAGTAAGGCATTGACCTATAAAACAGTTCCGCATCCCCTCCACAGAATAATACAATTTCTGGACTCTTTGTTAATTTTGCACAAATTGGATTTTGACATGTTGGGGAGTGGTGGTTAATGAACTCCTTCCCTGCCTTTCGTCACTCCTAATGTATGGACCAATTACATCTGTCCTTCTACTTTTGTTTCTACTGGCCCTCTGGAATTCCATGTAATTTCTGATGCTTTCACACCGATCTTCGCCAATTTCAGTGGTCCTGTCGGGGCTTACGTCCAAACCCCCCACAAAATGGGATTCAGGTGTATGCACCATTGACTATAAGGAGTCACCATGTGGTCTGTCATGCATCAATTTTGTGCATTTTCGCCTACTGGAGGTGGACACCCGGACGCAGTCTACTATGTCCATATGTTCACCTCTAGTAGGCTTATATGCCCGGATTGATTTGGGACCACTGAACATGACAAAGACACAGTGTAAAAGCACCTTAAGACAGGTTTACCTCCAGTTGGTGGCAATGGTCTATACAGAAAAACACCCACCTTTGGCACGATCTATATCCTGTACTGTACTGTCAAGGCCTTCCTCCCATACTCAGAGATATGGCTATGATTTGGTTACCTCAACATGCACATCTTAACCCCTTGTGAGGGATCGACTCTGCGGTAGACGCTGGTTCGCACATGTGACGTAGTACGTTTGTTTAAAACAACTAAGCAGTTCATTAAAAGAAGTTCATAAACCGCTATGGTTCCAAAACAAAGCAGCCTCTTCCAGGTAAACAAAAGTATAACAGAGCAAAACAGAAAATATCAAGTCCAAATAATACACAGGCTCAGTTGTTTAAATGTGTCTTTTCCTCTCAGACTCCAGTAGGGTCTGAGCAGTACATGCAAGGCTTCCTCACCTTGCAAAACACATAAAGTGAGATATCCTCAGCTGCCTTAAATCAGACAATCTAAGACCTGCACTGGAGGTAAGTGAGTAGCCGATTCCACCTAGCTCTTTCAGCTGTTCGTAAAACCTGGACCCATAATAAGGGCTCATAAAAACACCTCTCAGCAGTGTGTGCTTTTGCCTGCTTCTCCTGGTTCTACATCACCGAGACTTGGCATCTCGGGGACAAATACATCTGTTCTGTTATGGTAGCTGAGGAGAGATTGCAAAAATAGCCAAAAAGCAATACACCAGAGAGGCTGGAAACTATTGGATTGCAGGACCCTAAACTAACCGCCACACTAGAAGTAGCCGTGGAGCGTACCTACGGTGATCCTAGACGCCTTGTCACAGCTGGAGAGATAGCTACACCTAAAGGCAGAAAGATGAATGCTATTTGCCCCGTAGTAGAATCCCCAAAGAAATAGGAAGCCCCCAAACATGTAATGGCGGTTAGACCAGAAGAAAATACGGACACAGACAGAAAATAGAATGAGCAAACGCTGGGGCCCAATCTGTCTAGATAGAAAAGTATAGGAAAGAATTTTGACTGCAACCCAAAAAAAACCCTGACAAAAATACCAACGCATCTGATTAACAAAAACCTGAGATCACACGATCTCTACCACCTAAATCAGATCTCTGGTGTAACACACAGCAATTCAGCAAATAAAAAGTGACATAGGAACAGAGCAAAAGTGCAAACAAAAACTGAGCACAATTGCAGAGCCAGACCCCAAAAGGGGACCAGGCTGAAGTCTACTGCTAAGCAGCAAACCAGCAAGAAAATCCAACCAGAGGAAAAAAAACAGCAAATCACTTATCTGAATGAGAGCAGGAATGCAAGCTGAGCAAGACGTGGAAGAACAATTGGTTACCAGCAAGGCTGAAGGGAGTATAGGTCACTTATATCAGACCATTCAGAGCTAGCTGAAGGCCATTCAGCAATTAGTTCATTACCCTCAGCAACCACCAGAGGGAGCCCCAGCTCAGAAGTCGCCTCCAGAGTATTCACAACATACATCCCATCAACGACCTGTCCACCTTCCACCTTACACCCTTCACTACCTTTGACGTACTTGTGTAAGGTGCACAAGGTGGTAACCGTGTGTGAGCTGCTTCTTCTCCACATCCTGGCACCCCTCAATTAAACAGTGTCCCTGTCCATCAATGTTGTGCTGTGTTCAATGCAGTGTACTAATTTTCAGGCTGGAGGCCTCTGCAGCATCTACGACCTTTGGTCCAGGACCAGCCACACACATCAGGGGACACACGATTTGTTATAACAAACTCAACTTTACTAGACAGTTCAGAAACAAAAGTCTTTAACAAGCTGTTTCGGGCACAGCACCCTCCAGTTCCAGTTTCATCATTACGGTACATTTCAAGCCTCTGCTTGTGCTTATCTCAGATTATCTCTACTCTTGATCCTCCTGTCAACCCCCGAGATCTACCATCCGGCCCCACAGCACTCCCGAGATCCGCTATGTTTCCCTCACGTGGTTTGCTGTCCGGCTTCCTCTGTATGGAAGGGATTAAGACACACTTTTCAGTGCCTAGTTGGGTCTGTAAGCCCTGGACATTACAGGAAGGTCCACAGGAAATTTGGTATGACCTCATTCTGTCAAAACGATATGTACTCCACGTGCCTCCAGCCCACTGCACACTGAACCTGAACTTCACACAAGCCTCTCACTAACTCAGACTGACAAAATCAGGAAATGCTTCCACTTTTTGCTTGATCTTGCCACCTCCCAAGCTGGTCTGGCCCCAAAACATTGAACTGTATCTGTTCCTGCAGTTTGATGCTGGGATGATCTAAACTTTCTCCTACATTCCAGCACACAGCTTGCATTGCTTTCCTACATTACCACTATACTAACAATGCTTATACTATAGCTATCACTTATACACCAATAGGTCCACCACTGCCTACTGCAATAATGTTACTACCCCTGAGATGAATGTACCAGGTTAGTTTAGGCACTACCAATACAGTAGGAAAAAAAAATGGGGTAAACCCCCGCCAGCTCACCAACCACCACCGAAGCACGGAATCCAAAGTCCAGACCAAGACATGCAGCTTAAGGATAAAGGAGAAACGTTCCAGCTTCCAATAAAAAATCTTCTTTATTAAATCCAACGATAAAATTTGTACAGAATGAAAAAAAGGGGGGTTTCCTCCTCAACACATGAAAAGGAAGGTGAGCACTAATAGCTAGATAAGCAACGCGTTTCTACCACCCAAGGTCTTTGTCAAAGCTAATAGCTAAAAGCCTAGATATTTAAAGCTATTCTTTGCCAATGGGTAAGCTTGCAGGGCATCAAGTGATCACTTATCGCAGGTCCTAAAGAGACCATACGGAAATAATATAGTAATAAGCCCAATTAAAGCTGCAAATAATATTCGGTTTTAACCAATGATGCATCTGTCAGGATTCCCAGTAGCATTTAAAGAAGAAAAAACAGAGAAATTTTCTATATAAATATAATACAGATAATAAAACATACTATCAAAAAAAAAAAAGAAAGAAAAGAAATAGCATTGAACAAATAGAAAGAATTCTCATATATACTCGTCAATAAATACGATAGCACTCAAATGACATTATAATCTTGCTGCATCGAATCAAAAAGCAGTTCAAAAAGTGCTGTGCGTTCGTTCGTTCAGGTGCCACCGAAGTCCGCAGGTTGTCTTCATCATTTGATGATATCCTTATTAGATTCCAATAATACATGTAATCAAAAACAAATATGCAATAAATATAAATAATATAAATTATTACATCAAATTCCGTATATATATACAATGCCATTCAGAAGACTCAATGACACTCATAAAATGCTTGAGCATTTGATATATAGATAATCAATATGGCACTGAACGAAAACCATAACTATACATAGCATAAATAATCCAATTTTATAGTGGTACATAATCTCATTTAAAGGATTCCCAAGTATACCTAAGATTCTTAGGCATTTGATATATAAAATGCATATATGACCAATAATTACTGATGGCTGGTGTACTAATGTCAATTAACATTGACTTATATACACCTGAACTACCCACTTTTATTTATTATGTAATTATGTAATGTTGGTACACCTGTGCAAGATTTGTGTCCTAATATTTTATGTACTGTTGTTTGTATTGCTGCTGTAATACTGTAATTTCCCCCCGGGATCAATAAAGTATATCGTATCGTATCGTATATGATACTGGACAAAATTCACTACAGTAAAAATAGAGATTACACCATACCAATTACAAATAGAAGGAGCAGAAAATTGTATTATTCAATACTGATACATAATTTCATTTAAAAAACTCCTCAGATGTTCTCAAAATTCTTAAGCATTTTAAATATATGTGTGACCACTACTGGACAGAAACTAATCTGATGAAAATAAAAATACAAACACCACTACCCCAGTACATTCATACTAGGATCCTATTGAGCATGTAAATAAATATATCAAAAAATCTATTTGAATATAACAATTCAATTTATTTCCATAAAATTATTTCCACCATATAACAACATCAAAAAAGGATGCAAGATCTGGTCTAGGGACATTACAGACTTCTCATTAATAATATCATATATGCCAAACGAGTATACATTGTTGTCAGCCCACTGTATAATGCTATCAATGGTTCCCCACAAAAGCCCTGAATTGGTCAATATTATCTGCCTACCAATAACCATTGCAATTTCTAGATGCGGGTGCTCCAATATCCCACCTTAGTCACACCACTTATATCAAACATATGGTGAGATCATATGTAGTAAGAGGTAAATGGAGCACCACCATCCAAAACCGCAATATCAAGAAAGGCTATATCTAACCCAAACCCTCAAGGTTTACTAAACCTGACAACAATGTATACTCGTTTGGCATATATGATATTATTAATGAGAAGTCTGTAATGTCCCTAGACCAATCTTGCATCCCTTTTTTGATGTTGTTATATGGTGAAATAATTTATGGAAATAAAATTGAATTGTTATATTCAAATAGATTTTTCTGATATATTTATTTACATGCTCAAATAGGATCCTAGTATGAATGTACTGGGTAGTGGTGTTTGTATTTGTGTATTGACATATAAACAATAAGGATTGCACTCAAGGGAGAAATTGAAAATAAAAATAACATAATATACAGTACAGACCAAAAGTTTGGACACACCTTCTCATTCAACGATTTTCTGTATTTTCATGACTGTAAAAATTGTAGAATCGCACTGAAGGCATCAAAACTATGAATAAACACATGTGGAATTATACATTACACTTACAAAAAAGTGTGAAACAACTGAAAATATGTCTTATATTCTAGGTTCTTCAAAGTAGCCACCTTTTGCTTTGATTACTGCTCTGTACGCAGAAAAGGTGAACGGATGGACTCTACATTCCTGGTTCCCACCGTGAAGCAAGGAGGAGGTGGTGTGATGGTGTGGGGTGCTTTGCTGGTGACACTGTTGGGGATTTATTCAAAATTGAAGGCATACTGAACCAGCATGGCTACCACAGCATCTTGCAGCAGCATGCTATTCCATCCGGTTTGCGTTCAGTTTGACCATCATTTATTTTTCAACAGGGCAATGACCCCAAACACACCTCAAGACTGTGTAAGGGCTTATTGATCAAGAAGGAGAGTGTTGGGGTGCTACACCAGATGACCTGGCCTCTACAGTCACCAGACCTGAACCCAATCGAGATGGTTTGGGGTGAGCTGGACCGCTCACCGCTTCAATTTTGAATAAATCCCCAACAGTGTCACCAGCAAAGCACCCCCACACCATCACACCACCTCCTCCATGCTTCATGGTGGGAACTAGGCATGTAGGCATCCGTTCACCTTTTCTGCATGCAAAGCAGTAATCAAAGCAAAAGGTGGCTACTTTGAAGAACCTAGAATATAAGACATATTTTCAGTTGTTTCACACTTTTTTGTAAAGTGTAATGTATAATTCCACATGTGTTAATTCATAGTTTTGATGCCTTCAGTGTGATTCTACAATTTTCATAGTCATGAAAATACAGAAGAATCTTTGAATGAGAAGGTGTGTCCAAACTTTTGGTCTGTACTGTATATTTTTTATTTTTTATAATAAGAAACAAAAAATTATTATTGTCCTACTCAATAGTGATGCATAATTTCACTTCTTTTATTAAGACCCTTGGGATATCGTGTCCCCAAATTGAAAATCCAAAAAGCCTCTCGAGTAAGGAGACGTCTCTTGGAGTCTCCCCCTCGAGCAGAGCTCCGAACCTGCTCTATGCCTATAATGTGCATTGATCTTATATTTCCCTGATGGCTATTAAGAAAATGTTTTGAGGCCATGGATACATTTCTGATCTCGGTGTTGTTGTTCTCTATATCTCGGAGATGTTCAGTAATACGTATTTTTAATTTTCTTGTGGTGCAACCCACATATGTCAGATTACAATCACTACAATAAATAAGATAAACAACGTTATCAGTATTACAATTAATAAATTGTGTAATATTGTATGTCTGTGTTTTTTCTGCATTAGAAAATTTTTTTTGGTTTTTCACTACCTTGCAGGTTTTGGGCACCACATTTATAAAAACCAACAGTTTTCAACCAATTATGGTGAACGGTTTTTGGAAATAAAAAACTTGGGGAAATTAAATCCCCTATTGTAGGTGCTCGTCTCGCTATTACATTTACCCCTGGTTGTAAATTATTTTCTAGGATGTCATCCTCATATAGAATTGGTATGCATTTATGTATAATCTCTTTAATTTTATTAAACTGTTTGCTGTTATTAGCTATCGTTCTAGCTCTCTTAATTGTCTAGTCTGGATATTTTCGTCTTTTCAATTTCTCTTTTAGCTGATCAAATTCATAGCTCAAATGAGCTGGATCTGAACAGTTTCTTCTATGCCTAATATGTTCACCAACTGGTATGGACTTTATTACATGCCTGGGATGACCACTGCTGGCGTGCAGTATTGTGTTTCCACTAATCGGTTTTATGTATGTTTTTGTAACTATTCCCTCACCCACGATACCCATCAACTCCAACTCTAGAAAAGAAATCTCCCTCATGTCATGCTTATGGGTGAAAGAAATATTCATGTCGTTAGAATTAATGTAATTAACAAAGGCTGGTACGGCAGACACATCCCCCTCCATATAATGAGGGTATCATCGATGTATCTGCGGTACCAGCCGATGCTCGATAGATATGGATTAAAGTGGATGACTTTCTGAACTTCAACATACATTTAACACAGCTGGAGAAACTCACCACTCAAGAAATGAAGGTGTGGTGGGACTATATAACTTTACAGAACTATGTGTCAAAGGAGATGATACCTATAGGTCTTAGAATAAAGAAATTACCCTCCACCAGTTTCTGTACCCAGTTCCAGGAAGAATGGAATCAGCTACTTTCTATATGCTCAATCAATCTCATGAAATTAATAATTAAATATGATAAAAGAAGCTGAAAAACATCCAGGAGGAAATTAGTGAAGCACAAAAAAACCATGGAAGGTTTTAAAACGCTGTCACAATATGAAGACTCATACAAATCTATGAAGGAGGACATCACAACTTTGGAAAATGAAATAATGAGCCGCAAAAAAAGAAAGTTCACTAGAGATCTTAAGGACTATGCAGAAGGCAAGGTCTACGAATGGGGACAGTGGGAACGTACTATACGTACCCCAAAATTCATATTAAAAAGCCAGACTCACAAAAATGCAGCGAATAAATCACATGTAGTTTTTTCCGCTACATCTGATCCTGATTCCTCGGATACAAACTGCAGCATGTCGGACCTATCCTATAGCTCTGCGACAAACGTCAGAAAATATAATAACATTTTTTTTACAAAAAATGCAGGAGGGCAGGTAGAAAACATAGAAGAAAGTCAAGGGATCGCCACCAGACACAGGAAGAAGAAAATGAGGAACTGAATACAAATAATGTTTTGAATCTGTCTTCTCAAATACTTACACATAACCATTTGGAAGTTCTGTCTTTAGGTCTTAATTTTGCACCAGATTTGAATTTTGATTTATTTTCCACCATTTTGGATATAAATAAATTTGTTAGAAACTTAACGGTGAAGAAACATTTCTTCTCTGTTACTGATGAATCTGTAAATTCACCACAAGTTCATACTAATGAGTTTCACAAATTAAATTTTCGAGAACAATGTGCATTGTTAGATTTGAAAAATTTGTCTAATAATTATACGGATATTTATCCAGACAAAATTCATCAGTCACAGACCTTGAACGTAAAAAAATCCTTAATTTTATCCCATTCAGACAAGATCTAGCTGCATGGAAAAATTTCAAGAGACTATTGAAAGGGATCTGAGAAATTTAGCAATAGAAATCTCAGACAAAAATAATTCAAACAACTCAAATAGAAATTTATCTTACAAACAAAAAACGGCATTGCAAGAATTAAAAAATAATGAAAACATAATTATAAAACGCAGCGATAAGGGTGGTAAGGTAGTGGTTATGAATACAGAAGATTATAGAGACAAAATGTATGAATTATTAGCAGAACCAAATGTTTATAAAAAATTTAAATTTGACCCTACAAGAGTTTTTAATGAACAAATAGAGAAATTAACGCTGGAAGGAGTTCAATTGGGCACATTAACTGAAAAACTGGCAGAATATATATATGTTCCCAAGCCAACCTTACCTATTATACACGGCCTGCCTAAAATCCACAAAGGTATAAAAATTCCACGAATGAGACCCATAGTCTCTGGAGTCGGCTCACCCAATGAACATTTATGTGAGTGGGCCGATTCCCTTTTACAACCCATGGTGCTTGTCATGGAAATATATATGTATTCCATATATTCAAAGTATATTCATATATATGCATTCACAGTTAGATAGATCTCACTTGCTAAAAATCCTGTGCCCACACATATCTATGCAAAAAGCTGATGCCAGCTATAATCAGTCGTTAAAGACGACCCTGGCCTTCATAAGGAACAAGTACAGAGAGTCTTAGTAGATATCTATTGTTTACTTTACTAGTCATGCAAGAAAGCTAGGGCAAAAGAACAAAAAACAATAAATCTGCAACTTCAGCCCTTTTATCATAATTATCATAATTATCATACTTACACTAGAACAGCCAATAATCTAGCAGCTTTTAATTGTATGTTAATTGACTAACCAGCCCTTTTTTGTAAACGTATAAAACCTTGAATGAATAATAAATGTGTAGTCTTGACGAACTGTTATACTGACACTTCCGTTGTGGACAGTCCTCATTTCGTTCTGAGCGCTCAAAAAGACATTTAATAGAAAATTGGGAACAGCAGCTGCAAACACTGCAGGATAGATTTATCCTAATTAAATTTCCATAACAGTTGGCGCCTGCACGCGGGGCAGTGGACGAAACGCACGGGGACCTGCTGACTGGAGAGAGAGAGGTGTTGGCCATGGCCTTGGCTCACGGGACGGAGACTGCGCAGCTCCATAAGTAAGGTAAGAAAATCTTGTCATCTTACCTGAAAATCCCTTGTGCTCAGTCCTGGTCTTACACCTCTTGCCGGTCAGGTGTGGTCACCACCGCATTCCCAGGTAGTGTAAAAAGTCCACACCCTTATCCAAAACCCTGGGACATAAGGTGTTTGCAGCTGTGCTGTGTATGTGTTTTATTTTTTATGTGAACCGGGAGAAAAGTTGGAACGGTGACTGTGTTTTGCTTGCTGATTTCTGGAAGCTGTATAGCAGGAAAGCCAAATTGCTGGATAAGTTCTCACAGATTCCTTCACACATCGGAGGGAGACAATCCCAGTATTCCAGGTGTGAAGGGTGGGGACTTTGTTTGGATAAATTCTCACAGATTCTTTCACACATCGGAGGAGACACTCCCAGTATTCCAAGTGTGAAGGGTGGGAATTTTGTACAGGCTATTACAGATTACTGTGACCGATGCACCGGACAGGGTGTACGGTTTTCAGAAGTGGTAGACCTGGAGCATCGCCGTGCTCAGTGCAATTGGTGAGAAATCAGTTACCAGAGCAGCTTGTATGTGTCACAGATCATCAAAAGAGGGATTCGTATTCTCCTGGGTGTCTGTCTTATTGTACGTGTCACTGTCTGTATCAGGTACTGTCGCTTTAAATCTCATTCGTAGCAGCGTGCGCTCTGTCACTTTCCTCGTCACTGCTGGCTGCAGCAGCGAGAAACCCCTTTGACCCCCTCCTCTGCTAATCACGTTGTCACATCTATTTCCTGGTTTTGATCTTTTTAAGCTAGTTTTTTTTTGGCTACAGGCTGTAGCGTGAAAATTCTCAGGCATGCAGACTGAACTGTATTCATTTTTTGCTATTCTATATGGATAATCTTTTTTTTGATACGTGATTTCAGTGCCTGTAGAGACAGCAAGCAGAGATATAAGGGAGGGGGGAAGTGCTGGCAGCAGCGCGATTTTTTTTTCCCCAGAGGGCGGGAGGATACAGCCTACGCTACCAGACAAAAGTTTTAAAGTATTTTTTCTTTTTGTTTTTTATCATTTTACAATTTTACAATCAGTTTTTCCACCTATTTTCTGTTTTTAATTAGCTGTTTTAGTAACAAGGGTTGTTTTTCAGAGTTTTATGATTAATACGGTTTTTTTTTTCCCTCCCCTTTTTGGTCAATTTTTTTTTCTTTTCCTAGAGTTTGTTTTACTAAATCTAACTTTTGTTTTTAAAGTTTTTCTTTTAAGTACATTTTTAAATGATTTTGGAGAGATTTTTCTAATCAACTTATTTTAGAGTTTTACTCTCCAACCAGCAGGATCTACTAGCTTGCTTTAGACCAAGGTCACTCTACAGATAAGAAAACTGCAGGCTGAGGGAGAACACACACACAAACTGCGCAGCGGCTTCACTCACCCCTCCCATCAGGCATTCAGCGAAGACACACAGAACCAGAATGCAGCAGTTTTGAGATTTTTAATCACCTTTGTTGAATAGGTTTTTGGAATAGACACAGTACGTGAGAATCAAAGGGCTAGGCATGTGAATAGAAGGTCAGAGTACGTGAGAAGCAAATGGACAGGCAGACTTTACGCTGCATAATGAAATGTTTTTTTCTTGTTTTTTGTTTGAAAGGCAACAAGAAAGTTTGTTTATAGATTACCGTCTGCTATAAAAGAGCAGTGGTGCATCGTGTAGAAGGTACAGCAAGTTAATTTGAACGGACCAGGAAGTGATTTTTTATGTGAATAAGATTGAAAAGGTGTTAAATCGTCTGTGAGAAAATGATCACTGACATGTCACAAGAGCAGAATTCAGAGTCACACACATCACATGTCCATCATGTGGAGACACGGGACAGGTGTAGGCTGCTCTCATTGAATAAGAAGCCTTGTACAGGGAAAAACGCTCCCCGCCTCTCTCCACAGGGAGAAGGCATTTTTGTTTCAATGGTCCCCTCTCAAGAGTCACAGGGGGGACACCCTCTCCTTTTTCTTCTCTCAGTCCCTTTCTCCTTCTTCTTCAGACTTTTCTCCTCTTTCCTCGCTGCCATCCCTCTCTAACCTTCTTTCCCTATCATTCCTTCTTTCCCCTCCCTCACATCTCTGACACATCCATTTTCTTCCTCTTCCACTTCTTCTATCTCTTCCTCTCCGACTCTCAAATCTTCTTCTTCATCTTCTTCTACTTCTCCCCCTCCATCTTTCTCGTCTCTCTCTCCTCCATCTTTCTCTCCTTTCCCCCTTTCACTCTTCTTTCCCTCCCCTCCTTCCTTTTCCTCCCTTTCTCCTCCCACACCACACCCACCTGCTCGTGCTCGCTCTCCTCCTTCCTCCTCCTCTCAGGCACATCCCACCTCTTCTCACTCACACCTCCCTTCTCGTCCTCTTTTTTCTACTTCGTTATCAACTGGGTCAACGCCCAATCAAAGCAATGTGGTGTCCCTGTATTCAGTGCCTCCAGCACAGGGCACCCTGTCTATCCCAAGCACAGTACAAACATTGCCAGTCATTATATCAGGAGAAGAATGTGCAAATCTCCCTACACAAAACGCTGCAGGTAGCCCCCAGACACAACAGCTAGCAGAGCCCACAGCCATGGCTTCACAGGGGGGAAGTGTAGCTGCAGACACAAAAGAGGAACCTCAGTGCCAAGCAGAGCTGCCAACATGGAACTATGACACTGATCTACCGCAACATCACCCAGTATATGCACCAAGCACACCATGTCACTTCTCATCTGATGAAGATGAAGACACAACGTCATACCTGCTGCCCAATACTAGGGAAGAAAACACACAAGCACCAATAGAGCAGGGACAGGTAGAGGCACCATCCTATGAGCCCTTCATCCCAAGCCAGGTGATCAGTATGCTGCCAGACCCAGGGATACACCCCATGCCATTTTGCCAAAAAATGCAGCAGATCCAGCGAACGTATGCAGCAGCCTGGATTGATCTCTGGACCGTAATGGAAATAAAAGCAGGTGATGCATTCTGGCCAATTATGAGAGAACACTTCAAGCTTCCAGCAGAGTTAGATGCGTATGCCTGGGAGACAGGACCAAAGCTAATTGAGCAGCTCAGAGAATGGGCCAAAAGCAGACTGACAGGACAAACTCTCAGCCTACATGACATGAGTCAAGACATGACAGAGTCTGTGGAGAAGTTCCATGACAGAGTGATGCAAGTGTTTCAAGATTTGGGCCTCATTACCCATGATCAGACACACAGACGGATGTTGGCACAGGCTTTTGTGCATGGACTGAGAGAACCAATCAGGAAACCACTTGTAGTAGCCAGGCCTGAGTACACGTCAATAGCAATGGATACCCTGCTCGCAGTAGCAAAAAGGATTGAGTCCCGCCGGGACAGAAGGGATGTCCAGTGTTACAACTGTGGCGAGTTTGGTCATTTCCGGAACCGGTGCAGAACACTGATTTCGCCCAGAAGAAGAAGAAACACAGAAAGCAGTGAAGAACCCAGTCCATAGGACAGGAGCACGCCAAGTCCACAGGGAACCCCACCAGTGGGACCAATATCCTGAGAGTGGATGGCGTAGTCAGATCTTTTCTTGTGGAACTCCGCAACCTCACCTATCTATCAGAATCTTCTGCGTCCTGCATGGAAATTGATGGTCAAGTCAGACATTTCCAGATTATGAAGCCCCTGAGCATGTGGACTCAGCCAGAACACTCCATCATGTCCCAGTTTGTTGTGTCAAAGACCTGCACCCTCAACCTATTGGGAGTGGACCTACTGCAGAAGCTGAAAGCGACCAGAGTGTTCCAGGAAGATGGGTGTCACGCTGTTACTGCATACAGGAGGTCCGGGGTCTATGCTGACCCTAAGCTGGGGTCCTGACTAATCCCTCTACCTGGAGGTACTGTTGATGGTACAGAGGTCCAGGTCGCCAGCGTAACCCTATCTTCTGTAAATCCCTGACCTTCAGTAATCTAGTCCTGAGAAGGACCCCGATCACAAAACAGGGGACTGGAAGGTATATGCCTAAACACAGTAATAGACGAACGAGACAGTACAAGGGGTAAACTAAAATCCACCTTGCATACAAAACTCACACCACAAAAACAGAGGGAACACCAACAGGTACGGAGATAAATGATAAAGCGAGGAGGGGAAAAAACCACACCAGGAACTCTTCACTTCAGACTTCACAATACCACGATCCGCTCTGCTGGTCTGCATGAATGCTTTCACCGACACATTCCTAGCAGACTGCCAGGTATTTGAAGGAATCTCATTACTGCAGAATTAACTGCAGCTGGGCGAGGCCGGGCCTCGTCTAGCACAGAGAGAGAGAGAATTACTCCCTCACTGCCGAAAAACACCAAGCACCAAAAACTCAGCTGCGCAAAGTCAGATTGTGTAATCGCGACGATCTTCGTGGCGACACACCCGTGACAGTACCCCCCCTTCTACGAGGGGCCTCTGGACCCTCAGAGCCAGGTTTATCCGGGTGAGTCGTGTGGAAGGCCCGAATTAATCGGTCTGCGTTAATATCCGACGCAGGAACCCACGTCCTCTCCTCAGGACCATACCCCCTCCAATGAACCAGGTACTGAAGGGATCGATGATTTTCGACACCTGAAACTCCAAGTTACCATTGACCACCACAGGAGGAGGAGGTAAAGGTGACGGTATCACCGGCGCCACATACCTCTTAAGCAAAGATCTGTGGAACATGTTGTGAATTTTAAACGTAGGGGGGAGGTCAAGACGGAATGCCACCGGATTAATTATAGAACTGATCCTGTATGGCCCGATGAACCTGGGACCCAGTTTCCAAGAGGGAACCTTGAGTTTTATATTTTTTGTAGACAACCATACCCGATCTTTCACACATAGGTCCGGACCAGACACTCTCCTCCTGTCAGCCATACGTTTGTATCGGTTCCCCATAGTACTAAGATTGTTCAGCACTCCTCTCCACACTGAAGCAAGTGATGACGAAAATCGTTCTTCCTCAGGAACCCCGAAGAGCCCCCCTACTGAAAGTACAAAACTGGGGGTGAAAACCATATGCCCCAAAAAACGGGGACTTACCAGTGGACTCGCTCCGCCTATTGTTAAGAGCAAACTCTGCCAGAGGTAAGAAAGAAGCCCAGTCCTCCTGGTTCTCTGACACAAAACAGCGGAGATATGTCTCCAAACTCTGGTTCAGACGTTCTGTCTGACCATTGGTCTGCGGATGAAAAGCCGATGAAAACGACAACTGCATCCCCCGCCGTGTACAAAATGCCTTCCAGAATTTGGACACAAACTGAGACCCTCCAACACGTAACACGACAACATTTCTTTATGTATCGCCCCCACTTGAAGATCTATGTTATGCACTGCTTGCAAAAAACTACCCTGACCGAGAGGTCTGGCGTCGATCGAGAATATGGGGATGGGTTTAGCCAATACACTCAGTCGCATACCTTGAACCCGGGCAAAGCGAGCATCCACCAGATTAGCCCCGGCCCCACTATCCAGAAGAACAGATATCCTCTCAGTTCTCGCACCCACCACCACCTCCGCCGGCACGAGGAATTGAGACGGACCTAGGGACGAAATACCTACTCCCAGATTGCCGTCCACCACACAACCTGGGATCAATAGTTTTCCGGCGACTTCTCACTTTGCAAAGGACGGGATGGACACCCCCAATAAAATGTCCCTTTCTCCCGCAGAAGAAACACCTTCCTGTCTTGTGGTGCACTGCCGATCCCCTCCCCCGAAATGATGTCCCTCCTACTTGCATAGGCTCCTCTGGACTGACCAGGGGAACCTCCATATAAGGGACCCTTGAAGAAGGTGGAGTCATCACAGGGGGCGGAGTTACCCCGCACCTCTCCCGAAGCCATCTGTCAATGCGAATAGCAAGGGCCATAGAGGACTCCAGTGACGCGGGAGGGTCATACTGTGCCAACACATCCTTTAATTTGTCAGATAAACCTTGACAAAACTGGCTCCTAAGAGCCGGGTCATTCCACTGGGTGTCCGTGGCCCACCTACGGAACTCCGAACAGAATTCCTCCGCCGGACGATCTCCCTGCTGTATCTTACGTAACTTAGATTTAGCAAGGGAGACCCGATCCGGGTCATCATATACAAGACCCAGAGCTGCGAAAAACCTATCCACTGATTGTAGAGCCGGGGAGCCCGGGGGGAGAGAGAACGCCCAGGATTGGGGGTCCCCTTGTAGGAGCGAGATGACAATCCCCACCCTTTGTTCTTCACTCCCAGATTACCGAGGTAGCAGTCGAAAGTACAATTTACATGCCTCCCGGAAAGCAAAAAACTTGTCCCGCCCCCAGTGAACCTGTCAGGGAGAGCTACTTTATGTTCTGGACCGGCTTGCTCCAGGGGTACAAAACCTTGGACTTAACGTCCGCCAGCTCCATGGACAAACTCTGCAACTGCCAAGCTAGACTGGCTACTGGATCCATGGTGGCTGGAGAAAATCTTTAGTGGTCGGTGAAAATGTCACGCTGTTACTGCATACAGGAGGTCCGGGGTCTATGCTGACCCTAAGCTGGGGTCCTGACTAATCCCTCTACCTGGAGGTACTGTTGATGGTACAGAGGTCCAGGCTGCCAGCGTAACCCTATCTTCTGCAAATCCCTGACCTTCAGTAATCTAGTCCTGAGAAGGACCCCGATCACAAAACAGGGGACTGGAAGGTATATGCCTAAACACTGTAATAGACGAACGAGACAGTACAAGGGGTAAACTAAAATCCACCTTGCATACAAAACTCACACCACAAAAACAGAGGGAACACCAACGGGTACGGAGATAAATGATAAAGTGAGGAGGGGAAAAAACCAAATCATGTACTCTTCACTTCAGACTTCACAATACCACGATCCGCTCTGCTGGTCTGCATGAATGCTTTCACCGACACATTCCTAGCAGACTGCCAGGTATTTGAAGGAATCTCATTACTGTAGAATTAACTGCAGCTGGGCGAGGCCGGGCCTCGTCTAGCACAGAGAGAGAGAGAGAATTAACTCCCTCACTGCCGAAAAACACCAAGCACCAAAAACTCAGCTGCGCGAAGTCAGATTGTGTAATCGCGACGATCTTCGTGGCGACACACCCGTGACAATGGACCATGACACTTTCTTCACCCCTGACCCAAGAAGAAACAGGAACAACCACACTGCAGACCTATCACAGGAGGTGCTGGACATAGTACCAGAAAAGCCACTCCATCACCCAGAGTCAAGATGTCTCTGACCAACTGAAGGTCTAAGTGAACTCGCCTAAGAAGACGGCCTGAAAACTTTGACATTGGCCAGGATATTCAACTCAAGAAGGACCCTACTCGCTTCATGGAATGGCAAAACCTCATCCGGCTCCAACCCAGAGGTTCATCTTTTGCAAGCATCAGGAGGTGCCCCCTGCAATCAACCAGTTCACCCAGGCCCTAGACCGGCAAAAAGCCACTCAGCTCTTCAAACTTGTGCACAAATACTGACCTGAGACCGAGCTGGAGAAAAAGAAACAACTGATGGCCCGTGCTGAGAAAAAAGCAGCCGGTTAAGGAGACGTCCCAACAAGAAGACCCCCTGTGACCAGAGCAGGTGCTAACACAGTGACTGTCTTGGTGGAGAACAAGAAAGTCAGCTGGTCGTCATCTCTCATGATGTGGATCGTAGTAGACGGCTTGTTTTCCCGCCAGCTCTGCGCCGGCAGATGGGAGTCCCCTGCCGCATACTGAAGGACAAGGCCAAACTGGGCTGCCTCGCCCATCGGAATCAATACCAGCTTTCCACAGTAAAGAAAAAGACTGTAAACCCCACTGAGTTCAGAATGGTGCAAGGCCTGGAGGCCGTGAAAGAGGCTACGGTATTTGAAACCCCAACAGTGCTGAACCCGCACACTCTGCTCTCAAAAGTCCCAGTCACCGCAACGGTATTCACGGTGATCAACCTGGCCAGTGCCTTCTTCAGTGTTACCCTTCACCTGGAGGCCAGCCTTCACGCACCAGTGCAGTGCATATGGACAGTGTTGCCTCAAGGTGCTCAGAACAAGCCCTTCAAGTTTCACCAAGACAATGTCCTCCATCCTCGTCAACTGGATTGCAGAATATGCAGGAGTCACTCTTCTACAACACGTGGATGACCTTCTCTTTTGTGTGGTTGACATCGATACCTGCACAGTCCATTCCTTGTCTCTCCTACTCTACCTGGAAGAACAGCAACGCAAGGTCTGGAAGAACAAAGTCCAGTGATGTCAGAAGCAAGTTACATCCCTGGGACACTGTATTGCCCACCAGACGAAACACCTGTCAAATGACTGGAAGACCACTGTGGAGAAGATGGCTCCCCCAACAACTCCGAAAATGCTGCAGGCCTTCCCTGGTCTAGTGTCGTATTGCAGAACCTGGATCCCTGATGCCTTAGTCCTAATGCAGCCTCTGTGCGCTTGCATCAACGCAACCCTGCTCCTTTTATCGGACGCAGCCTTCAACTCATTCAGGAGATTGGAAGAACTCCACAGTCTCAGCGCCAATACCAGGCCTACCTGACTACAAGAAGTCTTTCCGTCTACCTGATGGAAGAAAGAAGGTCATGCTACTGGAGTCCTGACACAGATTCACAGGGGAAAACACAGACTTTTAGGCTGCCTCTCAGCCCGCTTGGATCCAGTTGCAAGAGGAGCACCCTCCTGCCTGATGGCAGTATCTGCAGAACACACCTTCCTGGACAAGGTTGCTGACATCACTCTTGGACAGCCACTGGAAACTCTCACTCCACACGACATCTTGGCAATCTTCAATCAAGCTCAACCAACAATAATCTCCCCACAGCCAGGCATCTTTGTGGCGCCTCTATCGCCTTTGTCTCATAATGTCACCGTCTCCAGACCTACAGTCCTCATCCCGGCTACTCTACTCCCACTCCCAAGGGGGGATACAATATGGAGTTTCCAGAACAAAATTTACAGAATTTATCCTCTACTTGGATGGCTCCAGATTTGCAGATGATGAAGAAGTTTCCACACAGGAAGTGCAGTGACCAGCAATCAAGAAATCCTGTGGTCCAGAAGTCTGTCACCTAGCCTGTCAGCCCAGGAAGCAGAACTGATAGCTCTGACGAAGGCCTGCCAGATGGCAGAAGGCAAGACTGCAAACATCTACACCGACTACAGGTACTCGCATGGCATAGCACACAACTTTGGGCCCATCTGGGCTACAAGGGACTTCATCACAGCAAACGGGACAACCGTGAAGCATCATGGAGCCTTCAGGGACCTGCTGGGTGTACTTCAACTTCCAAAATGGTGGCAATTTGAAAAATCAAAGTGCATGGAAAACTGAGAACAGAAGAGGCGTGAGGCAATAACATGGCGGACATGGCAGCCAAAGAAGGGCCAAAGGAAGACAACATGGAGAAGTGGGAGAGGTCGTAGAGCCGGACGGCTACTACATGACGACTGAAGACAAGAAACCTGACAAAAAGACATCCTGGGATCTGCTCAAGAAGTTGCAAGACCAAGCTCCAAAAGGAGAAGAAGAGCTGAATGCGAAAAAAGCAACACGTGAAGAAGGAAGGCTATCAATAATGGACTTCAAACTCTGCCTACCACAAAGTATGCACCCTATGGTGGTCCAATGGGCACATGGACCCACACCCACATATCAAAGACACAGATGAATGATCTGATTGGTGCTTACTGTTTCGCTTCAGGGATCTCCACCCTAACAGCCAAATTCACCAGCAGCTGTCTGACCTGCGGCAAATGCAAGCCTGGACGTGTGGAAGAAAGTCCCCCTCACCTCATCTGGCAAGACCACTCTACCAGCTTCAGAGGATCCAGATAGACCAAATCCAGATATCGCCAAGTGAAGGATTCAAATACGCCATTGTGGTGAAAGGAGTATTTGCAAGATGGACAGAAGCGTTCCAAGTCAGCAAAGACTACTGCAAAGCAGCTACTTTCGGAAAATAGTGTGCAGATACGGGTTCCAGAAATGACAGAAAGTGATCAGGGACCCGCATTCACAGCAAATCTGACACACGAGACCCGATTAGCAGTAGGGTCAGACCTAGTCCTACACACTCCTTACCACCCCCAGAGCAGTGGGAAGGTAGAAAGACTGAACGGATCACTTAAGAATAGGATGCTGAAAATTGCCCAAGAGACACGCAAATCATGGCATGACACACTCCCAATTGCACTGTTTAGCGTAAGGCACACTCTCAGAGACCCAGAAAAGCTGTCACCATACGAAATTTTGTTTGGGTCTAGTCCCAAGTTAGGTGCATTCTTCCCTCAGCAGCAGAATATGCAAAATGATATCTTGTTTGCTTATGTAATTGAATTGGTCAAAAACTAATGTCCATTCTCGAGTTTTTCTCTTCACTGCCAGATTTGATGGTCCTGTCCAAGAGCTCCAGATGACACCAACCTCTGTGTAACTAGAGGGAAAGCCTGCTTGGATCCACGTATCGCATTGCAAGGAAGCTCACAGGAGAGACACCTAAGCCATGAAGGATGTCGTGGATGCTCTGACTGACCAGACAGATGACCTACCTGATGAAGAATACACATGTTTTTTCTGAACATGCAGTTAAATAAAGAGACTATGATTGCAAACACATAAACCCCCGACAGGGACAGTCCTCCTGACTCCCATTTGCGAAAAGTCTGTATTCGGTGGGGGAGACATGCGCTAGGCATATCTCAACCCGCCGGCAGCACAAAAGAGTTGCAGCGCTTTGGGACAGGAGCAGGTTGTTAGGGCAAGTGGTATCTAAGGGGGACTGTCATGGAAATATATATGTATTCCATATATTCAAAGTATATTCATTTATATGCATTCACAGTTAGATAAATCTCACTTGCTAAAAATCCTGTGCCCACACATATCTATGCAAAAAGCTGATGCCAGCTATAATCAGTCATTAAAGACGACCCTGGACTTCATAAGGAACAAGTACAGAGAGTCTTAGTAGATATCTATTGTTTACTTTACTAGTCATGCAAGAAAGCTAGGGCAAAAGAACAAAAAACAATAAATCTGCAACTTCAGCCCTTTTGTCATAATTATCATAATTATCATACTTACACTAGAACAGCCAATAATCTAGCAGCTTTTAATTGTATGTTAATTGACTAACCAGCCCCTTTTTGTAAACGTATAAAACCTTGAATGAATAATAAATGTGTAGTCTTGACGAACTGTTATACTGACACTTCCGTTGTGGACAGTCCTCATTTCGTTCTGAGCGCTCAAAAAGACATTTAATAGAAAATTGGGAACAGCACCAACAAACACTTCAGGATAGATTTATCCTAATTAAATTTCCATAACATGCTTAAACTCCCAGGTCATCTCAAAGACTCTAGAGATGTACTAAGCGCTTTGAATGAGAAAAAGTGGACAGGGAGATCGTCATGGTTAAGCTGTGATGTGATCTCCCTGTACACGTGAATACCACATAAATTAGCACTATAGGCGTTGCGCTGCTTTTTGGAGAACCACAGTAATTTTGAAGATGATTTGATTGAATATTTGCTTGAAGTTATTTGTTTCCTCCTAGGACATAACTATTTCTCTTTTGATGGAACTCTATATTTGCAAAAGTCAGGAGTTCCTATGGGAGCAAAGTACTCACCATCCCTGGCAAATCTTGTCATGGCATAATGGGAAATCAAGTATATGTATTTAGACTCCAATCCATATCTATCGAGCATCAGCTGGTACCGCAGATATATCGATGATACCCTCATTATATGGAGGGGGATGTGTCTGCCGTACTAGCCTTTGTTAATTACATTAATTCTAACGACATGAATATTTCTTTCACCCATAAGCATGACATGAGGGAGATTTCTTTTCTAGAGTTGGAGTTGATGGGTATCATGGGTGAGGGAATAGTTACAAAAACATACATAAAACTGATTAGTGGAAACACAATACTGCACGCCAGCAGTGGTCATCCCAGGCATGTAATAAAGTCCATACCAGTTGGTGAACATATTAGGCATAGAAGAAACTGTTCAGATCCGGCTCATTTGAGCTATGAATTTGATCAGCTAAAAGAGAAATTGAAAAGACGAAAATATCCGGACTGGACAGTTAAGAGAGCTAGAACGATAGCTAACAACAGAAATAGGGAAGAATTGTTGCAGTCGGCACAGAGAATTAATGATTCAGATATCCCTAAAAAATCTTTTGTTAGCTTGCGCTACAGCAAACAGTTTAATAAAATTAAAGAGATTATACATAAATGCATACCAATTCTATATGAGGATGACATCCTAGAAAAATTTTACAACCAGGGGTAAATGCAATAGCGAGACGAGCACCTACAATAGGGGATTTAATTTCCCCAAGTTTTTTCTTTCCAAAAACCGTTCACCATAATTGGTTGAAAACTGTTGGTTTTTATAAATGTGGGGCCTATAAATGCAAAACCTGCAAGGTAGTGAAAAAACAAAAAATGTTTTCTAATGCAGAAAAAACACAGACATACAATATTACACAATTTATTAATTGTAATACTGATAACGTTGTTTATCTTATTTATTGTAGTGATTGTAATCTGACATATGTGGGTTGCACCATAAGAAAATTAAAAATACGTATTACTGAACATCTCTGAGATATAGAGAACAACAACACCGAGATCAGAAATGTATCCATGGCCTCAAAACATTTTCTTAATAGCCATCAGGGAAATATAAGATCAATGCAGATTATAGGCATAGAGCAGGTTCGGAGCTCTGCTCGAGGGGGAGACTCCAAGAGACGTCTCCTTACTCGAGAGGCTTTTTGGATTTTCAATTTGGGGACACGATATCCCAAAGGTCTTAATAAAAGAAGTTAAATTATGCATCACTATTGAGTAGGACAATAATAATTTTTTGTTTTTTATTATAAAAAATAAAAAATATGTATTATGTTATTTTTATTTTCATCAGATTAGTTTCTGTCCAGTAGTGGTCACACATATATTTAAAATGCTTAAGAATTTTGAGAACATCTGAGGAGTTTTTTAAATGAAATTATGTATCAGTATTGAATAATACAATTTTCTGCTCCTTCTATTTGTAATTGATATGGTGTAATCTCTATTTTTACTGTAGTGAATTTTGTCCAGTATCATATTGGTCATATATGCATTTTATATATCAAATGCCTAAGAATCTTAGGTATACTTGGGAATCCTTTAAATGAGATTATGTACCACTATAGAATTGGATTATTTATGCTATGTATAGTTATGGTTTTTGTTCAGTGCCATATTGATTATATATATATATATATCAAATGCTCAAGCATTTTTTGAGTGTCAGGGAGTCTTCTGAATAGCATTGTATATATATATAGAATTTGATGTAATAATTTATATTATTTATATTTATTGCATATTTGTTTTTGATTACATGTATTATTGGAATCTAATAAGGATATCATCAAATGATGAAGACAACCTGCGGACTTCGGTGGCACCTGAACGAACGAACGCACAGCGCTTTTTGAACTGCTTTTTGAACTGCTGGCATTTCCTTACCATATCGAAAAGGAACTGTATAGCACTTCTTGTTTGCATACAGTAGAGACCAAAAGTTTGGACACACCTTCTCATTCAAAGATTTTTCTGTATTTTCATGACTATGAAAATTGTAGAATCACACTGAAGGCAGCAAAACTATGAATTAACACATGTGGAATTATATATTACACTTTACAAAAAAGTGTGAAACAACTGAAAATATGTCTTATATTCTAGGTTCTTCAAAGTAGCCACCTTTTGCTTTGATTACTGCTTTGCACGCAGAAAAGGTGAACGGATGGACTCTACATGCCTGGTTCCCACTGTGAAACATGGAGGAGGTGGTGTGATGGTGTGGGGGTGCTTTGCTGGTGACTCTGTTGGGGATTTATTCAGAACTGAAGCGGTGAGCGGTCCAGCTCACCCCAAACCATCTCGATTGGGTTCAGGTCTGGTGACTGTGGAGGCCAGGTCATCTGGCATAGCACCCCAACACTCTCCTTCTTGGTCAAATAGCCCTTACACAGCCTGGAGGTGTGTTTGGGGTCATTGTCCTGTTGAAAAATAAATGATGGTCCAACTAAACGCATACCGGATGGAATAGCATGCTGCTGCAAGATGCTGTGGTAGCCATGCTGGTTCACTATGCCTTCAATTTTGAATAAATCCCCAACAGTGTCACCAGCAAAGCACCCCCACACCATCACACCGCCTCCTCCATGCTTCACGGTGGGAACCAGGCATGTAGAATCCATCCGTTCACCTTTTCTGCGTGCAAAGCAGTAATCAAAGCAAAAGGTGGCTACTTTGAAGAGCCTAGAATATAAGACATATTTTCAGTTGTTTCACACTTTTTTGTAAAGTGTAATGTATAATTCCACGTGTGTTAATTCATAGTTTTGATGCCTTCAGTGTGATTCTACAATTTTCAGAGCCATGAAAATACAGAAAAATCTTTGAATGAGAAGGTGTGTCCAAACTTTTGGTCTGTACTGTATGTTCTTTGGACATTTGGAAATTTAAAAAGATTTGATTTGATGCAGCAAGATTATAATGTCATTTGAGTGCTATCGTATTTATTGACGTGTATATATGAGAATTCTTTCTATTTGTTCAATGCTATTTCTTTTTTTTTGATAGTATGTTTTATTATCTGTATTATATTTATATAGAAAATTTTTCTGTTTTTTCTTCTTTAAATGCTACTGGGAATCCTGACAGATGCATCATGGTTAAAACCGAATATTATTTGCAGCTTTAATTGGGCTTATTACTATATTATTTCTGTATGGTCGCTTTAGGACCTGCAGTAAGTGATCACATGATGCGCTGCAACTCACCCATTGGCAAAGAATAGCTTTAAATATCTAGGCTTTTAGCTATTAGACAGCTTTGGCAAAGACCTTGAGTGGTCGTTGCTTATCTAGCTATTAGTGCTCACCTTCCGTTTCATGTGTTGAGGAGGAAACCCCCTTTTTTTCATTCTGTACGAATTTTATCGTTGGATTTAATAAAGAAGATTTTTATTGGAAGCTGGAACGTTTCTCCTTTATCATTACCAATACAGTACCCACACAGCAGCATCAGTACTTAAAATACTCTATGCATTATACATTATACCATCAAAACTCAATACAACTACAATTGTTGTCTTCAGGGGAAGGTATATGACAGTCCCTTTCACACACTTACTTACCTTCCCTCTTTAAATATGGTTGCCCTCGACCATAATGGAACCTGCAAGACAACAATTTACACCTAAACACATAAAATACACTTTCACTTTAAATGCATATAAGCTTTAACACTCCCTCCATACATGGACAAAACATGACCTTTTGTTGGTCTACTTTAAACTTGGTCCCAATCAGTAACACCAGCCCTTTGGCCCAAACAGCTGCCCAACTGTCCATAGGCACAGTCCATTTCCTCTATAACCCGGCAGGCACATCGGGTAGTCCATTTTTCTACAGGTCCACATGACCCACTGGGACCTGACACAGTGTCCGAGTTCTTGTACCACAGGTTTGCTTGACCTTGGTTCCACTGCTCCGGGCACCCCAAAACAGCGAGTCCACTTTCCTACAAATAATGGCCTTAGGCCTACTTAACACTAGCTCCAATAGTCCAGGAGCACTGACCCGGCTTGATTCTTAGCTCGTTAGTTTCCTTCCCCTCCCCTCCTCAGTCCATATAAGAAGTGGAGTGCTGCCCCCATGTAAGGCTCGCAGCACCTGGGTAAAAGTTCATGGTGAAAATTATTCAGAGTTCATGGGGACAATGGGACGGAGTCCAAGAAGCAGTGGCACACAGTTCACAGGACCACCAGAGTTTCTAGCTCTTTAAGAGTTCACAGTCCAGTAATCCAGCAAGGAGGTGGGCAAAAGTTACTTGGAAGGGGGACACACTTCTCATAACAACAAAAATTTGGTAGCTCTGGCCAACTCTGGTATTTTCCGACTGTTTCAAGGCTTGCTGCCCTCAGGGACGCAGATCATTCCTGATTTTTAGTACAATGAGCACTTACGGTCACCATCTTAAGTCTTCGGCCGCCATTTAACATTTTTTCCCAGTGCCCGTTTTCAGACTAGTGTCTCTTTGAACTCTTCTTGGCTGACATAGGTGGTCGTTCCAGGGCCCTTGCAGTAGATTATCATAGTGCCCACAGAGGAGTCACTTGAATTAAACTCCCCACTCCCCCTCTTGATTTGTTCTCCTGGGAATACGAAGCTCGGTGCTTTGGGCATGGCCCCTGCTTGGGACTCTGCTGCCACCTGCTGGATGACTGGGCTTTGGGGCCTAGAGGTGATGGCCCTTGCTAGAGATTTAATCAGCCATCAAGCGCCTCTAACAGCCACAGGTAGAGTGGTGTACTTCCCATGGCGGTTCACTTGATAAACGCTGCTGTCAATCACTGACAGTGGCATTTAACACACATCGGTGAGGAGCTCGTCATTCTGCCCCTCCATCGGCATGGGAGGAACAATTTAAATTTAAAAAAAATTCAAAATATATATATATTTTTTTAAAATATAAATTCATGTAAATACCTCTATAAATTTTTTGCGGCCCATGGAACTGGTTCAGTATGGCAATGTGGCCCTTGAACCAAAAAATGTTGTTCACCTTTTTCTAGTTTCTGCTGTAGAAGACTAATACAGAGATTATGGCGCCACCTTGTGAACACTCTTTAAATTACAGTGGGTTATCTTTTGTTTACTTTGGTGCTTGTTAAATATTAATTATTGGTTATTAATTTATTCTTATTACACTCAATTCTGTACCGAGCACATTGCCTTTCGCTGACATTACATGTATATATTTAGCTCACGATAGTTAACACCATATAGAGAGAACATGTGCTCTGTGGGATGTATATCACACATGACCCAGAGGAAGGGGGCTCTATTGCCCATGGCAAGGGATGGGGAAGTGGACGTGATGGTGATGGTGCAGGCCGAGGCTGTGGGCAAGCTGAAATTGGCCCACCGAAAACACCCACATCTTCTTGCTGTACCTTAGTGTCTGAAGTCCTAGGGGACCGAGGCAAGACAGCACTATTGAAGCCCGAGCAGTGTGAAAAGGTTGTTGGTTGGATAGCGGATAATACTTCCAGTTATTTATCCACCACCACCAGCACCCTGTTTTCAACACGGTCAAGTCACAGTAGCTGGGTGACACCACTGCTTCTTCCACTGTTGTGCGTGCAACCCAATCCCCTGTCCACGGTGCATGCAAAGATGCCTCCTGCCCTGCACCTGCCGTTGACCACAGTCAAATAGCACAATCATCAAGCACGACCACGTCCTTGTCCCAGCGCAGCCTTCAGTTGTCCATACCCCAGTCATTGGAATGTCACTGGAACATACCCATACCCCAGTCATTGGAACCCGAACAGGAAATCGGATATACAGTGAAAAGTCTGTATTCTATGTTCAGTGCTATGAACCCCAAACTTTCTGCTTTGGGTTTGCTCATCATCCCTAATTGTCAGTTACCCTCAAAATTGTATTTTGCACCTCCAGGTCTCTAATACGAGCTTCCTTGTGGGCAACATGTAGCACTGCTTATGCCATGAGGCAAAATGAGCACCTTACCTTTCTCAGTGATCTGAGGTATGTTTCAAGAGGCAGCACTGCCATCCTGCTCATCACTCTTACCCCCCAGCTGAAGTGTGATAATATTCTGTGCAGGAGGCACAATCTAGGCAGTGTTAGAATCATAGCAGCTATAATGCCTGTACAAAAATCATTGAACCTGAGCAGGCTTTTTTAATTTTTTTTTAAAGTCACTAGTGTGTTATTATGCATGAGTTATCTCCTGTGCTGATTGGGTCCTGTGCTCTGTGCGGAGCGAAGCTCATTTGTATTTTTACCCCCTTCTCACTTTCTGCTGGAGATTCTATTCGGTGAAATCTTCTTTGACTTCAGAGCAACCTGCTCCCGAGTACTGTGCAGCTAACAGTATCTTTAAGGCTAGGTTCACATTTGCGTTTGGTTCCGCAGCGTATCATCTGCATTCTCAAACGCATGCAAACGCATGTAATCGCAAAGTTTTTTATCTGCATCATCTTACGCATGACAGCAAAAACCGCAGCATTTACATGCATGTGTATGTGTTTTTGCATGTATTAGCGTTTTTTATGCACATGTGTTAGAAATTTCCAGTTTTTTCCAGTAGCTTTTCCTTGACATCAGACACACAATAGGCGTGTATCATGGGATTTCTATATATATAGACACACTGCACTGAGGAAATCCTCGTCTTTGGCTGCTGTATCATGCTGCAAGATGTATCTTGACCTGGACAGCTTCCTAGAAGATCTGGTTTTACAATTGAAGTTGGCTGCTGCCTTTGCTTTTGCTTGTCAAGAACACAGAAGAAGAGAAAGACTAAGAAGACGTCTTCGTCGCTGTTGGCAACACCCCATGATTGAACTCTGAGAGAGCCGTGGAGCCTACCACTCTTTGTACACCGAGCTGCAGCAAAACTCGGAGAAGTTTTTTCACTACATGAGGATGTTGCAACACAGCTTCCATGACTTGCTGCTACGTGTCCAAGGATTCATTGCCAGGTAGGACACACAGCTCCGTCAAGCAATTCCTGCTGAGGAACATCTCTTGGTCACCCTGAGGTATGTAGTGTTGAAAAAGAAACTCCTGTCACAAATAACACTAACCCTACCCTATCCCTAACCATATCCCTAACCCTATCCCTAACCCTACCCCTAAACCCTAAGCACTGTACTGATTTTAGTTTTTCATTTTCTTTTCTGCAGATTCCTGGCTACTGGAGAGACATTGTCCTGTTACATTTCCAACTCCAGATTGGAGTATCCACCCTTTCTGGGATTATTGTAGACAGTTGTCGTGCTTTAGTTGGCATTCTGCGGCAAGAATTCCTCCCCCAACCCACAAGTTTACTCTGGATTGAAAAAGCTTCCAAATTCCAGGAAATTTGCAATTTTCCTAACTGTGTGGGGGCTGTGGACGGCAAATACATTAGGATTATGAAACCATCTGGAAGTGGAACAGAGTACTTCAATTATAAAAAATATTTTTCTATTGTTCTAATGGATATTGCAGATGCCGATTGTAGATTAGTTGCCGTGGACATTGGCTCATTTGGACGAGGCAATGACTCGCAGACGTTTAAAAACTCAGACATGGGCCAACGTCTGTATGGGAATGATTTTAATTTTCCGCCGCCACGACCTTTGCCCAACACTGATGGACCGCCAATGCTTTATGTTGTTGTTGGTGATGAGGCATTCCAAATGTGTGCCAACCTCATTAACCCCTTTATTCCATCCGACGTACTATTCCGTCCATGTGACCCTGGTGTCACAGGTGTATCGCCACGAAGATCGTCGCGATTTCACATTCTGACTTCTCGCAGCTGAGTTGTTGGTGCTTGGTGTTTGTTGGCAGTGAGGGAGTTAATTCTACCTTTCTCTGTGCTTAGACTAGGTCCAGCCTCGCCCGGCTGCAGTGTATTAGGCACTAATTAGCTTCCTTCAAATACCTGCCAGTCTGCTTGAGAATTGTCGGTGAAAGCATTCATTCAGACCAGCAGAGCGGATCGTTTCTGAGAAGACTTAAGCTAAGAGTGCCTGTTGTGGTTTATCCTCTCCTCGCTTATTGTTTATCTCCTTAACCTTTTGTGTTCCCTCTGTAGTTGAAGTTTTGTATGAAAGGCAGTATTTACTTTACCCCTTGTCTGTCTCGTTTGTCTTATACTGTTTGTAAGCTGTGACCTGCCCATTCCCTGTGGTGGTAATCAGGGTCCTTCTCAGGACTAGATTACAGTGGTCAGGGATCTACAGGAGACAGGGTTACGCTGGCGGCCTGGACCTCTGTACCATTAACAGTACCTCCAGGTAGAGGGACTAGTCAGGACCCCAGTTTAGGGTCAGCATAGACCCCGGTCCACCTCTATCCTGAGACAGCGTGACACCTGGACCTCATTCCCATGGACGGAATAGTACATCCTGGGCGATCAGCTGCGCTCCCGGGACAGTCACGGACCGCTCCCGGCACATTAACCCCTGGCACACTGCGATCAAACATGATCGCGGTGTACCAGGGGCACAGGGGAGCATCGCGCAGGGAGGGGCCTTCCTGCGCGCTCCCCTGAGACCGTCAGAACAGCGCGATGTGTCACGCTGTTCCGAGGGACTCTCCTCTCTGCAGGACCGTGGATCCAAGATGGCCACCGGGTCCTGCAGGGAGGCGGCTTCCTCAGTGCCTGCTGAGAGCAGGCACTGAGGAAGCCTGCAGCACTGCCTGTGCGATCGCTGGTGTGACAGAGTGCTGTGCACACTGTCACACCAGCGATCTGACTCTACACAGTAATGTCCCACCAAAGTAAAAATGTAAAAAAAAATAAAATAAACATGTGTAAAAAAAATTCCTAAAATAAAGAAAAAAAAATATTCCCCAATAAATTCATTTCTTTAATGTAAATAAACCCCCAACAATAAAGGTACACATATATGGTATCGCCACGTCCGTAACGACCCGTACTATAAAACTGTCTCATTAGTTAACCCCTTTAGTGAACCCCTAAAAAAAAAACAAGGCAAAAAAACAATGATTTATCATCATACCGCCGAACAAAAAGTGGAATAACACGCGATCAAAAAGACAGATATAAACAAACATGGTACCGCTGAAAACGTCATCTTGTCCCGCAAAGAACGAGCTGCCATACAGCATCATCAGCGAAAAAATAAAAAAGTTATAGCTCGCAGAATAAAGCGATGCAAAAATAATTATTTTTTTATATATACCGTATATACTGTGTATAAGCCGACCCGTGTATAAGCCGACCCCCCTAATTTTGCCACAAAAAACTGGGAAAACTTATTGACTCATGTATAAGCCGGATATATAAACTGCCCTCCTGCTCTGTGCTGCCCCCGTTCTGCTCCTTGCTCCCCCATCCAGCTCTGTGCTCCCCCATTCTCCTCTGTACTCCCCCCCTCCTGCTCCATCCTCCGCTGTGCTCCCCCATTCCTTCTCCGTCCTCCTGTACCCCCCCGTCCTGCTCCGTGCTCCTCTGTGCCCTCCATCCTCTCCCCGTCCTGCTCCGTGCTCCTCTGTGCCCTCCATCCTCCCCCTGTCCTGCTCCATGCTCATTGTCCTCCTCCATGCTTCCCCCGTCCTCCGTTCTCCCCCCTGTCCTCCTCCATGCTTCCCCCGTCCTCCGTTCTCCCCCCGTCCTCCACCATGCTTCCCCCATCCACCGTTCTCCCCCCCGTCCTGCTCCATGCTTTCCCAGTCCTCCTCCATGCTTCCCCCGTCCTCCGTTCTCCCCCCGTCCTCCTCCATGCTTCTCCCATCCACCGTTCTCCCCCCCGTCCTGCTCCATGCTTCCCCCGTCCTCCGTTCTCCCCCTGTCCTCCATGCTTCCCCCGTCCACCGTTCTCCCCCCCGTCCTGCTCCGTGCTCCTTGTCCTCTCCTCCATCATACTCACCCCTCCCCGTGCCATCGCTGAACGTCCCTGCAATCCTGCGCTCTCCCCGGCTTCCTGCAGCTCTCCAGCGCTGAGCGGTGACGTAATACCGCTCATTAAGGCCATGAATATGGAGGCCACGCCTATGGGAGTGGCGTCGCGTCCATATTACATGACCTTAATGAGCGGTATTACGTCACCGCTCAGCGCTGGAGAGCTGCAGGAAGCCGGGGAGAACGCAGGATTGCAGGGACGTTCAGCGATGGCACGGGGAGGGGTGAGTATGATGTCCCAGCCACCGGCTCCTGCCGCGGCATCCCCTCCCCCGCTGGTTTCTGCCCTATGACTCGTGTATAAGCCGAGGGGGCATTTTCAGCACGAAAAAAGGTGCTGAAAATCTCGGCTTATACACGAGTATATAAGGTAAATGTTTTTTATTGTATAAAAGCGCCAAAACATAAAAAATTATATAAATGAGGTATCACTGTAATCGTACTGACCCGAAGAATAAAACTGCATTATCACTTTTACCACACGCGGAACTCTATAAACGCCCCTCCCCCAAAAGAAACTCATGAATTGCTGGTTTTTGTTCTTTCTGCCTCCCAAAAATCATAATAAAAAGCGATCAAAAAATGTAATGTGCCCAAAAATGGTACCAATAAAAACGTCATCTCGTCCCGCAAAAAATAAGACCTCACATGACTCTGTGGGTAAAAATATAGAAAAATTATAGCTCTCAAAATGTGATGATGCAAAAACTGCTTTTTGCAATAAAAAGCGTCTTTTAGCGTGACAGCTGCCAATCATAAAAACCCGCTATAAATAGTAAATCAAACCCCCCTTTATCATCCCCTTAGTTAGGGAAAAATAATAAAATTAAAAAAATGTATTTATTTCCATTTTCCCATTAGGGTTAGGGTTAGGGCTGGGGCTAAAGTTAGGGTTAGTGTTGGGACTAGGGTTACTGGTGTGTTAGGGTTAAGTTTGTGGTTAGGGTTATGATTAGGGTTGGGATTAGTGTTAGGGGTGTGTTGGGGTTAGGGTTGGAGTTAGAATTGGGGGGTTTCCACTGTTTAGGCACATCAGGGGCTCTCCAAATGTGACATAGCATCTGATCTCAATTCCAGCCAATTCTGAGTTGAAAAAGTCAAACGGTGCTCCTTCCCTTCTGAGCTCTGCCATGAGCCGAAACAGTGGTTTACCCCCACTTATGGGGTGTCAGCATACTCAGGACAAATTGCACAATAACTCTTGGGGTCCAATTTCTTCTGTTACCCTTGGGAAAATAAAAAATTGGGGGCGAAAATATCAATTTTGTGGAAAAAAATATGATTTATTATTTTTATGGCTCTACGTTATAAACTTCTGTGAAGCACTTGGGGGTTCAAAGCACTCACCACACATCTAGATAAGTTCCTTTGGGGGTCTAGTTTACAAAATGGGGTCACTTGTGGGGGGTTTCCACTGTTTAAGCACATCAGGGGCTCTCCAAACGCGACATGACACCTGCAGACCATTCCATCAAAGTCTGCATTACTAAACGTCACTACTTCTATTCCGAGCCCCGACGTGCGCCCAAAAAGTAGTTTTCTCACACATATAGGGTATCAGTGTACTCAGGACAAATTGGACAACAACTTTTGGGGTACAATTTCTCCCCTTACACTTGGGAAAATAAAAAATTGGTGACTAAAAGATCATTTTTGTGGGAAAAAATAGGATTTTTTATTTTCATGCCCGGGCATTATAAACTTGTGTGAAGCAGTTGGGGGTTCAAAGTGCTCACCACAGATCTAGATAAGTTCCTTAGGGGGACTAGTTTCCAAAATGGGGTACTTGTGGGGAGTTTCCACTGTTTAGGCACATCAGGGACTCTGCAAACTGAACATGACACCCATCAAAGTCTGCATTCCAAAATGTCATTGCTTCCTTTCCGAGCCCTGCCGTGCGCCCAAACAGTATTTCCCCCCACATATGGGGTATCAGCGTACTCAGGACAAATTGGACAACAACTTTTGGGGTCCAATTTCCTTCGGAAAAATCAAAAATTGGAAAATTGGGGACATAAAAAATAATTTTTGGTGGAATTTTTTTTTTCACACCCAGGCATTATAAACTTTAGTGAAACATTTGGAGGTTGAACGTGCTCCCAACAGATCTAGATAATTCTGCGTTGAAAAAGTCAAACTGCGCTCCTTCCCTTCCGAGCTCTGCCATGCACCCAAACAGTGGTTTACCCCCACATATAGGGTATCAGCGTACTCAGGACAAATTGCACAATAAATTTTGAGGTGTTATTACCCTTGGGAAAATAAAAATTGGGGTGAAAAGATAATTTTTGTGGAAAAAATATGATTTTTTAATTTTACGGCTCTGCGTTATAAACTTGTGTGAAGCACTTGGGGGTTCAAAGTGCTCATCACAGATTTAGATAAGTTCCTTAGGAGGTCTAGTTTCTAAAATAGGGTCACTTGTGGGGATTCCCACTGTTTACGCACATCAGGGGCTATCCAAATGCGACATGGCGTCCAATCTCGATTCCAGCCAATTTTGGTTTGAAAAAGTCAAATGGCACTCCTTCCCTTCCGAGCTCTGCCGTGCGCCCAAACAGTGGTCCCCCCCACATATGGGGTATCAGCGTACTCAAGGCAAATTGGACAACAACTTTTATGGTCCAATTTCTCATGTTACCCTTGGGAAAATAAAATTGGTGTCTTAAATATTACTTTTGTGGGAAAAAAATAGGATTTTTTCTTTTCATGCCTGGGCATTATAAATTTGTGTGAAGCACTTGGGGGTTCAAAGTGCTCACCACAGATCTAGATAAGTTCCTTAGGGGGTCTTGTTTCCAAAATAGGGTCACTTGTGGGAGGTTTCCACTGTTTAGGCACATCACCGACTCTGCAAACTGAACATGACACCCATTAAAGTCTGCATTCCAAAACGTCATTACTTCCTTTCCGAGCCCTGCAGTGCACCCAAACATTATTTCTACCCCACATATGGGGTATCAGCGTACTCAGGAAAAATTGGACAACAACTTTTGAGGTCCAATTTCCTTGGAAAAATCAAAAATTGGGGACTAAAAAATCATTTTTGTGGATTTTTTTTTTTTCACACCCAGGCATTATAAACTTTAGTGAAACACTTGGGGGTTAAAAGTGCTCACAACAGATCTAGATAAGTTCCTTTGGGGGTCTAGTTTCCAAAATGGTGTCACATGTGGGGGGTTTCCACTGTTTAGGCACATCAGGGACTCTCCAAACGCGACATGGCCTCCAATCTCAATTCCCGTCCAATTTTGGTTTGAAAAAGTCAAGCGGCGCTCCTTCCCTCCCAAGCCCTGCCGTGTGCCCAGACATTGGTTTACCCCCACATATGGGGTATCGGCGTACTCAGGAGAAATTGCACAACAACTTTTTCTGTCCATTTTCTCCTTTTACCCTTGTTAAAATAAAAAAATTGTTTCTAAAAGATCATTTTTGTGACTAAAAAGTTAAATGTTTATTTTTTCCTTCCAAGTTGCTTCAGCTCCTGTGAAGCACCTGAAGGGTTAATAAACTTCTTGAATGTGGCTTTGAGTACCTTGAGGTGTGCAGTTTTTAGAATGTTGTCACTTTTGGGTATTTTCTGCCATATAAACCCATCAAAGTGACTTCAAATGTGGGTGTTCCCTAAAAAAATGGTTTTGTACAATTTGTTGTAAAAATGAGAAATCGCTGGTCAACTTTTAACCCTTATAACTTCGTAACAAAAAAAAATGTGGTTTCAAAATTGTGCTGATGTAAAATAGACATGTGGGAAATGTTATTTAGTAACTATTTGTGTGACATATTTCTCTATTTTAAGGGAATAAAAATTCAAAGTTTGAAAATTGCAAAATTTTCAAAATTTTCGCAATATTTCCATTTTTTCATAAATAACCGCAAATTATATCTAAGAAATTTTACCACTAACATGAAGTACAATATGTCACGAGAAAACAGTCTCAGAATCGTGAAGATCCGTTGAATCGGTCCAGAGTTATAGCCTCATAAAGAGACAGTGGTCAGAATTGTAAAAATTGGCTCGGTCATTAACGTGTAAACCACACATGGGGGTGAAGGGGTTAAACTATACTCAAGTCGGAACTGAAATCACACAAAAAAATTTTCAACTACAGACTGACAAAAGCACGAAGAACCGTGTAATGTGCATTTGGGTTGCTGGTATCAAAATGGTGCATTCTGTGCACATCCATTAATCTAAAAATTTACACTATTGATGAGGTTGTGAAATCATGTGTTGTTCTGCACAACTACATCATGGTAAAAGAGCAACCAAGCTTAAAACCTGAGGAACCTATTACATTGCATGATTACCAATTTCACCCTGTGAGAACCACAGTAGAAGTTGCCGCTTACTTTGTTTCAGATAATGGACGTGTGGCATGGCAAGACGAAATGATTTAAGCAGCTAATGTACCTGTTATGTTTAAAACATACCTGTAATGTCAAACATTACATACTTGTTATGTTTAAATGTACCTGTGATGTACTGGCGGACGCAGACAGAAAATGGCCCCTGTGCAAGAACAATACATGGGCCCTTTGCAGCCCAAGATCTCCTAAAAATGCAAAATTGCACCTCCTTTGGAGGTATAAATGGGCCCCCTCACTTCTTGGGCCCCTGTGCAGCTGCACAGGTTGCACCAATGATATGGCCGCCCTTGCTGTGATGTTACCATGTACATGTAATGTAATTTACCCTTAATGTTTGCTGAGTTAAATATAAACCACCTTGCCTCAAAAATAAAGTGTGTTTGTGTCGTACCTTACCTAAAAAATAAAGTTTGTTTGTGTCAGTGGCGGCCATTAAGATAAAAAAAAACACAAAATATAGTGCTAACAAAATACAAATTTTATTTTCAACACTTTTACAACTTTTATTTTAAACACTTTTACAAAAAAAATGGTTAAGGTTGGGGTGATTTGTTTTTTCTTCGGGGTTTACGTTAGGGTGAAATGGGGAGGACCTTGTGGGTGTGGAGCTGGGAGGATTGGGTGGTAGTTGATGAGGAAGGGATTACCGGGGAAGGGGCAACAAATTGAAGGATTGGATCAGGGATGGCAGTGGAGACATTGGGGATAGATGACAAAGTGGAATCATGGAAATCGATAGACATACTGGAAGGAACAGACAGAGACACAAGGGAAGGTAGTGACAAATTGGTAGGTGAGGGAGGAGGTGGTGGGTTCAAGGTTGGCAGATTTTTTTGGCTCCTGGTTTTGGTCCTGATGCCAAGATTTTTTTTTTGAACCTCGCTTTTCTTGGCCCAGTGGGAGTGCTGTGCTCTATAGCAGTCATCTGGCATGGTGCTGGATGGGCCGCATTGTAGATACTGCTGGCTACAGGGGTGCTGTAGTGGGCAGGGTGCTGTAGTGGGCAGGGGTGGTGAACTGGGCCACATTGTGGATACTGCTGGTTGCATGGGTGCTGGACTCTGGAGCATGGTGGATGCTGCCGGCTGCAGGGTTGATACACTTGGCAGCATGGTCGGTTAGTAAACTGGAGCCGTTGGTGGTGGCGGATAGTTCGGTGCTGTGGGAGCTGGATAGTAGATTGGCTGCTGGTAGTATCCTCCGGCCTGTTGATTGTAGGATTGTGACTGATGCTGGGACTGCTGCTGCTGTTGCTGTAATGCGTAGCTGTAAACAACCTGGCAGGCCTGCATGACGTTCAGCTGAAGTTGAGGCGTAAGGTTTTCTGACACGCTCTGCTCAATTGCAGAAAAAAGATGTCGCGCAGGTCTATTAAGGTTGGCTTCCAGGCGGTCAATGCGATTGTTGACTTCCTTGAACCCACTATTCCCTCTTTCAGCAATCACCTTATCCCCATCCTGGAAGACTGAGCTTAATTTCAGAAACTCGGGCATGCCTGACCTCTCCCAGGCCCTCTGCCGCTGATGAGAAGACCCAGCAAAAGCAGTGGCAGAGGGCTGGGAGAGGGAAAAACCTGAATGACCGGCTGCCTGTTCCCCAGCCTGTGAAGCCTGCAAGGTTGCTCCATCGCTGGTGGATGACTGGGACTGCGTCTGTTCAGTGGCTGGTAGATGAGGGGCCGCTTCAACCGAGGATGATCCGGATTGTGTGGTGCTGCACCAGGTTCTGTGTGGAAAAGAGAAAAACATTAGTGCAAAAATCAAGGTTGCGTTGTGCTGTTCCTGGTTCTGTGTTTGGAAAAAAATTAAATATTGGTAAAAAGAAAAAAAAAATTCTATACTTTCTGAGCTAGCACAGGCCTCAGAAAGGCAAGGTCCTGGTGGTATTTGTATTTGCGGAACCTTTCAGCAGAACCACTTCGAACCCGAACCTCCTCTCTCATGTCCTTGTTGAAGCGGTCCTTCATCGAGCGCCAACAGACTTTGATTCGGTTCACTGTGAAGGGGAAAAAAAAAATTAGAAAACAATTCACATCCATTAACAGGTACACTGCTGTTTCAGACCACATTGCAATACTTACCAAAATCAGTTCTGGCTCGCGGCGTGGCACAGTCCCAACCAGGCTGATGTTGCCACTTCTTCCCAGAGCAGTCATTCACTGCATTGTTGGAGTGCTGACGGTCACGGGTGTCCCACAACGGTAATCTCTCTTGCACAAGGTGAATTAGTTGTTCGTTGTCTGTATCCAGTGTGGCTTCTTCCCATTGTGAAAACCTATAGATAAAATAGAAAAAAAGAATTTTAAGTAAAACTGAAAAAAAATTGTATTACAACTCTGATGAAAGGAATACTTACACCCCGTCTTTCCTCCTGAGACATATGAACCTGCAAAGTATCCTCTCCACTAGACTGCTCCTGCTCTTCATCACTGCCAGGTACCTGTAAAGAAATTAAATGATTTAACACATGTGGAATATTGCCAGTCAATACATACCAATCAGTATAGAAAATGTGATTACAAACTTTGTCCTGTCCACCCTGGGAAGAAGTCTGTTCTTCACTTGAGGACATTTTGAAGAGTAGGCAGCAGTCAAGTGAAACACTACAGAAAAGAACAGAAGAAAAATTTTATTTTTTTAAATATTGGTGCTCCAACACTTACAAAGGTTCAGAATGTTGAAACTAGATAATCTTTAATAATCTTTATGATGTAACGATCACAGGAATAAAATCCTTCCCATTTGCATTACTTTGGGAGAGGGAAGTGAATTTGATTACCCTTATATATTGTGATCCCTTGTTGATGCAAAGCAGTCAATATGAAATGGAGGAAATGCATTGGAATATTTATTTAGGGCAGATAGTGTTTTTTTCTGTATCTTTGATAGCTCTACTCTGTTGGTGTTTTCTATCATTCCTTTTTGCTATTTAGCAGAAAATAAAGTTTTAGTAGTAATCAAGTTATTAAGCAATAGTTACTTTCAGTCATAATAATAAATATAATAGTTGGATACAGTACTTAAAGAGGTGGTCCACTACACTGTATAATGGCCCCATCGGTTTACACCTTTTAACTAAGTATTTTGTAAATACCTTCTGCTGCCATATGTGCCTGTGAGTGGCGATCTCGCTGCCTCCTCCATCTGCATCATGTGACCCCGGCTGTAGCCAACACTTGCATCTGCTGACATCAATTTCTGGATTTCCTGTGTTCACCCAGGCATGACCCAGTCGCACATACACTCCCATTTGACTTGGCTGTGAGTGGAGTTTCACCGCATGTCACAGTCAGGTATCCAGCGCACGCTTTCCCTCTCTCATCAGCTTTAATTGGCCGCAAGCGCGTGCTGGATACTGGGCTGTGACGTGTGGTGAAACGCCACCCACAGCCAAGTCAATCAGGGTGGGTGTGACTGGGTCACGTCTGGGTGAATACAGGTAATCTGGTGTCATGATCCAGGACGGAGTTTGGTCTTTGTCTTGTCCTGGTCAGACTGGGATTAATGGTTTCAGCCTCTCTCTGGCAGAGGGTGGCTATTTACAATTGACCTAGGTCTGGTGTCAGTTATACTCCTGCCATTGGCTGAGTTAGTTGACCTCCTGTGTGCCTGTGCCTTGTGCCTGATCTTGTTGCTTGTTTGGTTTTGACCCGGTCCGTCTCTTCGTTGTGAGTTTGCCTACTTCCTTGGTACTGTGTATTTACCCGTTCTGGTTTTCTGATCCCTTGGCTACGTCCTGATTACCCTCTTCCTGCTCCTCTTGTACTGCGTTGCTCCCTCTGTGTAAGACCCCTTGGATATGTTCTGATTACCCTATGCCTGCTCCTCTTGTACTGCGTTGCTCCCTCTGTGTATAACCTCTTGGCTGTGTTCTGATTACCCTCTGCCTGCTCCTCTTCTACTGCGTTGCTCCCTCTGTGTATGACCTTGCTATCCTGACGATCCATTTTGTCTATGCCCCTTGGTAACTCTGTCCCGTAGTTACCCTTCTAGGAGTTTTCCTTCTGCTCCTAGCTCTCGGAGCTTAGGTCACGCCCCCAGCAGTCAGATGCTTCAGGTCCTGTTTGGCCTAAAACAATCTCTCTCTGCTCCTGCTTCCTCTGAGAGACCTGTGGCCGGCACCGCCCGTTGGCAGTCACGTGCTTCAGGTCCTGTTACTCTGAAGCACGCATCTTCACCGCTGCTGCCCCGCTCCACAGGTATCTTTGAGTGCAGTCTGTCAATATCACGAACACCGCACTGCACTTGCTCACTGAGCCAGTGCACATGTCCTGAGTAAGACAGACTGCACTCAAAGATACCTGTGGAGCGGGGCAGCAGCAGTGAAGATGTGTGCTTCAGACTAAGCTTAGAGAGTTAGGAGCAGAAGGAAAACTCCTAGAAGGGTAACTATGGGACAGAGTTACCAAGGGGCATAGACAAAACGGATCGTCAGGATAGCAAGGTCATACACAGAGTGAGCAACGCAGTACAAGAGGAGCAGGCAGAGGGTAATCAGAACATATCCAAGGGGTCATACACAGAGGGAGCAATGCAGTACAAGAGGAGCAGGCAGAGGGTAATCAGAACATAGCCAAGGGATCAGAAAACCAGAACGGGCAAATACACAGTACCAAGACAGTAGGCAAACTCACAATGAAGAGACGGACCGGGTCAAAACCAAACAAGCAACAAGATCAGGCACAAGGCACAGGCACACAGGAGGTCAACTAACTCAGCCAACGGCAGGAGTATAACTGACACCAGACCTACAGTACAGACCAAAAGTTTGGACACACCTCATTCAACGATTTTTCTGTATTTTCATGACTATGAAAATTGTAGAATCACACTGAAGGCATCAAAACTATGAATTAACACATGTGGAATTATACATTACACTTTACAAAAAAGTGTGAAACAACTGAAAATATGTCTTATATTCTAGGTTCTTCAAAGTAGCCACCTTTTGCTTTGATTACTGCTTTGCACGCAGAAAAGGTGAACGGATGGACTCTACATGCCTGGTTCCCACCGTGAAGCATGGAGGAGGTGGTGTGATGATGTGGGGGTGCTTTGCTAGTGACACTGTTGGATCTCTACTTCCAACAGGTGGCGCTATAGAGTTCAAGTCCTCTTTGCTCTGAAGAGGCAATTTGCATATTAAATTTCCCAGAGGAGAATTGCACAGTGAATAAGCCTCCTTACCTTGACAAGCCAGAGCTGGTATGTCATTCTCCACAAGGAGAAACCTTACCCCTTAGACTTCATTCCAGAGCCTCTCACCTAGCCAAATCCAAAAGAGGGAAGGGGATTTGAGAATAATGACTTATCGGTTGAAGTTCTTGTTGGGGGACGGTTGGAACAGCTCCCGATGGCGTCATAGTCAGTGAACAAAGTCTCTGGCTGTGCTCCGTAGGAATGAGATGCACAGTCTCCTGACCATGCTGAAGTATCCGGGTCTGTTGGTCTTGAGTCCTTTGATGCGTGGATACAGTTCCTTCTATTGGTTCCTCTGGAGTGACGCAGTACATCGGGAGCACACCCTCGTACAGGACGCAGGAGTGGCAAGGCCCCACACGGAATCACAAAGTTCAGGAAAATGAGCTTCTTCACTGCACGTTATGGATCGGGCCGGTAGAAGGACACCCTATAATGGCTGGAAGGGTGAGTCAGTCTGTAATGAACTAGTGTAAGTGGTGGTAATAATCAGAGCAGAGGAGAAGGAGTCAACCTTCATCCTACTCTATATAGAACACCCAAGTGTAAGAGAAAAATGGGGGAAGAAAAAACCACCAAGGCAGGTAAAGGTATAATAAATGTTTTATTGAAAAAATCACATGAACATTTGCACAAAAATAATAATATAGTATTAAAATGATGTTAAAAAGGAAGCAAAAACACCACCCTACAGTACCTAATAACCGGGATATATATCCATATGACCAGGTAAGTATGTAACACAACCCAATAATAGTGCAAAAGTTGATAAATTATGCTAATATGCGAAACAGAATCAGAACCCAATGTACTAGAAACATAATATACATGTGCTGATGTGACCAATAACAGATATAACTGGGTGTTATTACCAGAAAAAGTATCACCAAATAGCAAACATGTGCTGTGCTAAATAAAACTAAAGTGCCTGCAATCAACACACAACTGAGCACACAAATAAATACTGGGTGTAATAACCAGAAAAAAATATCTATCACCAAATAGCAAACATGTGCTGTGCTAAATAAAACTAAAGTGCCTGCAATCAACACACAACTGAGCACACAAATAAATACTGGGTGTAATAACCAGCAAAAATATCTATCACCAAATAGCAAACATGTGCTGTGCTAAATCATACTAAGGTGCCTGTAATCAGCACAAGAATAATACACAAATGTGTAAACTATACCTGGAAAATGTCGGGAAGGCAGAGAGGGTGGATAGATGGCTACCTAGAACGCGCCCCAGGGGCGCCCCAAGTTGTGTTACATACTTACCTGGTCATATGGATATATATCCCGGTTATTAGGTACTGTAGGGTGGTGTTTTTGCTTCCTTTTTAACATCATTTTAATACGATATTATTATTTTTGTGCAAATGTTCATGTGATTTTTTCAATAAAACATTTATTATACCTTTACCTGCCTTGGTGGTTTTTTCTTCCCCCATTTTTCTCTTACACTTGGGTGTTCTATATACTTTATTGGTTGGTCATCCAACCGCACTTAGTGGTGTGAGTACAATTAGCGGTGTATACATTTATGTAGTGTATTTTATACATTTTTTGTGAGATTATTTTTATATTTGTCCTACACCTTATTGTATTGCACTTTTTTTATTTCTTGATCTTCATCCTACTCTGTAGTCGCCTTCCCGCCAAGTCTCCCGTGTTCCTGCACTCAGTCCTTTTTACCTCCCTCACGAACCCTTCTGTCAAGTGTTCAGGCCTTCCCCATACAGACAAGTCGTCCTCCGGCAACAGGAGTAACGTCCCCGATAGTTCAGGCTCCAGAGCGCATCTCGAACCGACAGCACTGTTCCTGTTCATCTTCTTAGAGTATCACTGTGCTTTATTGGAGAGCAAACTCACCTGACCTTAACCCCATAGAGAATCTATGGGGGATTGTCAAGAAGAAGATGAGAGACACCAGAACCAACAATGCAGACGAGCTGAATGCTGCTATCAAAGCAACCTGGGCTTCCATGACACCTCAGCAGTGCCACAGGCTGATCGCCTCTATGCCACGCCACATTGATGCAGTCATTGATGCAAAAGGAGCCCCGACCAAGTATTGAGTGCATTTACTGAATATACATTTAAGTAGGCCAATATTTTGGATTTTAAAATCATTTTTCAAGCTGGTGTTATAAAGTTTCTAATTTACTGAGATAAGGTCTTTTAGGTTTTCATTGGCTGTAAGCCATAATCATCAACTTTAACAGGAATAAACAATAGAAATAGATCACTCTGTTTGTAATGACTCTATCTAATATATGAGTTTCACTTTTTGTATTGAAGAACTGAAATAAATTTAGTTTTGATGATATTCTAATTTTGTGAGAAGCACCTGTATATAGTGCCCAGATTAACTGTATACAGTGCCTTATTCATATTATACAGAAGGTAATCTTTTGGTCTGGGGTTTACTGTCATGATTGTTGAAGATTATATCTACATTATAATGTAAAGTGCTGCGGAATATGTTGGTGCTATAGAAATAAAATTATTATTATTATATAATGCTGTATAGAAAACTGTTTTTACCAAGAGAAAATTCTCAATTTGGCATTTGAACGTCCGTAGATATATATGTGTCCAATTATGACCGTACTACTAGCTGGTAATACAGACTAATACTAAGGTCCATGTTTATTAATGTCTAAGAAGCCACAATAAGGAAGCTTTAATGGGAATCTGTCAGTAGGATCAACCCTCCTAAGCCTTTAATATGGGCATGTAGGTTATAGGAATCTGAATAAAATGATACCTCGATATCTGTTATCCGATGTCTTACTCTAGAGAAATTCAGGTTTATCTTATATGTAAATGACCTCTTCAGGCTATTAGCCGAATCTGTATAAGCATTTGCCTCCAGCGTTTATTTTGCATGAAAGGGAGTTACCAGTGTGATGTATAATGGCCGCTCTTTGCTTTCCTGATCTCACTGCAGAGCTGTGTGTGATTATAAGTTCCGGGTAACACTTGCGTATGGCATCCGATGCGAGAGCATCGGATGCGATATGCTAATGACCCTCGGCTCCTGATCTGCTGCGTGCGGGAGCCCAAATGTCATGCGAGTGTGCTCCGAGCCTCTCGCACAGAGCGGATCTGAGCACAGCTGTGGAGGAGGTGGAGAAAGTAATTTCTCTATCTCCTCCATTGCCGGCGTCAGCGTATATCGCACAGCACTCAGATGATATCCGAGTGATGTGCGCTGTGTCACTCGCACCCATAGACTTATATTGGTTCGAGTGCGCCGAGACTCAGCTGAGTGTCGGTGACAATCGCAGCATGCTGCATTTTCATTCGCATGTAGAATACGGCGGAGAAAAAAATGGTGATGGGAGCTGCCCCATAAATGAATACTGGTCCGAGTGCTATGCGATGTTTTATCGTATAGCACTCATCTGTATTCCTCTCTAGTGTGACTCCGGCCTAACAGACACATCTGCAGGTTCCTCTCAGCTTCAGGTTCCATCTCACAGGTAGATAGGGTTGCAATATTGTTGCAATACAGCAGAGCTGTGAGAGCTGCAAAAAATGTGTTTGCAAGAAGACAAAGTTCAGCTCTGTTGTTCTGTTTTAGTTACTTGTCTCACACTGGAGACAGATTCTCATACAGATAGGTGTCCTCAACATAGTCCTCCTCAATAGCTCATTTATATACCAGAAAAACATAGACATTGTATTGCAGATATCAAGGTATCATTTTATTCAGCTTCCTATGACCTACATGCCCTTATAAGTGTCTTAGGAAGGTTTTCTACTGACAGATTCCCTTATTTTATGTTGTGTGGTGAATTCACTTTGTAATGATGTCTAATAAAATCTTACAGGCCTTGACCTTGTAGCTCTCTGCAATCCATAGATAATTATGTTCTGCTGTATTAAGAGTAGAAAAAAGACATGGCCCACACATCCCAAAATCACACATTAATCTATTGCGGCTAAGCAAAAATTTAGAAAACTTAACATGAGGTTCTTAGTTTAAAATTTTCATCAGACTGTATGAAACCCACTGCCACATCATGGTAAACCTCTCTATAAATCCCTTAGCTAAAAGATGTGCCTATGTGCTGACCAGTGCCGAAGCAGCGCACCAGCAGAGGGAGTGACTTGGTGCCCCACAGCACCCATGCTGCAAGGCAAAGCCCCCATGTCTCCAGGCCACACACCCCCAGGCACAGCATCACAGCAGCAATAGCCACTACACAGCACCAACACCAAGTGAAAGGAGCTGAGAAACTCTCTTTCTGGGAACAGTATGAAATATCCTATAACTGTAGAAAAAAGATATGGTTTGGTGTTTCGTGGTTGTTTTATATCTGTGAAATGTAAAACCTTTAAGCAATCAGTAACCACAAGTTGTGCTAAACCAATATTTCCTACATTCTCACAGCTCTGCAATACCACATATCAGTGATGGTATTTTATCTGTGGAAATCTAATAACCGATCTTGTAAAGTAAAAGTTTACATTTGGCTTTCTGTGCTGTATTCCATCATTATCCAACCACCTGGTTTCCTATCACTAAGTCTTGCACAAACCGTCATCGCAGAATTTGTTTTTACCCATTATGTTATATATATAAATATTATATGTGTGTGTATATACAGCTGTATACTTCATCAATTTTCTAAGTAAATATATTTACAAAGGTGCTATAGACATGAAGTTCTCACCAGATGTTGGTAACAACGAGTGATGATTGAGCATTAAAATTCTCGAGGGCTCGATACTCGAATACAGCAGATCAGCTGCTCGGCCGTGCTCGACTCAAGTGCCAAGTATAATGGAAGTCAATGGGAAACTCGAGCATTTTTATGAAAGACCCTACCCGAAGGGCTGGGGGAGCAGGAAAATCACTGAAAAGGATGGAAACAGCACTTAAGTGGAATGGGAACAGCATGGGGAAGATGGCAGGATGCATCTCTGACTCCCAGGTTGCTGCTGGGAACAATGTCAGAGTATTAATCTGCTTTTACAGACTGACAATAAAACATATAAAACAGAAGATAAAATGGATTTTAAAGGAAGCATTCTTTCCTATCTGGTGAATTGTATATAAGGCAAAATTAAAAAGAAAAAACCCTGCTTTCTTACCCCTTAATAGCCAGGCCAACTCTCACTGTATTTTCACGTCGCCTATGACTACAGTAGATGACATTGTGGGTGGAGGGGCTTAACTGCACCAACCAGTAGTCACCAGCAAATTTTAACATTTTACTACCTTACCTGCTCATGTGGTGTGTGTGACACGGTCTGAAACATCCTGTTTAATTTAGGAAGGAGAGACTCTGAAACTCAGAAAGCCTATGTAGACAATGCAAGAACTGCCTAAAATTAGGAGGGACTGCAATGCACCCTGGAAGACATGTAGAGGAGGGTCTTAGAATTTTTTTTCCCATTTTTAAAACTGGTAAAGCATATGCACTAAGTGCAAGTGCTGAAAAACATTTACCCCTGGGTGTATATATACTGTATATATATAAATATATCTAATATATACTTACCTTGTAATGTCTTCACATCCTGTTCCGTCCAGATATATATACTGTATATCTAATATATACTTACCTTGTAATGTCTTCACATCCTATTCCATCCAGATGTGTCCGGATCCCAGAATTCCAAGCGGCGGAAGTTCACCGACCGTCATATTGGGACACCCAAGGGATGGGTGTCTCAATATGGAAACTGCTGGTGGTACCAGCCTCTAGCGCAGTACCACCAGCGGAACACCGTCGCACTACACACACACACACACACACACTGTATACGCGTACGCACCTCACACACACTGTATACGCCGTACGCAGCACACACACATACTGTATATGCCTTACGCACCACACACACAGTATACACCATAATCACCACACACACACTGCATGCGCCGTACGTACCACACACACACACACACACTGTATACGCCGTATGCACCACACACACTGTATACGCCGTATGCACCACACACACACTGTATACGCCGTACACACCACTCACACACTGTATATGCCGTACGCACCACACACACACACACACACTGTATACACCGTACACACCACACACACTGTATACGCCATACGCACCACACACACACTGTATACGCCGTACGCACAACACAAACACACACACACTGTTTACACCGTACGCACCACACACACACGGTATACACCGTACGCACACACACTGTATACGCCGTACGCACCTCACACACACTGTATACGTCGTACACATCACACACACACACTGTATACACCGTACGCACCACGCACACTGTATACACCATACGTACCACACACACACTGTATAAGCCGTACGCACCACACATACATACAGTATATGCCTTACGCACCACACACAGACTGTAAACGCTGTACGCACGACACACACACACACTGTATACGCCATACGCACCACACACACACACTGTATACACCGTACGCACCACACACATACTGTATACACCGTACACACTAACACACACACACTCTGTATATGCCATACGCACCACACACACAGGGGGAGAGCACATGGGGTACACAGGTCAAAGAAGAGATCACATGAGAGGAGAAGACTGCAGATAGGGAGAGAGAAAGCGCACAGGGGTGAGAGAGACAGAGCACAGGGAGGAGACAGCTCAAATGGGAAAGCACATGAGGGGAGAACAAAGCACAGGAGTGAGAGACACAGCAGACAAGGAGGATAGCACATAGGGTAGACAGGTCAAAGAAGAGAGCACAGACGGAGAAGTCAGCACATGGGGAAAGAGAGAGTGGATAGGTGGGTGAGCACGTGGGGGAGAGATTCTCAATGCTGCAATGCAAAGCCTGCCCCCATTGTGACATTACCACTCTCCGGATGCGATAGCATCTGGCCTCCATCTAGTATATATATATATATATATATATATATATATATACAGTCATGGCCAAAAGTTTTGAGAATGACACAAATATTATATTTTCACATGATCTGCTGCCCTCTGGTTTTTATGTGTGTTTGACAGATGTTTTTATCACAGACAGAAATATAATTGCAAACATATGAGTAACAAAAGCTTATATTGACAGTTAGAATGAGTTAATGCAGCAAGTCAACATTTGCAGTGTTGACCCTTCTTCTTCAGGACCTCTGAAATTCTCCCTGGCATGCTCTCAATCAACTTCTGGACCAAATCCTGACTGATAACAGTCCATTCTTGCACAATCAATGCTTTCATTTTGTCAGAATTTTTAGGTTTTTGTTTGTCCACCTGTCTCTTGATGATTGACCACAAGTTCTCAATGGGATTAAGATCTGGGGAGTTTCCAGGCCATTGACCCAAAATCTCTATGTTTTGTTCCCTGAGCCATTTAGTTATCACCTTTGCTTTATGGCAAGGTGCTCCATCATGCTGGAAAAGGCATTGTTGATCGCCAAACTGCTCTTGGAGGGTTGGGAGAAGTTGCTCTTGGAGGACATTCTGGTACCATTCTTTATTCATGGCTGTGTTTTTAGGCAAGACTGTGAGAGAGCCGATTCCCTTGGCTGAGAAGCAACCCCACACATGAATGGTTTCAGGATGCTTAACAGTTGGCATGAGGCAAGACTGGTGGTAGAGCTCACCTTATCTTCTCCGAATGAGGTGTTTTCCTGATGTCCCAAACAATCGAAAAGGGGATTCATCAGAGAAAATAACTTTACCCCAGTCCTCAGCAGTCCACTGCCTGTACATTTTGCAGAATATCAGTCTGTCCATGATGTTTTTTCTGGAGAGAAGTGGCTTCTTTGCTGCCCTCCTTGAGACCATACCTTGCTCCAAGAGTCTCCGCCTCACAGTGCGTGCAGATGCATTCACACCCGCCTGCTGCCATTCCTGAGCAAGCTCTGCACTGCTGGTAGCCCGATCCCGCAGCTGAAACACTTTTAAGAGACGGTCCTGGCGCTTGCTGGTCTTTCTTGGGCGCCTGTTGTGAATGTTTTAGAAATGAATTCTGAGCAGAAGCTCCCTCTGGTGGTTACAAACAGTACTGAACCATTCAATGAGGATTGGCAATCAGGAACCACAGACGGGCTGGATATAAGGGAGGTTCCCCCCCATCATGGCTGCCGGCGATCAATTGTTCTTGTCTCAACGTTGTTTCCTGGTTCACTTGGAAGCTTGCTGAGTCTTGCCTCTTCTCCTGCTCTCAGATAAGATATTTTCTGTTTTTTGTTTTTGTGCTTGCTGTTTGCATATTTCTCTGCATTTCTGTGAGGTTGGCCAGGTTCCCCTGTTGTTTGTTCATTTGCCTTTTCCAGTGTTTTTTTAGTGGCTGCGGCTTAGTTTTGTTACATCAGAGAACTAATTTAGGTGGTAGAGGTCGTGTGATCTCAGGTGTTTTTGCAATTAGTAGCGTTGGCTTTTTTTTAGGGTTTTTTGGTATTGCAGTAAGTATCCTTCCTATCCTTTTCTGTCTAGGCAGATTGGGCCCAAGCGTTTGCTCATACTATTTTCTGTCTGTGTCTGTATTTCCTCTTGTCTAACCGCCATTACATGTTTGGGGGCTTCCTATGTTCTTTGGGGATCTGCTCCGGGGCAGATAGCTTTCCTCTTTCTATCTTTAGGTGTAGTTAACCTCTCAGGCTGTGACGAGGCGTTTAGGACCAACGTAGGAACGCTCCACGACTGCCTTTAGTTGTGGTGGTTAGTCAGGGTACTGCAATCCAGTAGATTCCAACCTCTCTGGTGTATTGCCGTTTTTGCCTGCTCTCCTCAGCTACCAAAACATAACACATGACTTTGACATTACTGAGCATGGCAGACAATCCCTGCATGTTAATTGGCTATCTAACACCCTGGTGCTCGATCGAGTATCAAGCAGTGGAAAGCACGCTCGCTCATAACTACTAACAACCCATCCACTCCACACAGGCAAAGAAACCAAACCATAGATGTGTATAAATTAAGTTATGTGTAATAATGAGAAGTGACACAGGGAAAAAGTATTGAACACATGAAAGAAAGAAGAAGAAGAAGGTGTAAAAAGCCATTGAAAGTCATAACACCAGTTGAACTCTATCATCATATCAGCTGGTTCAACTGATGGTCTATAAAAAGGTGTCTCATCATTAAAGAGACACACAAGAATCATCTCCCGATGGGTGAAACCAGTGAGCTGTCTCAAGACTTTATCAACCTTATTATTGCAAAACATACTGATGGCATTAGTTACAGAAGAATTCCTAAATTACTGAATGCTTCAGTGAGCACTGTTGGGGCCATAATGCAGTAGTGAAAAGAACATCATTTCACCATAAGCCAGCCACAACAAGGTGCTCCCCACAAGATTTCAGACAGAGAAATGAAAATAATTATTAGAACAGTTGTCCAAGAGCCACGGACCACCTGTGTAGAGCTACAGAAAGACCTGGAATCAGCAGGTAAAATAGTTTCAAAGAAAACTATAAGTAATGCCGTAAACCTTCATGTCCTGTTTGCATGCTTACCATGCAAGACTCCATTGCTGAACAAAAAGCATGTTCAAGCACGTTTAAAGTTTGCTCAACAAAATTTTGACAAGCCTGTGAATTATTTTGAGAATATTGTCTGATCAGATAAGACCAAAATTGGATTATTTGGATGCCATAATACATACTATGTTTGGAGGCCAAAAGGCACTGCATATCACTCCCAAAATACCATACCAACAGTGAAGTTTGGAGGTGGGAACATCATAGTGTGCACTGTTTTTCAGCATACGGCACTGGCAAACTTTATATGATTGAAGGAAGGATGAATGGACAAATGTACCCGAGACATTCTTGAAAAAAAATCTGCTGTCATCTACCAGGATGATGAAGATAAAACAAGGGTGAACATGGAGACATGGAGGTTGAGTGCAGTACTCATTGTTTTCTTTGAAACAATTGTACCTGCTGATTCCAGGTCTTTCAGTAGCTCTCCACAGTTGGTCCAAGGTTCATGGACAACTCTTATGATAATTCATTGCACTCTTGTCTAAAATCTTGCAGGGAGCACCTGCTCATGGCCGATTTATGGTGAAATCATACTCTTTCCACTTTTGGATTATGGCCCCAACAGTGCTCAAAAGAACCTTCAGTAGTTTAGAAATTTTCTGTAACCAATGCCATTAGTATATTTTGCATTAATAAGATTGCAAAAGTCTTGAAACAAATCACTAGTTTTACCCATCGTGAGATGTTTCTTGTGTGGCACCTTGGTAAGTGAGACACCATTTTATAGGCCATTATGTAGCACCGGCGCCTCTGCTTTCCTCCCGGTCCGCTTCACGGCGCCAGCCCCTGGAGGCCTCAGTTCCATGTCCCTCACTGTCTTCCTCTGCTGTCACTTCCTGGTCTCGGTGTGTGGCCTGCAGATCTCCTAGCACGGTTCTAAGGGTGCATATGCGCTCTCCCTTTCTCTTAAAGAGACAGCACACCATTTCCTAAAATGGGTCTTAATCATTTTTAACCAATGGGTGAGTGTCTCACACTATTTCTGGCACCTTTGCCCTTAGGGAGGTGCCTGAGCAACAAGTGTTTCTTATTGCTATTCCCAGGTTCCTGTACCTACACACCAGTACACTGCTAGCTTCCTGCTAACTCCAGTTTGTCTCCTCAGTGTTCCTGCCTAGGCTCAACACATCTTCTCGGACTGCGCCAGTACTTCCTGCACCAGTACCAGCCAGCTGCTGCCTATTAGCTGTTCCCGCCATCTGCTATCTACCAAGTTCCATGTCTCCTGCAGTTCCTACCAGCCCACCTGTCCCATCGGGTCAGCTTCCACGTGTTCGGCGTCTAACTGGAGGTAGCACCTTGTGTCCCTTGGGCATTCCAACCTTGCCCTGTTTGAGGGGTCTTCCTACGGGTGTCTGGGGTTCGCTTAGTCACGCCCCCTTCAGAGCTCCCCGGACAGTGGTCCCATGGTTCCACGAAAATTTCATTAAATGAATGCTCACTTCACCATCTGTGCCTCTGCTTCCATTCATTACACATTAGCTGATATCATTTCTCACTAAGTGACAGGATTGCTTTCTAATTACTGATAGATTTTAGCTGGTGTTATGACTTTCCACGGCTTTTTGTACCTCTGTTCCCTTCATGTTTTCAATACTTTTTCCATGTGTCATTTCTCATTATTACACATAACTTAGTTTATGGAAATTTATTGTTTGATTTCTTTGCCTGTGTGGATTGGACGGGTTGTTATCGAGATCTGGTGAGAATTTCATGTTAATTACACCTTTATAATATATTAACTTTAAAGATTGGTGACATTCAATATTTATTTCTCCCACTGTATATATGCATATGTATATATTATATGTAAGATGCATATACTGTATATACTATTCACAGGTGAATAGTGCCGTATCGTTGTGTTGGCCCCAATTCAAACTCTTCAACAAAACCCCCAATTATCACAGGTCTTTATTAGTATTGTTAGACAAGTTTTTAATATATTCAGTCAAAGAATTTGGTATGTTTTCTGTAGATATTATTACTGTACTTTTTGGATATGTGTGTGAATGTCTCCATAAACTGCTGACCTCTGCAAAAGTGGATTTGTACCTGCTTTGTTCCTAGACTCCAGTATTTAGCTCAGGTAGCCATACTGTATGGTTAGTGTAGAATAGAAAAATTGCCAGTGCTTAAAACAAAGCCTAGGAATTGGTCTAGGAAGTCATAGAAGATCAACATCTACAGAACAGTGAAAACCAAAAAGAAAGTGACTTCTTTCATAAATTTGATTTTATTATGTGTAAAATGTGTACAGTAAGACCTCATTGAGTTGACCACTCCAATACTAAAGCAATACTACCAAGTCTCAATAATAAACTGACATAGATAAAGTCCTAAATTATGTTGCTCACCATTTTATTGTCATAATTTGAGATATTTAAGTTATTTCCACAGCTCATGACACTTTTCAAAAAGTGGGTGGAGCTTAAGATGAAATTTATTATATTTTTGCAGAAAAAAGTGGCATAAACAATACTGTAAATGCACACTATCCCGCGGTTGGTGCAGATTTGTATTTTATGGCTCATGCACAGTTGCACTGCATGCAATGCGCACGTCTCTAAATAACTCAGGTGCACTTTTTATTAAGACTGGAGTAAAATACATCTGTCTTAATAAATCTCACACTGTAGGTATTCCTAAAGAATCCAATATTTATATGGCCCCACCAACAGGTTTAACATGTATCTGTCTTAATTTTTCCATGGCAGGAAACATTAATGTTACAAGTAGTAGAAAAAGCCGTTCACTCATCAAAGCTCCGGTGTCTCAGCAGGAGGAGTTTTTTGCCTGTTTTTCATTTGTGTCTAATTCTTTTTTGTTTGCACATTTTCTAAAGTCTATGTTATATGCATTTGCTTGGTTTTTCATGTTCGCCTTGATGGGCAGGATTTGTTTTTTCCAGATGTTTTTAACATTCATCAATTGCGCCTGTTTAAAAATATGAAAAATTTTATGCTATTGTAGTCTAATATTCATTGAAGTAAATTTAGGTATGCCAGATATTATGGTGCAATTTTTGGGGGCATTTTACCGGAATATGTGAATGTTTTTGTGCTAAAAGGTATCAAAGCAGCAAAAAGACGTTAATATGTTTTTTTTTATTTTGTGCATAATTCATGACCTTTGGGTTCCATACTGAAGAATTTTGAAAAAAAAATGTCAACGAACACCACAAGACAAAAAACTTCACAAACATTAATGGATGAGGGCCTTAGTTTTGTAGATGGAGCATTCATTCTCCATTGATTAGTCAGATTCTCTGCGCATGCGCAGTGTTGTAAGGTTATTAATGTGCTGGCTAGAGTTGAGCGATACTTTCCGATATCCAAAAGTATCGGAATCGGAATGGTATCGCCGATACCAAAAAAATATCGGCGATACCCGATACCGATACCGGAAATCCAATGTAAGTCTATGGGAACAAAATATCGGAATTAAAAAAACCCCATTCTTGCCTTGTTGGTTAATTGTACATGAAGGAAAACAACAAAGAGTAATGTAGAATGTATTGGGGAAGGTTGAGGAGACATTAAAGGCATAGATGTTTAACCCAATCAAATGTAATAGCATAAATATTTTTTTTTTAAAGATGTTCGGATTGACGAAGAAATTGACAATGTTGTTAACATTTTTTCTATTTTGGCAAATATGTATATTTCACAACTTTCATGCTCTTCACCTTTTTAACTTTTGACACACTTTCTCCTTCATAATCTTCAGCAGCATCATCTTTTTCATCAAATTATTCTTCATCTTCACCTTTTTTATCTTCTTCTTAAACTTCTTGCTATTCATCTTTTTGTTAACATTACTCATATTCTTCTTATTAAACTATTATTCTTCTTCATATTGTACTTCATCTTCTTCATCATATTCTTATTTGTGACAGAGATTCCTGTACTTGTAATCTGTCAAAGTATGAATTTTTCATCCTTCCGTTCTTGCTGTCACAAAAGATTTAAATTACAACAGTATTTGTCCGTGTTCAGTTTAGCCTGCAGCAGCAGGCATTTTCCAGGGGCACCACGAGGAGGAACGGACTCACCCCCATACGCTGCTTAGTCTTCTTCTGCTTATAATTTAGAGCATATATTTTGCTCTTCATTTTGGTCTTATACTTCATGTTCTTCTGCTTTTTGATCTTCTGCTTATTGTTCTTCAGTCTCTTGTTCTGTATCTTGTAGTTTGTCTTAACCTTCTTAGTCCTGTTGGGTAATCTTTTATTTCTTCTTTGTGATGGTGTTTAGGCTGGTTGGCTTGATGCTCGTCGTCCTTGTGGTCGTCATCTTCTTCGGGGTGGTCATCAGGGTCGTCGTCTTCATTGTTGGAGATCCAGAGTGATTACCCAAAAAAAATTTAAAAAAATCTTCAATTTGTAAATGTAGCAGAAGGTACAAGAGCCAATGCAAGTAACGAGGACCAGCTGACTGTGCTGGAACCCGGAGGGGCAGCAGAAGGAAAAGAGCTAATGGCACAACCGAGGACCAGCTGACGTTACTGAGACACGGTTACTAAGCAAGAGGTACCTGTGCTCCAAAGCACTACCAAGGACCAGCAGACGTTGCTGGAACTCGGATACCGAGATGGAGGCACCTAGGCCAAAGGCACTGCGGAGAACCAGCTGACGGTACTGGAACCCGGAGGGGCAGCAGAAGGAAAAGAGCCAATGGCACAACCGAGGACCAGCTGACGTTATTGGGACACGGTTACTAAGCAGGAGGTACCTGTGCTCCAAAGCACTACCAAGGACCAGCAGACGTTGCTGGAACTCGGATACCGAGATGGAGGCACCTAGGCCAAAGGCACTGCGGAGAACCAGCTGACGGTACTGGAACCCGGAGGGGCAGCAGAAGGAAAAGAGCCAATGGCACAACCGAGGACCAGCTGACGTTACTGGGACACGGTTACTAAGCAGGAGGTACCTGTGCTCCAAAGCACTACCAAGGACCAGCAGACATTGCTGGAACTCGGATACCGAGATGGAGGCACCTAGGCCAAAGGCACTGCGGAGAACCAGCTGACGGTACTGGAACCCGGAGGGGCAGCAGAAGGAAAAGAGCCAATGGCACAACCGAGACCAGCTGACGTTACTGGGACACGGTTACTAAGCAGGAGGTACCTGTGCTCCAAAGCACTACCAAGGACCAGCAGACATTGCTGGAACTCGGATACCGAGATGGAGGCACCTAGGCCAAAGGCACTGCGGAGAACCAGTTGACGGTACTGGAACCCGGACGGGTAGCTGAAGGTACAAGAGCCAATGCAAGTAACGAGGACCAGCTGACTGTGCTGGAACCCGGAGGGGCAGCAGAAGGAAAAGAGCCAATGGCACAACCGAGGACCAGCTGACGTTACTGGGACACGGTTACTAAGCAGGAGGTACCTGTGCTCCAAAGCACTACCAAGGACCAGCAGACGTTGCTGGAACTCGGATACCGAGATGGAGGCACCTAGGCCAAAGGCACTGCGGAGAACCAGCTGACGGTACTGGAACCCGGAGGGGCAGCAGAAGGAAAAGAGCCAATGGCACAACCGAGGACCAGCTGACGTTACTGGGATACGGTTACTAAGCAGGAGGTACCTGTGCTCCAAAGCACTACCAAGGACCAGCAGACGTTGCTGGAACTCGGATACCGAGATGGAGGCACCTAGGCCAAAGGCACTGCGGAGAACCAGCTGACGGTACTGGAACTCGGACGGGTAGCAGAAGGTACCCATGGAAATTTAGGTTGACAGGCCGCGAGCCGGCCGCAGTTACCGAATCCCACAGTACTACAGTGGGTGATTGTCCTATTGTCACAACGGAAACAGCCTTTATTTGCATATCCTGCAGCACACATAGGAAGCACCTAAACTCCAGGCACCATAGAGTCGGCTAACCCGACCGCAACACGACAGGACAACTTATTGGAGGCTAAGTGACGTTTACACTGACAGGAAACAGATGGCGTGCTGTAACCAGTCTGGGCAGGAGTGAGTACCCGTGCCAATGACACTTCCGAGCAACAACTGTCGGTGTTGGAGCCCAGGGATGAGAAGAGAACCGGTTGGAGGCAGCAGGACTTTTTGCCGTTCACACAGCAGGGGAACAGCTGACATTACTGAACCCCAGTAACACAGGAGCAAGTGTTGACTGTGCTAACAGCACTTCCGAGCAACAACTGGCGGTGTTGGAGCCCAGAGATGAGAAGAGAACAGGGTGGAGGCAGCAGGACTTTTTGCCATTCACACAGCAGGGGAACAGCTGACATTACTGAACCCCAGTAACACAGGAGCAAGTGTTGACTGTGCTAACAGCACTTCCGAGCAACAACTGGCGGTGTTGAAGCCCAGGGATGAGAAGAGAACAGGGTGGAGGCAGCAGGACTTTTTGCCATTCACACAGCAGGGGAACAGCTGACATTACTGAACCCCAGTAACACAGGAGCAAGTGTTGACTGTGCTAACAGCACTTACAGGCAACAACTGGCGGTGTTGGAGCCCAGGGATGAGAAGAGAACAGGGTGGAGGCAGCAGGACTTTTTGACGTACACACAGCAGGGGAACAGCTGACATTACTGAACCCCAGTAACACAGGAGCAAGTGTTGACTGTGCTAACAGCACTTACAGGCAACAACTGGCGGTGTTGGAGCCCAGGGTCAAGGAGGATGTTTAAATACTAGATCAAGTAATTTCCTTGTTACCTGTCAATTTTAAATGTCTATACTTCAAACAAGAGAAAGATAACCTTTACTACCATAAGATGATGATTTCATTTAAACTAATATCTAGATAAATAAAGAATTGACAAACATAAACACATACATTAACATGTTGAACAGCAATGCAAACCACAAAATAAATTAGTTAAGGAATCTGCTATACGGTTGTACATAAAAGCATACAAGTACATATCTGAATCCATTAATGATGGATAAGTAACAGTATGTACACCATTTTTATTGTATAGACAATGAATGTCAGACTTCAAAACATCATCAGCATTACAAGTTATCTGTGACATTACTAAAATGTTACATTTGCTGAATAATGTCACTAAACAGTTTATACAAAATTATACAATTTCCATCATGTAATACTCATAATATGTGGCAATAATCATTTTTATTAACAAACATAACCTTTAAAAAGTGCATAGTGCATAGTGAAAATTGCTATTTATGCCTGACTGTCGACTTGCAAGCATGACAACGGATAGATAAGGTATATATAGATGAGACTGCATAGCCACAGATGGTGAATGGCGATGTAATACTGTACCTCAATAAAGTGTGCGTCACTACTACATAATTTTTTTTATATAGCTTTATAAACAGGGTACGTGGATGTATGCTTGCGCCTTTGTTTTGACGCACAGACTGCCTTCCTGCTGAGACGCATTGGGTAGTGAACAGTTGTGTGCAGTGTTCACTGTAGTCTGAGGTTTTCCTTTTTGGAGTGCAGATCACGCTCCAGTTAGTTCTTCAACCACTGCTGGTTGTAGTCTGCTGAGCGTGTGTCACTGGCACATCCTTGAAATTTTTCTCTAATTGTTGCTGCTCCATTCTATTACAAATAAATAAAATCTATTAGTGTGACGCGCTTCCATCCGTATACAATACATTGGTTGCAAACACTATAGAAGTACACAAAGGGGCCTTTCACACCTACTGAACAGTTGTGTACAGTGTTCACTGCAGTCTCTGCGGAATAACCACACTTAGGCCTTATAACTTTTCAGACTTTCTTTATCAATCTACCAAGATGAAGAAGGCAGGGAGTAAGGCACGTGGTCGTGGCCGTGGAGTTTCTTCAGGGAGAGGACGTGGGGATTCTGTGGCTGCTGCGGCCCCCAGTGACACAGCATCCACCAGTTTTCCCCGTGAGCGTTCCTTTATGCGCACTTTTGTAGGAGCTCGGAGTACCCCCCTGCTGCGGGAAGAACAAATTGAAGCCGTTGTTGGTTGGATGTCAGCCAATGCATCGACTTCAATTGCTTCCACCTCCTCTCAGGACCACAGCACTGTTGAGCAACCATCTGTCTCTTCACCGCCTGGCAAATTGCCCAGGCAGTCAGAGAGTTCTGTACAGGAGCCAGCTGAGTGTCTGCTGTTCTCAGAATCTATTGGCTTGCAAACAGGGGCCCAGCCAAGCAGCATTCTGTAATGTGAAGAAGAGGGAGTATGCAGTGATGCGCAACAGCTGTGTCTCTCTGAATCTGAAGAGGCGGGTGAGACAGTGCCGATGGTCAGCACACCGCAGAACGCATCTGATGATGATGATGAGACTCAGGTGCCAGTTTCTGTTGAGCATGGTGCTGGCCAGACCACCCAACAGCAGCAGGTGTTGGAAGAGGGTAGTGGAGATGATGAGGTCCAAGACCCAACATGGCGTGAGGAACAGGAAGGTGGTGGGAGCAGCTCAGAGGAATCCTATTAAAAATAATATTAATTTATATAGCGCCATCATATTACGCATCGCTTTACAGTTTTGCAGTTTAAGAACACAAGTCATAAGTAACAACGTTAACAATACAATAATTTAAGCTAAATAAGTCGCCCCTGCTCGTGACAGCTTACAATGTACAATGAGGTGGGGAGATACAAAGTTTAGGTGTTTATATACAATGGTGCATTTACAATGATGGTCCAGCCATCTTAAGGGAGTGAGGGATGGAGATAGTGAATGGGCTAGAGACACACACACACATACACACTTACACAGAATACATAGAATGACTTTGATTAGTGAATGTGATAGGCCGCTCTGAACAAATGTGTTTTGAGGGAGCGCCTGAAACCATGCAAATTGTGGATAGTCCTAATTTCTTGGGGTAGAGCATTCCAGAGGATTGGCGTAGCGTGGGAGAAAATCTTGGAGTCGGGAGTGGGAGGTACGTATTAGTGCAGAGGTTAGTCGAAAGTCGTTTGCAGAGCGCAGCAGTCGCTTAGGCCGATAGATAGAAATGAGGGAGGAGATGTAGGAGGGGTGCTGCACTGTGGATAGCTTTGTGGCTGAGAACCAGTACTTTGGTTGAAAGCTGGGAGAGGCCTAGAGAAGTGTTTAGTGATAGAAGGAAGATAGAGGAAGACATTGCCCCAACGGTACAAACAGGAGGGAGAGTTAGGCTGCAGACTCGGTTGCCTGTAGCCTCCAGTTTGGCATCTGTTCGGAGCTGTCTTCCAAAAGTCAAAACGTGCGCTCCCAGGACTTGCACTGCGTGGTCCTTTTTTCACACACTTGCACATGATATTTGCTATGTCAAATGCAAGCTGTGTAATCAAAAATTAAAAATAGCTAAAAGTGTCAGTCACTTCAATACCACAAATATGTGGAAACAGTGTGGACAAAGCACGTAGTTGAGTTACAAAGACACACTGGAGATGTAGGCCAACCTACAGCAGCACCTACATCTTCAGCTCGTGTTGGAGCCTCTTCCTCCAGCTCACACACAGCTGGTTCTGCTTCCTCACAGGATCGCCATGGAAGAACCTCGGTCACTGTTGTCCAGAGACAAAGTGTTGTTCCACACACAGCAGCAAGTTCCCTGTCATCCTCACACTCCCAGGCCACAAAAAAGCCATCGGTAGCACAGGCATGGGATAAAAGACAGCCATACTCCGCAAACCATGCACGAGCACAGGCTCTGAATGCTGGCATTGCAAAACTCCTGTCCCTTGAAATGCTGTCATTCAGGCTGGTGGAGACTGACAGTTTCCGTAACTGAATATCATTGTCAGTCCCACAATACAATGTGCCAAGCCGATTTCATTTCAGCAGGCAAGCCGTCCCTGGTCTGCAAAAGCATGTTGAGGGAAAAATTAAACATGCGCTACTAAACGCCCTCAGTAGCAAGGTCCACCTGACCACCGATGCGTGGACCAATACCCATTGTTATGATCTGCTACAACCAGTAAGGAAAGAAGGGAATTCTGTCCCTACAATACAACTAAGCTGAATCCCTACGATGTAACGGGGAACCTGATCCTGCGACCAGACCCGCTAAAGTCCTCATCTAGTGTGAACGAAGACCTATAGTTGCGAGGGAGGAATCCCTACAAGATCTAGGGACTGGGAGAAAAGGTGGACACCTCCTAACATAAATTGTAGCATGGATAATTAAACAGAAAAAAAAATACTTTGCGATCCTAACATTAAGCAAAACTGACTGATTAAGGCACCTAAGCACCCGGCTAGCTTAACAGTAGAAAATACAATGAAGTCAAGCAAAGCCAGAAGGGCGGAGCCAGACTAAATAGGGAAAAAAGGTCATGTGACTAGCAAACTGAAACAAAACCTAACAAGAGGGTTCTAACGCCCATGGCCAGGGACAATACCTTTCCCTCACTGCCCATTGGGTCAATGTTGTGTAGCCGGGTACTGATCTTGCGAGTGGCGCTGTACGTGTTCTGCCAACTCCAAGGATTGCAGGAATCAAGTCTGTACACATTGACTCCTCCTCCTACTCCAGTTCCTCAGAATCATCGCTGCAGGAGCCGTCACGGTCTACCTCCACATGGACCCGTGAACGTTTACCTGTTGCGACCGATATGAGCACAGCTGTGTCCAAATGTCAACAGGCCGTCCTGAAATTAATTTCCATGGGGAATCTTAGCCACACAGCGCAGGAGCTCTGTAATGCCATAAAGCAGGAGAGTGACGTGTGGTTTTTGGAAGCGAATCTACAGGCAGGCTTGGTAGTGTGTGACAATGGCCGAAATCTGGTGGCAGCTCGGGGCCTTGGCAACCTCACTCACATACCATGTCTGTCATATGTGCTCAACTTGGTCGTGCAGAGTTTTTTGAGGGACTATCCGGATCTTGATGCACTGCTGCACAAGGTCCGCCTAGAGTGTGCTCACTTGCGACGTTCCAGCATGGCCAGATCGCTGATTGCAGCTCTGCAACGCAGAATTCGCCTTCTGAACATCGCATCATATGTGACGTACCCACCAGGTGGAATTCCTCGTTACATATGTTGGAGCGGTTGTGTGAGCAGCAGCCAACAGTAATGGAGTATCAGCTGCATCAGGCGCAATCAACTCGCAATTTGCGCCGTTCACACTTCACCACTACTGAGTGGGCCTCTATAATAAGAATAATAATAATAATCTTTATTTATATAGCGCCATAATATTCCGCAGTGCTTTACAGTTTAACAGTTTCAAAACACAAGTCAAAAGTAACAACGTTAACAATACAATAATTAAAGCAAAATCAGCCGCCCCTGCTGGTGAAAGCTTACAATCTACAATGAGGTGGGGGAGATACAAAGTACAGGTGTTTATATACAATGGTGTTTTTACAATGATGGTCCAGCCATTTTAAGGGAGTGAGGGATGCATGGAGATAGTGAATGGGCTACACACACAGACTTAAACATAGAATGACTTTGATTAGTGAATGTGATAGGCCACTGTGAACAAATGTGTTTTGAGGGAGCGCCTGAAACCATCCAAATTGCGGATAGTCCTAATTTCTTGGGGTAGAGCATTCCAGAGGATTGGCGCAGCGCGGGAGAAGTCTTGGAGTCGGGAGTGGGAGGTACGGATTAGTGCAGAGGTTAGTCGAAGGTCGTTTGCAGAGTGCAGCAGTCGGTTAGGCCGATAAATATAAATGAGGGAGGAGATGTAGGGGGTGCTGCACTGTGGAGAGCTTTGTTGGTGAGAACCAGTAATTAGAATTGGATCCTATAATGAATGGGCAGCCAGTGTAATGAGTGGCGAAGGACTCTATGAAGGACATCTGCCACGTTTTGCGTGCGTTTGATGAGTCAACGCGGATGGCGAGTGCAGATGATGCACTAGTCAGCCTGACTGTCCCCCTTATCTGCCTGCTTCAAAAAACACTGCAAGCACTAAGGCATGAGGTTTTGGAAGAGGTGGAGGATGAGGAGTCACAAATTCCATCACCTTCTGGACAGTCAGCGCAACGTGGTTCCTCACAAAGGGCTGGAGGACTTTCAAAGTACCATGCTGTATCAACAATTGAACCTCTAGAGTTGCTATCTATATTTTCATAACCATTCCAAACTTTTAATGTATTTACAAAGCACAAAAAGTACATTTTTTTGTCACCCCTTTTGTAATCTTTTGGTTTTTCCCAAAAAATGATTTTACAAAATTTTAAAAAATACAATTTTTAAAATTTTATGTTTTTAAAAAAATTTGGAAATTTTTTAAAGTTTTAAAAAGGGAATTTTTGGGGAGGGGGAAAGAGGGGGGAGTCAATGGGGGAGAAAACATCCTCCAGAGGGAGGTGACAACGCCTAGCTAGGAGAAAAGGGGGGGTGATGAAACAGCAGGCAGATGACGCCTTTGCGGGGGGAAAAACTTTTTTTTGGGCCCGTTGGGAGTCTGACACAGGGTTTGTTTTCACGGCAGGGGCCGAAAACCCCCAAAAATCGAAAAATTTAAACCACTCTGATTTTTGGGGTGACACCCTCCTAGACCCTCGCTCCCCCGGGACAATTTTCCAAAGCCCCATCAAAAACCCCTTTAAAACCCGGGGGGAAAAATGGGAAGTAACAAGACACACGGTTTAAAATCCAAATGTTCCCATTCCCCCGGAGCACTCTGTTTGCTACTGCTTTACAAAGCACTCGTGCTCGGGGCAATGGGGGACGGGCTCTGCAACAAGGGGGGGGCCAATACGCCTCGCACGGGGAAAACAAAGGTTCCAAATGTGGCGAAGTTTTTGTGGCAGCGCCACCAAGTCTACACCATCCGGGGGCTCCAGCCCGCAGGGGGGGAACTTTTCCGAAGGGGTGACAGATACATTTTTTTCCCTCTCAGTGTACCCCGTGGGCTCTTCCCCATTAAAGTTTGGTTTTTAACTGGAACAGGGCCCAAAGGGTTTTTGCCAAAGCATTGGGGGGGTTTGGGGTTTCCCCCTGCCCGGTTTATGGGGCGCGTCTTTACTGCGGGTTGGTGTTAACAGCCCTTTGTTCGACAATCCCCGATAATGAAGGAACCCTTTAAAATTTTCAAAAAAGAACGGGGATGGATCCGCCAATTTTTCCCGTCCGGGTTTTAGTTTTTTAAATTAAAAAGGTTTGGGGAACGTTTTCCATGTCTCCTGTTATGTTCATTTTTTTACCACCTGAAAAAAACCCCGGGCTACAAAAAACCCTTTTTGGCTCCAAATGTCGTGTCCCCAGACCCCCCCCAAAACTATAGTGAAAGGGGGGTTTGTAACCCCGCTGTTCCCTGCTGTGTTGAAAAAAATTTAAACGCAAACCCCCAAAAATTTTAAAAATTTAAATTAAATTTTCAAACATCCCCATACAGGCCGGGCTACACCCCCTTGACCCTGGGCTCAAATTTTTTGGAGCACAATCAAAAAAAAACGTGTGGTTTTGGGGGGGTTTTTAAGGAGGGGGCCTTTTAAAAAAATCCCCAGTTTGGGGGTTCCACCAAAAAAATTTTTTGGGCAACCAATTAAACCCCAAGGGCCCAAAACAACTTGAAAAGGGGTGAAAAAGGGCCCGGTTTTTCCCCCTTTTTATTTTTTAAGCAAACCCAATTTAAAGGGTCCCCCCTTTTTAAATTTTTATTATTTGGGGAAAAAAAAAACCCCCTAAAAAAAATTTTAAAAAAAGGATAATTGGAAAAAAATTTAATTTCCCCCTTTTTCCCCTAAAAAAATCAAACCCCCAAAAGGCCCAACCCAATCCTTGGGAAAGGGGGGAAAAATTTTTCCCTTTTTTTTTAAAATTTTTTAAACCAAATTCCCCCAAGGGGGCACCCCTTTTTTTTAAATTTTTAAAAAATTTCCCCCCAAAAGGGAAAAAAAGGGTTTTTTAAAAAGGGGGATAAAAACCCTTTTACAAAAAAACCCTAAAAAAGGGGGGGAAAAATTAAAAAAATTTTTGGGTTTTTTTGGGTTTTAAATTAAAAAAATAACAAAAAATTTTAAAATAATTTTTAAAATTTTAAAAAATTTTAAACCGGGGAATTAAATTTTGGTAAACCCCAAAAAGAAAAAATTTTTTTTTTGGAAAAAAAAAATTAAAAATTTTAAAAGGGTTTTCCCTTAATAAAAAACAAAATTTTTTTCATTAAATTTGAAAAAACTTTTTTTAGAAAAATTTAAAAACCCCCTTTAAATACTGTGAAAGCCCTTTTTTAAACTTTATATTTTTAAAACCAAAATTTTTTTGATAGGAAAAGGAAGCCGTCACAAAATAGATTTAAAATTTTTTGAAATAAATGACAGCAAAATTTTTAAAAGAAAAAAATAAGGAAAAGGAAAATTTGGGGCGAAAACACGTCAGCGAGTAAAGAACAGTGGTTGAAAAACTAACTGGAGCGGGATCGAAACCCAAAAAAAAAAAAAACCTTGACTACGGGAAAAACATGCAAAAAACTGTTCAGTAGGGGGGGAAAAAGGGCCCCTTTTTTATTTAAAAATTTTGTTTAAACCCAAATGAATTTTTAAACGAGGGAAAAGGGGGGGCACAGAAAATAGATTTAATTTTTTGAAAAGAATGAAAGCAACCCAATTTCAAAAAAAAATGTGAAGGATGAGGCTGAACAGCCAGCAGAGTACAAGAAAACAGGGGTTAAGAACAATGGAGCGGGATCTCCCACCCCAAAAAAAAAACCCTCAATACAGAAAAAGTGCACACAATTTTTTCATACGTAAAAGGGGCCTTTTTTGTGAACTTCTAATTTTTTTAAAAACCCAAAAGAAATTGTATAGGAAGGGAAGCCCGCACAGTAAAAATTTGAATTTATTTGAAATAGAATGTAGCAGCCCCAAACGAAAAAAAATTTTAAGGATGAGGCTTGAGACACGCTCGCAGAGAAAACAACAGTTTTTTAAGCCAAAGGGGGAGGGGGTTGCACCCAAAAAAAAAAAAAACCTCTGCCCCGAAAAACAGTGCACACAATTTTTTCAGTACTTAAAGGGCCCGGGGTGATTCTATATTTTTTGCAACCAATGTTTTTTTTAAACGGAGGGAAAAGACGTCAAGTAATTTTTTAAAAAATTTTTTAAAATTAGAATTACACACAAACCCCGGGAAAAAAAAATGGAAGGATAGGAAAGTGAACATTTTTAGCAAGTAAAAAAAACGGGGGGTTGAAAAAAATAAGGGGGGGGGAAACCCTCCCACCCAAAAAAATAAAAACCTCTGACAAAAAGAAAACAGTGCCCCCACAAACTTTTCCCAAGCGGAAAAAGGGCCCCTTTGGTATTTTTTATATGTTTGAAACCAATGTTTTTTTAAAGGGGGGAAAGCACGCCAGTAAAGATTTAATTTTTTAAAATGAATGTAGCCCCAA